>JACYFF010031958.1:55879501-55901377 GCA_017589665.1 Selenicereus undatus
TATATATATATATATATATATATATATATATATATGTATATATATATGTACATATATATATATATGTGTGTGTGTATGTGTGTGTGTGTGTGTGTGTAGATATGTGTGTGTGTGTGTGCGCGCGCGCGTGTGCGTGCGTGTAATTTAGTGAACTTGGTTTCCTAGTTATAAAAGGAATTCTAATGGTTCCAAAAGTGGCATATCAAATAAAACATGCCTGACATAGAATTTTCTCCAATTTGTTTTTCATATGATACTATTCAAGAACATCTCAACCAAAAGCTTAAGTCGATGGTTAAAGGACCAGGGGAATAGGTTTATACTCAAACACTCCCTCACGTGAATGCTGTAAAGACTCCACCTACTTTACGCAATAAGTAAATATAGGGGTTGTTGAAATTTGAACTCAAGACCTTTCGCTCATAAAGACCCTGGCATAATATTCAAGAACCAATTCAATCAAAAATTTAAATTGCCGGTTGAAGGTTCAGGAATTAATTTTATACTCGTAACAAAACAAATGAAAACTATCTTCAAGAATTCCAGTCTTCGACTATCTTTCTTCAAACCCCCACCCCCACCCCCCCCCCCCCACCCAACCCCAACAACTCATCACCTAACCTCTACCTAACAAATTCATTACTCCTTGCTGACAGCAACGAGAAGACTCTGGTGCTAGACTAAAATGACGCTTGGACCCTAATGGGCAAGGCTGCTATCGACAACTTCCTGTTTTTTTTTTCTCCTGGCGAGTGACTACCATAGTAACCACCATCTCGACTTCTGGAATGGTGAGTGGCTATAGATGAATAGTCGACATCCAATGGTAGTGGAAATCACAATTCCCACGCACGTTTTCGCTTGCTGTCAACAAAAGGAAAGAAAAAGAAAATTTTAATGTGTCCTAGGAAAACTTTTCTATATTTAAAGGATCAGTGCATATAAGTCAATTGATTTGCAAATTGTATTAAAAGTTAAAATGGTATTCCAAACTTATAATGCAATCATAGTTATGAATCTATATTCGAATTACCATATTTTTTAATTGCTCCTTACACGACAATGCATCAAGCTAAAATTATTTCTCTAAAATTCTGACGAAGCTTGAGTTTCAAATTAATAAAACCTTTCAATCATTACTATTTTTAAAAAATAAATAAAACAATAACATGCACATATTACTTCCTCCATTCAATCTCCATGTGAAACAAGTGATGGAAATAATATGACCATTAACTTCATGTAATATGCACTTAATTAAATCAATAAAACCTTTCAACTCATTAATACTTTTTGGAATTTTTGCAATTTACTAAAGTTATGCTCCAATATACTAATTAATAACCATCGCAATTGCCAAATTAAAAATCTACATATTATTCATGGCCTTCCTTTGGCTCTAAATGGTTTGTTCAACTTCAGTCTTCAAATCTTTCAATAGCATGTTCAACCCATATTAATGACACTACACTTCTAATTCATTGCTCTTTTGCCCCTTCAATTCCATGTTATCCCATTCTTCGTTATCCATAAGCATCTTGGTGTGGTGTTCACTAGAGAATATTGTGCATACAACACTTGATTTTTCTAGCCTCTATTCTTCTTTAGTATCATATGTTATGCATCTTTTAAGTGCTATGAAATTAAGCTTACGCACCACAAGATCATGATGTATAAAATTGGATTTTACATCTATCGAATTTTTAGTTGGCATTGTGTTAAATTGACTAGGTATTTGAGTTAATAGTGAAGGTATTTTATTTTAAAGGGGTTAGGAGGTTTAACACGTTGTTATTACTATTATTGTTGTAGTTGTTGTTGCCTTTTTATTACGGCTGTTGTTGTTGTTATACCTTTTGTGCATCATGTTTAGTTTTTGATGCAGATCATAGTGTTACTGTCCAAGGGAGAGAAGGTAATCAAGTTACAAACACTTTAATCCTATCATTGTTCTCCCTTAACAATCTAGAGTTGGGAACCATTTTGAGCAACATCCTTGGTGTTGTTTCCAAGCCCTCTTATGGGGTGATCCTACTTTGTTGGATTCCCTTGGAAATATTCTTTTGAAGAGTAAAGTCAACTTTAGTGATCGATAAAGGCATTTTGGATAACAGGACTAAACAATAGTTTGCTCAGTTTGGGTTACTTCATGCCCGGTTTAAAAGACGTGCTTGTTTCATGACGTTCAACATGACTTAGGACTGATTTTATTAGTTGGAGAGATTTGAAACATCCCATTGTAATCCCCACTCTTTGAAGTCAACCCTAAATCAAGTCTAGCTTGAAAGAACAACTTGAGCAAGATTAGTGTTAATCTGGGTCATCCAAGTCAAAACAAGCTATTTTAACTTTGCGATGGCTTTTGCTGCATCTAGAAGACTTGCTCACTGACCTCTGTGCCAGCTTAGCTCCTTAGATAGCCAGGGATGCTATCATGAAGGACCAGCAGCTTTTAAAGCCAACTTGACCAATAATCAATGATAGAAGCCCTAGCTTCAACCGGGTTGGAGAGTCGTAAAGCAAGATCACATTAGTAGCCTTTTTCTCTCTCCCTCATGTTCAAGTGGGCTTATTTGAATAGCTAATCATGTTCATGCTTAAGTTTATTGTAAATTAAGCATCGATTAGCTTGACTCATGCATTGTAATAACCCAGCTTACTTTCTATTTAGAAATCAGTTTGTACATAAGCTTGAGTTAGAGTTTCCTAAGCATTAAGGCAACTCCTTTTACTGGGAAATTCATTGGGTAGGTTGTTTAAAGCCCTCCCTTTTGCTGGTTGTAAGGGATACTTGAATACAATTTATTAGCTCTATTTCTAAACTCAAATTTCTCTCTCAAATCTCACTTAACTCTGATTTGCTTGTTAAATTGAGTGGATTCCTTTAATCTAAATCCAGTGGCCTAGCCTTTATGATTTTAAAGGGTGGATTCCTTTCCTAGTTTGGGTGCTGGCTATGCCTTTAGCCTATCCATCTCCTCTGTTCTTGCTAATAAACAAATTGAATTCAATCTCAACTTAATTCCCAGGAAGTTTGCCTGAGTTTTGATTGAGCTCATGCATCAAAGTTGTATCAGGGCATAACCTAGTGAGTTTCTGTTTGCTTTCTAGGATTTCTTCTATTTTCTGGTTAAGACTCTGCCCAAACATGTTTCCCATAGCTCCACAAAGAACCCTACTGCCGAAACACAAAGCTAGCTATAAAAACACCTCTATTACCAAAAACAGATTCCTTAATTCCTATTAGATGTCCGTAAGAGAGGAAAGTGATTCTTCTCAGCCTAAAGTTCCTAAAGGGCTTACCCTAAAGCAAGCCCATGAGGTAGGGAGAGGGAGCCATTCAACAACTCCAAAGGGGTGTTTATTCCTTGTCTACTAAATTATCAATATCACGACCAGATTAGATGAAGTCCTTACTAGGTTCAAATATGATGATGGTGGAGGATGAGAAGGAACCGTGGATCTTCGAGGGGTGGCCTAGCTCCTCCCCATTCGTCTTCATCCTAGATGAACATTCACCTAAAGGGAGGAGAATGCTAGCTAGAGAGGTTGATTTAAGGGACATGAGATTTGACCCTCCTAAATTTGAAGGTACTTTGAATCTAGATCTTTACCTTGAATGGATTCAAACCTTAGACAAAATCTTTGATATAAGAGAATACTCATATGAAAGCTTTCAAGATTAACATCCCTAAGCTTAAAAAAAAAATATGCACCACTCTAGATGCAAATGCGAAGAGGCAAAGAGCTAAGGAGGGGAGATCATAAATCATAACTTGGTGTAAATTAACGAAACTCATGCATAAAAGTTTCTTCCTTGTAATTATAAACGTGATCTATAGCTAAGGGCATCATCATTGAATCAAGGAAGAATTATGGAAAAGGACAGTTATGAGTTTGAGCAACTCTAAATTGTGTGGTTTGGAAGAAGAAGAGCAACTAACTATTGTAAGGTTCCTTACAGGACTTTATCCTAATATCTCTGAGAAGGTTGAACTTCGCCCATACTGGTCCTTTGAGGACATTGGCAAGTTGGCGATTAAGGCGGAGAAACACTCCAAAAAACAAGAGGCCTTTTACAAGTTCCTCCTCACCGTCTAGCCTTCAAGTCAAGTCTTATCCTATACCTAAGGCCAAGGTTGTATCCAAGGATAGCAAAGGACCAGACAAGGGAAAGAGCATTGTGAAAGAGTTTCCTGAGAAACCTGATGGCAAAAGATGTTTTAAATTGCCAAGGCTATGGTCACTTTCAAGCTGATTGTCCTAATAGAAGGCCACTCACCATCAAGAAAATAGAAGAAATTGATCAAATTGACCTTGAATCCAGTAAAGAACAAGGAGAAAGAGAGGAGGAAGCTATTGTTCTACCTCCTGATATGGGAGAATTCCTAGTGCTCAAGTGGAGCTTGCATGTTGTGGAGGGATCCAAGGAGGAAAGTCAATGTGAGCACATCTTTCACTCCCGGTGCACCATTCAAATGAACGCATCTAGTTTAATCATTGATAGAGGTAGCTGCACCAATGTTGCCTTAGTCCATTCAGTTGATAAACTTGAACTACCTATTGTTCCACACCCAAGGCCATATTCACCTCAATGGCTTAAAAAGGGTAAGGAAGTTCACATGATTAGATAGGTTCTAATTACCTACACCATTAGTAACCTTATGATGAGGTACTTTGTGATGTGTTGCCTAAGGATGCTTGTCATGTATTACTTGGTAGGCCTTGACAATTTTATAATTGGTAGCCACTCATCATGGAAAGTCTAACACTTATTCCTTTAAGGTTAAAGTTTATAATTACACTCTAGCCCCTTTACCCCGTAGCCAAGTTTGAAACATTATACCTAACCATCAGGAGGGAAACATAAGCAAGAAGGCCTTGTTTATGAGTGAAATATGGGTTAAGTGGTCCACAAGTAAAGGTGAACCAGTTTATGCCCTACTTTTGATGGTAAAAGGAGAGGGAGAGACACCTTACATCCACTTGGTCACCTCTTGTACATGAGTTTAAGGATGTTTTCCGTAATGATTTACCTATTTGTTCGCTCCAATTAGGGGAATTGAACATCAAATTGATCTACTGCCAGGGGTCGCCCTTCCAAATAAGCCAGGCTATGGATGCAATCCTATGGAGACCAAGGAGTTACAACGCCATGTTCAAAAGCTTATTGGTATAGGGCACATTAATGCATGAGTCCATGTTCTATCCCAACCTTACTTATTCCAAAGAAAGATGGGACCATGAAAATGTGTGTGGGTAGTTGTGTTGTTAACAACATTACTATCAACTATAGGCACCCCATTCCTGGAATTGATGATATGTTAGACGAATTGAATGGTTCTAATGTGTTTTCCCGGATTGACTTTAGAATTGGTTATCACTAAATCAAAATGAAGGATGAGGATGAGTGAAAAATATCTTTTAAAATGAAACAAGGGTTGTATAAGTGGCTTGTAATGACCTTTGGTTTATCTAATGCCCTTAGCACTTTCACGAGATTGATGAATAAGGTGCTTAAACCTTTCATTTATGATAAGCCCTTAGAATTTACTTCATTTTGGGGTTGTTTTGTTGCAATTTTTAGGGAGATTTATGAACTTTATGTTATAATCTACATTCCTATTCCCGTTTACACTTGGTTATGATTCTTTTCTATATTTTGCAGGCTTTTGAACCTTTTTGCCCCGAATTTGATCCCCAAGTAAGTATGATTTGACACCCCATGGATGCCCTCGAGTCACCATAGCCGTGGAGGAAAAGAATAGCGAGAGAATTTCGAGTGAAAGGTCACCATGGATTGTTGGTGGTGAGCCTCAAACTGCTTGCCTCTTCGCCTTCTTTCGTCTTGTCACTAAAGATGCTCCAGTTTATACTTAAAACGTGGTGTTTGGCTATAGAAAAGAAAAAGAACTTATCTCACTTCTCACTCATCTTTATTATATTTTTCATTAAAATTAGGATTCTTAGTGTATTTTTAGAGTAGAATAAGAAATTAAAGAAAAGCTTTGGCTTTTAGTGGTTTAAAGATTGGGGCACCATTAGAGAATCACCATTGCTGCTAAGTTTTCTCTCCCTTTAGTACTTTCCTGAACTATTTTTTTAGATGTTGTTAATTTTGAACATAAGTGAGTAGGTTATTTAATCTAGGGATTTGTTAGCTAAAGTATATGTTAGATCCTTAATCTTCATTGCTTGTGCTTATTCTACATTGGAATGATTGAACTCTACCTTATGATTGAAGTGTTATGAGTGAATTGTGGCCAAATTTGCATGCTTACACTAGATAATTGAGTAAAGTACCTAAAGGAGAAACTTGCTTTTTGACCAATAAGATAGGACTTGATTTAGCAATACTTGAAAGAGATTTATTTGGTAAGAGCAAACTTTAGCTAAACAAAAATCTACAACTTAAACTAAAACAAGGGCATTCGAAAACATATTAATTGGATTAGTTTAGGCAATTCAATTTACTTCAAAAGATAAGACTGAATTTTAGTTCGTTTGCACTCCTTTCAGTCATCCAATCTACGTAAAGTGCATGATTTAATCCATTGATCCAACTCTTTAATAGGCGAAACAATTTTCTGGATATTTAATTCAATCGAATTTCCCAATTAGTTAATTAGTTTAATTCAAACAGCGTATTGGAACTTGTTGTTTGGCCTTTTATAATAGGTCAAAACTTGTAACGCCTCCAAAATGCTAATGACATGATTTATGAAAAACTGCAGTGGAAGACTTAATAATAGAAAGCGCTACCACTATCCTGATAAGGACAAGACTCACTGAATCCATTTGATCTTGCAACTCATGTTCAAATCACAATATCTATTAAATTGAAACACTCCAAGATCGAAGTCCATAATAGTTCAACTTCAATACAATCGACTTAATCATACCATTTGCTAATGCCACTCACACGACATAATTATATTGAGCATAGACCCAAGATGACCCTGAGGTCGATCCCAACATTCATGATATGCTGAATCCACTGTGAGCATCTGATAGCTTCAAAAAGGGCTTGCAAAATGGAGAAACATGTGATACTTCATCACGTAAAATGGAAAACATGAAACCAATTTGAAAATGTGAGCAAAAACTCAGTACATACATTCCTGTATTGTAAAATGAGCATAGAAAAACTGTTGATGGGTACCCGCTTTTGCAATTCATTTAATTGGCAATAACAATCAAAATAAAAGTAATATGAAACTGAATTGCTAATTATTATCTGGATGTGAACCCCTTGCAATGATATGATCTATACATAGGTCTACACCTGCCAATCCGATCAAGAGTTGGCCTGAAGTCATGCGGGTAAATGATTAGCTGATGCCTTATAGATGATAACTAACGGGGTCACAAGTTAAATGACAAATCACTGTATAAACTGATTCATTGATAAACTCATTAAGAGTTGTAACTTGATAAACATGTTTTGCTTTTTGAAGATATAGGCAATGGACGTACCTTGAGTCTTTAAAAATGTCATCTGACTTAATAAATATGTTCTGACTTGATAACACTTATGCATAATAGGGAACGATAACTAGGTCTTGAATCTATTTCATAAATGTCATTGTAGGCATGTGTAATCAGTAAACGATCCTTACTCGCATAATTGAGCAAGTAAAAGTATGCGTAATAGAAATTGAGTAATTAAATGGTATACATAACTTTGGTATTTCAGTATAACTTCAAAACTAAATTGGTGAAAGTAATTAAATTTGATATAAAGTAAATGAAAGTAAAATAGACAACAGTAAGATAAATGAGATTACAAAGGAAAAAGGCCTTAATGGTGACAAATGAGGGAGTGGTTGTGGCATAGGTTGTTGATATGGGTTTAAGGCTCGCTGATGTATAGCTTGGTTCAAGATAACAACGAGTACACTAGATTGGCTTGATTGATAAACATATTTGATACATTCTGAAGTAAGTAATAAAGGTTTGAGGTCAAGAAAGATATATCTTGGTTCAAAATAGCATAAACTGCAATCACTTAGTCTGATAAATATCCTTTCTGAGTCACAACTCTCCTCACTTCTCATATTTCATTCATAAATCCATTAGATATAGAATTCCACCCCAAATGAATAATTGAACTCAAAAGAAGCTGTTAAGTCACTAAGCTCGGTATTTTCTTTGTAAAATCCATAAATAATTCAAAACTCATAAACAAGCTCCCAAATTGTAATACTCGTCTTCTTCTTTCTTCTTGATCTTGATCAAGCTAAAATCTCCATGAATATTCATTTCCCCCTTAATTGACTTTACTTTGCCCAAATACACAAAATGAATGCATTATCAATCTCACTCAATCTTTATTATTGCTCTTTACACAATTACTCAAAATGGTTTCAAAAATCACCAAACTCAAAATACTCAAGAAAAATTCATGAAATATTACAAGAAATTTGAAAATAATATGGACAATCTACAATAAAATTTTCTAAATTTTTCTCCAAGTATATGTTGCACAAAAATTGCAATAACAACCCAATTTGCACCAAAGCAGGTTAGTTCACTTCAAAATTTCATAACTTTCACCCTATATATCAAATGGAGACCTAAATTCCCAGTATGAAAGGATTATGAAGTCCCGAAAAACTTTCATGTGCAACACAAAACGTGATTCCCACAATAGGGTTCCCAAAATGGGGCTAAAACACAAGTATGTCAGTTTTTGGTCCAATCTGCATAGCTTTGGTAAAACGACTATAACATTTTATATAGACCTCATATTAAGGCGATTCAAGATCCCTTTGAAATATAACACATTTAAATATATACCCACCAAAAATCATAATTTTTGGTTGAGCCGTGCATTACCAGTTTATTGCCAAAGTCTACCCTGTTTTCTTGAAATTTCCAGCCCTGACTGGTTTAGTTTTCTCTTCCTTTTTCACATAAATCCTGATGGAATCCTACCTAGCCACGACCTTTACCATGAATAATCAAGTCCAAAACGTCCAAGAACAAGGTCCCAAGTGAAGAAGATGGCTCACATTTTGCAAGAACACCAAACAGCACCACACGGGTTAATCGCCTAGAAAATGCCCGGTTTTGTGCACTTGATTTCTTAAGCTACATTGTGGATTAAATCTAATATTTTTGAATTTTTTGGAATCCTCATGATGTTAAATTTTAGTTCCAAGCATTGATTTCAAATCATGTACACAAGAGGATGGGGGATCAAGGTGTTTTTCCAAACCGATCAGATTGGCTCCAATTCTGCATGGTTAAATGTTTTAGCCTAATTACCCTACTTAAACATGCTATAACCTTGATATATTTTTCCATAGGGTTTTTACACACCCTAAGGTTTCCCCCCATAGCCTAAAATCCAAATCATGGTCACTTTTGCTAAGGGAAAACCAAACCTAAAAACCGGGTAAATTCTGCCTAAGAACCCGGTTTAGAGATGCACGATTGTTTTTCCCTCATCTGTGGATTTACTCTTCATCAACTAGAGTGGCACACCAACCAAGGCATGACACACCTCTCAAGGCCCCCTAGCAGCCAATGAAAGGGGTGCTATAAGTTGAGATGTTCCTTGCTTCTCATTGGGCAGCCGAAATGAAGTTGTCCCTTGCTTCCCATTGGACAGTCGAAAAGAGAGAGTAACTTTACGGTTGAGCACATGCAATTTTTCTGCATTTCTAGTTGATTAGTCTTAAGTACAAGCTGATTAAGGTTGTTATGAACATTTGTTTTGCTTTCCTTATTGTTTTGGATGTATTTAAGCTAGCATTAGCATAGTTAGTAATCGGTTTGTTCTAACTGGGTACATTAAGGTAATTAACACCTTTCCCCTTTAGGAAGGAAAGGTTTAGGGAGGTGCTAGCTTGCTTGCTTGCTTACTAGGTTGTAAAACAAAAGGGGAACACGGCCCCTTGGAACATCATAACTTACTTTGAATGAGAAAATCCGTTTGAGAGCAAGTTTGCTTTCGGCATCCATAAACACTTAGCTTACTTATCTTAGTTTAGGCCGAACTAAGTGGTGTTCAAGCTTAGTCCTAACCTTGATTAAGTGGTGATTTATGTATCTTGATCAAGCTTAGGGGCCCTAACCTTGGTTTTGGTGGTGATTCTGTATCAAAAATCCAAGTTTAGCTCTATCCTAATCTTCAATTTTAGTCACAGGTTTCTTGAGTTTTAGCAAACCCGAAGTTATTCTATTGTTTTACCTTGATTGTAAAATCATTTCCCTTGAGCTTTACATCATATTTGGTATCAAAGCTGAGTTTCTCCTTGGCCTGGTATTCAATCCACACATCCAGATTCGTCCCATCTCCATTTCCAAACACAAAACTAGATTCCGTTCTTTGCTAACACCGGCTACACCATGAGTGCTAGTGTAAGCCTAGAAGAGAAACTTGATGTTGTTTTGAAGAGTAATCATGAAACTACTTCTTCTAATCAAGATTTGAAGAGTTCAAATCAAGAACTAAGAGCACAAAATGAGTACCTACGCAAGCAATTGGGTATTTTTCTCAAGCAAAAGCAAAAGATGAATGAAGAACCGGTCTATTCTGACCCAAGAGGACAAGAGCGAGTCTTTAGCCATACTCTTAATTCTTCTAGTGATGAAGAACCATGGAGGAGGCCACAGACAGAACCAAGAATGCAAGCAAACTCTAATGATTTTAGAGTTGAGATTCCAGAATATGAAGGCAAGCTTGACCCAGAAGAATTCTTGGATTGGTTACACACGGTGGAGAGAGTATTTGAATACAAGGATGATCCTGAAGACAAGAAAGTCAAGTTGGTGGCATTGAGACTACGTATGTATGCTTCTCTATGGTGGACTAATTTGTGTGCTAAACGAGTTGGGGAACGAAAGGCTAAAATTAGAACTTGGGAAAAGATGAAAACCAAGTTTAAGGCTATATTCCTTCCACCCACGTATGTCCAAAATTGCTATTCCCAACGTCATAACTTGAACCAAGGCAATCTGAATGTTGAAGAGTATACTTGAGAGTTTGAAAAGCTTGTGATTAAATGTGATCTTCAAAAACCCGAAGAGCAAACAATAGTCAGGTACTTAGGAGGACGTGATCCTAGGTATTCTAATGTTGTTGAATTACAAGCTTATACTACTTTTGATGAGGTTTGCGTGCTAGCTCACAAGGTTGAACAACAAAAGAAAGCTAGACAAACCTTTAAACCTTCAAATCCGAAACCCCCAAACCAGAACCAACCCTTTAACAAGGGGAGCTTCCAACCGGTTCCCAAGCCACAAACTCCCTTCCCTTTTAATCCACAAAGAACCCAAGCACCACAAAAGGCCCCAACACCCCCTAATCGACCAAACCCTAACCCTATGGGCATTAGAAGGTGTTTTATGTGCCAAGCACTAGGACATATTACTTCAGAGTGCCCAAACTGCAAGGTCGTTACTTTGACTGAGTGGAGAGTAGAGATGAACAAGGGAAAGGGGACGAATTTGAAAGTGAAAATGAAGAAGACCATGAGGATAGTCAAGAGGATGTTAAAGAGGAAGCTGATGAGGGTGAAATGGTAGTTTTGAGGAGAGTCTTGAATGGCCAAAAAGATGCAAAGGATGAACAAAGGGAGAACATTTTTCATAGTAGGTGCGCGGTTCAAGGAAAGGTTTGTTCATTGATTATTGATGGTGGGAGTTGTGCTAACGTGGTTTCTCTTAGTATGATTGAGAAACTAGGGTTGCAAGCTACGACCCATCCTGATCCATACAACATACAATGGCTAAATCAAAGCAAAGGGCTCCAAGTTCACTCCCGCTGTCTCATTTCCTTATCCATTGGTAAGAGTTATCAAGGCCAGCTTTGGTGTGATGTTACACCTATGGATGCATGTCATGTATTATTGGGTAGACCATGGATGTATGACCGAAGGGTATCACATGATGGTTTCTTGAATAAATAATCCTTGTCCAAGGGAGGAAAGAAGATTACCCTAAAGCCATTATCACCATCCGAACTCCTCAAAAATAAACCCACAAAAGGCCATGAACATTCTAGTTGCTTACTTACCTTTAGTGAAACTCTCTTAAAGGCTTCTAATCATGAATTTAAAGCTTTTAAGGAGTGGATCTTAACCCTTCAAGATGAACCAGAATCCCCCTTACCAACTCACCCCTTTGCCAAATCACTCATCCAAACATTCTGTCACTTATTCCCAGAAGAGATACCCTCAGGTTTGCCCCCCAAAAGGGATATCCAACACCACATTGATCTCATTCCAGGTTCTATTCTTCCAAATAAATCAGCTTACAGAATGAACCCAAAGGAAACCATGGAGATCCAAAGGCAAGTGGACGAATTGATGTCTAAAGGGCTTGTACGTGAGTGCTTAAGCCCTTACGTCGTACCTGCCTTGTTGGTTCCTAAGAAGGATGGCAGCCAATGAATGTGCGTGGACAGTAGAGTCATAAATAAAATCACCATCAAGTATAGACATCCCATACCTAGACTTAAAGATATGCTAGATGAACTACACGGCTCTAAGGTGTTTTCAAAGATAGATCTTCGAAGTGGCTACTATCAAATCAGGATAAGAGAGGGAGATGAATGGAATACTGCATTCAAGACTAAAGGAGGGTTACATGAATGGCTAGTTATGCCATTTGGTCTTTCAAATGCTCCTAGTACATTCATGAGGCTAATGAATCAAGTATTCAAGCCTTACATTGGCAAGTTCGTAGTTGTCCACTTTGATGATATTCTAGTCTATTCCAAGGACAAGCAATCACATCAAGATCATCTCAACCAGATTATGCATGTCCTTGAACGTGAACAGTTGTATGGTAATCTTAAAAAGTGTACCTTCTTCACTCATGAAGTTGCATTCTTAGGTTACATTGTTTCTGAAGAAGGCGTCAAGGTAGATGAAGGGAAGATAGAGACTATTCGGACTTGGCCTCAACCACAAAGCATACATGATGTTCGAAGCTTCCATGGTTTGGCCTCCTTTTACAGGCAGTTTATTAGAAGTTTCAACACCATCATGTCCCCTATGACTGAAGTGCTTAGGGGATCATCATTCCAATGGAATCCTAATGCATAATCTGCCTTTGAAGAAGTAAAGAAGAAGCTTACTCAAGCACCGGTTCTTGCATTGTCGTGCTTTGAGAAAGTTTTTGAAGTTGAATGTGATGCATCAGGAGTGGGAATTGGTGGAGTTTTGACTAAAGAAGGTAAGCCATTAGCCTTCTTTAGTGAAAACTATGTGACTCAAGAAGGAAATACTCCACATATGACAAGGAATTGTATGCTATCATTCGGTGTCTAGAGCATTGGAGCCATTACTTGGTGGCTAGTGAGTTTATACTCCATTCTGATCATGAGGCATTGAAGTACATTCAAGGCCAACATAAGCTTAACTCACGCCATGCTAAATGGGTTAAGTTCCTTCAATCATTCCACTTCACCATCAAACACAAGTCAGGAAAGATGAATCAAGGTGCAGATGCATTATCAAACAGACATCTCCTTATGTTTTAATTAGATGCTCTTATTCTTGGTTTTGAGCATCTCAAAAGTTTATATGCTGAAGATGAAGACCTTGGGGATCTTTATTTTGCATGTTCAAAGCATCCCAAAGGAGATTTCTTAATCCAATAAGGTTATCTATTCAAGGGAGTACGGTTGTGTATTCCTAAGTGTAGCACCCGTGAGCTCCTAGTTAGGGAAGTTCATGGAGGTTCCTTGGCAGGTCATTTTGGACACTCCAAGACCTGAACCATGTTAAGGGAGCATTATTACTGGCCAGGGATGGAGAAGGATGTTCAAGACATCCTTAGAAGGTGTGGAATGTGCTAAGCTGCCGCTAGTCATACCCTACCTCATGGCTTGTACACCACACTACCTGTACCAACTCTACCATGGGTGGACATGAGCATGGACTTCATTTTGGGATTACCAAAGACCCAAAGGGGTAAGGACTCAATATTTGTGGTGGTAGATAGGTTTTCCAAGATGGAACATTTCATCCCTTGCAACAAAACCAATGATGCTACAGACATTACCCAGCTATATTTCAACGAAAGTGACAAGATTGCATGGTATTCCTAAGTCCATTGTTTCAGATAGGGATAAAAAGTTTCTGAGTCATTTTTGGATTACTCTTTGGAAGAAACTTGGTACTAAGTTGCTATTCAGTGCCACTTGTCACCCCCAAACTGATGGAGAAACAGAGGTAACTAATCAAACCTTAGGCACTCTTCTATGGGCTTTGATTAAACCTTATGCTAAGGCTTGGGATTTACTCTTACCACAGGCTGAGTTTGCATACAACAAGGCTCCTAGCAAAGCTACTGGTCTTTCACCATTTGAGGTGGTGTATGGGATTGATCCTTTAAGTGCCAATGATCTTACCCCACGGCCTCAAGACCAAAAGCCCCATGTTGATGCAACAACAAGAGTAAAAGAAATTCAAAAGCTCCATGAGTTGGTAAAGGCCAGAATTGAGAAGACCAATGCAGCCTATGAAGCACAAGCCAACAAGCATAGGAGAAAGATTATTTTTCAACCAGGAGACTAAGTATGGATCCATTTGGGGAAGGAACGATTTCCTTCTAAAAGAAAGAATAAACTCATGCCACGAGCTGAAGGTCCATTTGAAATCTTTGAGAGGATCAATGAAAATGCTTACAAGGTTGATCTACCTGGTGATTATGAAGTTTCAGCCACCTTCAATGTGGCATATTTGAGCCCCTTCTATCCGGATACTTCCCCACCAGATTTGAGAATCAAACCTTTTCAACAAGGGGAGAATGATGGAATCCTACCTAGACACGACCTTGATCATGAAGAATCAAGTCCAACACATCCAAGAACAAGGTCCTAAGTGAGGAAGATGGCTCACATTTAGCAAGAACACCAACCAGCACCACACAGGTTAACCGGCCAAAAAATGTATGGTTTTGTACACTTGATTTCTTAAGCTACAGTATGGCTTAAATCCAATATTTTTGCATTTGTGGAATCCTCATGATGTTAAATTTTAGGTCCAAGCATTGATTTCAAATCATGCACACAAGAGGATGGGAGATCAAGGTGTTTTTCCAAACCGGTCAGATTAGCTCCAATTCTGCATGGTTAAATATTTTAGCCTAATTACCCTACTTAAACATGATATAACCTTGATTTCTTGTTTTGGAGGGTTTGTACACACCCTAAGGTTTCCCTCCATAGCCTAAAATGCAAATCATGGTCACTTTTGCTAAGGGAAAACCAAACCTAAAAACTGGTTAAATTCTGCCTAAGAACCCGGTTTAGAGATGCCCGGCTATTTTTCCCTAATCCGTGGGTTTACTCTTCATCAACTAGAGTGGCACACCAACCAAGGCATGGCGCACCCCTCAAGGCCCGCTAGCAGCCAATGAAAGGGGAGCTGCAAGTCGAGATGTTCCTTGCTTCTCATTGGGCATCCGAAATAAAGTTCTCCCTTGCTTTCTAGTGCACAGCCGAAAAGAGAGAGTAACTTTACAGCTAAGCACATGCAATTTTGCTAAATTTCTAGTTGATTAGTCTTAAGTATAAGCTGATTAAGGTTGTAATGAACATTTGTTTTGCTTTTCTTATTGTTTTGGATGTATTTAAGCTAGCATTAGCATAGTTAGTAGCCGGTTTGTTCTAACCGGGTACATTAAGCTAATTAACACCTTTCCCCCTTAGGAAGGAAAGGTTTAGGGAGGTGCTAGCTTGCTTGCTTGCTTACTAGGTTGTAAAACAAAAAGGGAACACGACCCCTTGGAACATCATAACTTACTTTGAATGAGAAAATCCGTTTGAGAGCAAGTTTGCTTTTGGCATCCATAAACACTCAGCTTGCTTATCTTAGTTGAGGCCGAACTAAGTGGTGTTCAAGCTTAGTCCTAACCTTGATTAAATGGTGATTTATGTATCTTGATCAACTTAGGGACCCTAACCTTGGTTTTGGTGGTAATTTTGTATCCAAAATCCATTTTTAGGTCTATCCTAATCTTCAATTTCAGTCACGGGTTTCTTGAGTTCTAGCGAACCCGAAGCTGTTCCATTGTTTTACCTTGATTGTAAACTCATTTCCCTTGAGCTTTAAATCAAATCCTCACTTGAAATCATTCCAAATCACCAAAAACATCTTCATAATCATCAATAAAACTAAATATTATAAAATCAAAAACAAAGTAATCATCATAATCATCATAATCAATCCATAAACATGATTTTAACTTAAGCTTGCATGAACATGATCATCCCTAAACCCTAGCATCATTCAAGCTCAATTTCACCATAATCAAAACCAAAATAACTCTTATTTCTTATCAAAACATCATGATCAATGATCATAAACATCAAAACAAGAATCAAAACTAAAATAAAAATGAAAACCAACAAGACCAAACTTCAAGATTACTCACTTTGATTGCAAATAAGTTGAGATGGAGATGAGGTTTAGAGGTTTTGATGATAGAGGATGATAGCTTGAGGTACTAGGATGTTGGGGGTTGAAAACCACTAAGGGTGGCTGGAAAGATGCCTGGAAAACACCCATAAAGGGCTGCCAGCAGCTGCTGCCATGAAGAGGGAGAAAGGAGAGAGAGGGCGTGTATGTGTTGTTATGTTTGCTTGGCTAGAATGACCCCAAAAATACTTGGCTGAATTTTATCCTTCCAAAATATCTTTTTTTCTAATTAAAATTAGGCACAAATGATAGTAATTAACTTAATTTAATCACACAAAAATTTTCGGGCCAAAATTTCAACCCGAAATGAATCAGGCTGCAAATTAGGCCCAAATGAATTGAGCCAAACTTAATAAATTTGAGCCCAAATATTTTTGCATGGATAAACATTAAATTTTTGTGACATTATGAAAAATAATTTAATGCTCGTTCATAATCATCGAGATCTAATAGCGATTCACATGAAATTTAATCAATCAACGAAACTCGAATTAACAATAAATGAAACTTGAATTGCAAAATGGGACCCAAATGAAATATCCTAAAAACCGGGATGATTAAATATAATAAATGAATGCGAAAAATTTAAATGGCATAAGGTAATTTGGTAAATATACAAATTGAGTGTAATTGAATTAATAAACATGATTTGGTTAAACAAATAACCATGAGTGATTAAATCCATAAACATGATAAATTAAATGAATAAACATGATTAATTAAATAAATAAATATGATTTAAATAAATAAATATGGTTAGGGTCGGGTTATTACAAAACTCAATAGATTACATTTGGTTTCTATGGGAACGATATTAAAACTAAACTATAACCAATGTGTTCTAGCAGTAATGCCATACCTTTGGTGCCGTTGCGGGGGAACAATTTGTGGATATTGACTAAGCATGTTTTATGTTTTTCTTTTTTCTTCATAATTTTTTACTTGCGTAGGTATAGTTTGTTTTCGGTGATCTTTGCAGGATTTCTCCACTTGAATGTGAAGTCCCTTTCCTTTTGAATTTGATCCAGAAATATAAAGGACTTTTCGCTCTAGGAGAAAGAAGTTAAAGTTAGAGGAGCACAGAGCCAAAGCTCAAGGATCCTCTTCAACAATGGCAGGAGAAAGAGGTGACTAAAGAAGGATGATTTCGAATTTTATCAGCCCGGGATCCAAGGCATTACCCCTAGCATTACTTGGGTAAATGTGGAAGCACCAAACTTTGAGCTCAAGCTAGCTCTTATTTCTATGGTGCAACAATCCCAATTTGGAGGCACCACATTAGAAGATCCTAACTTACACCTCTCGGTATTTTTGGTGTAGGGCACATTGAAGCTCAACAAAGTTTCTACCAATGCCATTCGATTGTAGCTATTTCTCTTTTCACTTAGGGATAAGGTGAGAACATGACTTCATTCTTTGTTGCAAAATTCATTCTCTCGAATGCATCACAACATGGGACGAGCTCACTAAGGTTTTTCTTGGAAAATTCTTTCCTCCAAGCAAGACGGCGAGTCTAAGAAACCAAATCACTACCTATGCTCAAAGGGAAGATGAGTCACTCTATGAAGCTTAGGAGCGATTCAAGGACATATTGAGGCTATGTCCATATCATGTGCTCCAATGATGGATGATAGTGCAAGCCTTCTACAATGGAGTCACTTAACTGGTGAGATCTACGATAGATGCGACAATGGGAGGTACTTTAATGAACCAGATGGAAGATGAGGCTTACAACTTTATTGAGGAGATCACGCTTAATAACTACCAAATGTCCAATGACAGAAGCCAACCCAAGAGGGTCGAACGTAAGTTAGAGCTTGATGCTATTTCTATGCTCTCTACCAAAGTGGATGTTGTGTCTCAAAGATTAGAACAATTGAATGTTAATTCTATTGGTTCAAGTACCCCTTCCCCATCATGTGAAATATGTGGGTCTGCTGATCATTTGAATGTGAATTGTCAAGTTGAGAGTCCATTTACCCAAGATGCTCATGACCAAGTCAACTATGTCAACACCTATAACTGTAGACCGACCAATGACCCATTCTCCAACACATAAAATCCAGGTTAGAGGAATCACCCATATTTCTCCTATAGGTCTAATGCCCCTTTTATGCCTCAATCCAATGCTAGACCACCATTTGGATTTCAAAGACCAACTTACCCCCAACATGTATCTTAAAAGTCTAATTTAGAGACAATGATGGAGAGCATGCTTTTGGCGCAACAAAAGCAAGATGGGTATATTAAATAATTAGCCTCTAAGGTTGATGTGCTTACTACTTATAATAAGATGCTGGAAGCTCAAATTGCCCAACACGCATCCTCTTGATCTCCACCCTTGATTAGAATTCCTCATAAGCGCGAACTTACCCCTGGGGCACAATGTAACGCCATGATTTTAAGAGGGGGCAAGCAACTTGGGGGACCTAAGGAGGTTAGCCAAGTTGACCATTTGCATGATGGAGATGATGTGGTTGTTGAGAGGGAGGTGTCTACTCCTTCTAATGATGTGACAAGTGACAGAGTGCATAATTCTAGTAAGGTTCTTAATGGCCCCAAGAAAACTTCCCCAAGACCTTATGTTCCACCTTTACTATTCCCCCAAAGAATGGCTAAGGCTAAGCTTAACCAACAATTTGGGAATTTTTTAGAGGTCCCTAAGAAACTATACAATAACATTCCGTTTACTGATTCCTTATCTAAAATGCCTTCTTACGCTAAGTTTTAGGAAGAAATTTTGTCTAACAAAAGAAAGCTAGAAGAGCATGAAAATGTGGCATTGATTAAAGAGTGTAATGTTGCAATCCAAAACAAGCTTCCTGTTAAGCTTAAGGATCTCTATAGTCTTTCTATTTCTTGTCTGATAGGGAATGTGTCAATAGATTATGCTTTTTCTGACTTCGGGTCTAGTGTAAGTTTAATACCCCTCTCCCTTTACAAAAAGTTGGACCTAGGTGAAATGGGACCCACCGCCATCTCCTTACAATTGGAGGACCATTCTGTAAAGTACCCCGTTGGTATTTTAGAGGATGTCCTCATTAAGGAGGGAGATTTGTATGTGCGCGTAGATTTTGTGATCCTTAAAATGAAGGAGGATACATGCACCTGTATCATTCTTGAGAGGCCGTTGTTGGCCACCGCAGGGTGCTGCATTGATGTCAAAAACCGTAAACTATCTTTTGATGTGCAAGATGAACATGTGGAACTTAACTTGATTAAAGCTTCTAAATTTCCTTCTATCTCTAGTGAGTGTCATCGAATTGATGCAGTGGATAGTTTGGAATGGGGGACCATTTCTAATAAGGTTTCTAATAATTCTCTTGAGCACTGTACATTAAATGATGGTACTACTAGGGATGATAATCCGGAAATAGCAATGTGTACTCAATTCTTGAAAGCTTCTCCACAAGTTCCACCAATCTTTACCAAGTGGAAGCCTAGTGAATGACGATGCGCCCTTGTTTGATGAGAAACTTATCCCCCCAGGTAGAATTAAAATCTCTTCCTAGTTCTTTGAGGTATGAGTTTCTTAGTCCCAATTGTACATATCCTATGATTGTGAATACAAGTCTAAATGCATCTCAAGTTGACACTTTGCTAAGAATACTTAGGATGCATCGTAAGACTATAGGATATAGACTTAAAGAACTTAAAGGAATTCACCATTCTATGTTTATGCATCGTATTTTGAAGAAAGATAGCCATAAACCGTCAATTGAACACCAAAGAAGGTTGGAGCCTAATATGCAAGATGCGATTAAGAAAACACTTTGAAATTGCTTAAGGCCGGCATTATCTACCCTATCTTCGATACATTAATGCATTGTTGATGCATTTCTTCCATGAACTAAGTAGATTGATTGCACATCATCCTCCCTTTCATTTTTAGAATCACGTTCATGACATCTTTTTACGAGATCATTTATAAGCTTCTATTGCTCATTAAATTTAGCATGCAATTTATTTTCATTTTGAGTTGACATTTCAACCATGTGTATTCCTGAGCGATCAGTAACATCATCCTTTTCTCCGTGATGGCGGTTGTTGTTCATATCATTTTTTGCCATAGAATCGGAGGTTTAACTTCTCGCACCTGTTCACGATGAGCTTACTAAAAGACCTTGATGATCCTTTGTCCAAGGGCTCATTTCACTTTTATAAGCTACAAAATTTGAGGTTTTAGAGAAGAAAGACTCTTTAAAAAAAGAAAAAGAAATTATTATATTTGTTTTGGACAAAAATAAGGAAAGGAAACAAAAAGAAGAGACACCTTAAACCAAACCCTAAGAATGTTAACATGGATGATGCATAAACCTAAAAGAGCCTAAAAGACTAGAAAAACTGAGGGAAAGCATATGGCTAAAAACACGATCTCATCACACCATAGCTTCCTTTGAACTCGTAGCGACATGAAAGGCATAGTCGCTAGGCTACAATAGGATCCCATAGGACTATTACGATAAATTCCAACCACCTCCAACATGACTTTGGCAATTGCTATGTTCTGCTACTAATTAAAACATTCCTATAGGGCCTTGGTTCTAAGTCAAAAGGCTAAGAGACACAGGCTCATTTTCGATGAAAGAATTCTTTAGACACACCCAGCCCAGGGACTACAAACGGCTATTAGCTTTTATTCAAGGCACTCACTCACAAGTTTTTATCCTAACTTTACATCCAAAAGAGATGTGATGGAGCCAATGGTGATAATGCCCATGTGGGATGATGAAATAGCTACCGATGATGATAACTCTAGCGGAGGTCTCGAGACCAGCGGCTCCTCATTGCTCAAGTCGGTCCCCTTCATCCCTACAACTGTCATCTTTTGATGCGGTGCATCAGTTAGCTTTCTCATAGTAGTGGCTCCCTTGTAAGATATGGTAGGATGCAATGGTGCTATTGTTTTATACAGTGACAAGCACATTTTAAAAAAAATTTACACCAGCAATTATATAGAAAATGACCCTAAATCGAATGGACTATGCTACGAGCATAGGATTTGATTTTCAAGAAGAGAAAGAGTTCTTTCTATAGGATTATAACCCCCGAGTGCCTCAAATAGGGACTTATAAAAAGATTCCATGGCTACAAATGATGCGAATGAATACGGGGCGAGGTAGAGTCTAACAGTGAAAACACCATTAAACTTTCCACTTCAATAAAGGCCCTTATTAGAAAATGAAGCATTAAAATTTTTATTTTTTGATTCCATGCAAAGGCATACTTTTCATGATTTTTCCTTATTATTTAGCGAGGCATCTACCAAGAATAATATTTGAGTGAACCCTTTTTAGCAAATCATTTTAAAAGAATTAAATATACAAGAAATCAGTAAACTTTTTGGCCTCTTTGTTATTGACATATTTTTATTTTATAAACCAAAGAAAGAGTATTAACCACAGTCATGGAGCATCAACTAAGAACATAATACCAA
>JACYFF010031958.1:55905639-55995905 GCA_017589665.1 Selenicereus undatus
TATTATTATTATTATTATTATTATTATTATTATTATTATTATTATTATTATTATTATTATTATTATTATTATTATTATTATTATTATTATTATTCATTCAAGTAATGTTTTCCTTTTTTCTTGTTGTCAGCCATTAATAATTACTGCAGCTCCCTGATTATTGTTTGATTGTGAGTTAACCAAGTTAAGTAGGTAGGAAGGATTAGCATAACTTTCCTCATATACTATGGATTAGCTGTTATACCAAACAAAAGGTTAGAGGGTTTTTTTTTCTTTAAGAGTCTTAGGCGAGTTCCACGTGTTGTTCTATTTAATTAAGAAGTGTTTTCTCCCTCATTACCCATTTGGTAAGATATAAGTTTTTCTGATTTTTATAAATCTCTCATTGTTTCTTATGTCTCCTAATTTGGTCCCTTATGAATATGCTAAAATAATTAAATTCTCTTCTAGAGAGCTCACTAATTTATCTTTCTAATAACCTCACTATTCACCTCTCCATATCACCTTGAAACCAATTATCTCACATAACTAATCACCACTTAACTAATGGTTAACTCTAGATCCTTTGAATTGCATTTCTTAACTTATTCACACCAAAACTTTAATTGGAGCTAATTTACCTCTTAAAATATATAAATTACATATAATTAATCTAATATTTGAAATCCTATTTCTTGCATACATTTCTTACCTACCTCAATAAGGTTATTTTCCTCCCTCATCTATGGCAAAATCTCAATCAAAAACTTGTTTTCATTTTTAACTTTAATAATTATGAACTCTTCCTGCTTAATATCATTCCATCAAATATTAGAAATTGAAAGTTACCCCTTAACCTTTCCAACTCACATACTATAAACTCAATAAATTCTTTTTATAAATATAAGACTTCAATTATGTCCAGCTAATCCAAGTTCTAAAAATCTAACCAATTTCCCTCCTTTTGTTCCCTACACACCACTTAACTAATCAACTCCAATCAAATGACAATCTCCGTATTTGATTCAAAATAACAACTTTTTCCTTCAGTTTAATGATAACTAAATCAAAACGTGAAGAAAGAAAGCATGCTTCAGCACTATCACCCCATCTTTTATATCTCTAAACCTTGCATCCAATGCACAAAACCCAAACTTCATTCCATCTCAACGAACCAAAATCAACACTCGAATTCATGTTTAAATATCTTTATATGCTCAAATAAATACATAAATTCACCAATTTAAGAAAATTAATCAAAAATATATGAAAGTGTGTGAAAGAAGACTTGGGTTTTACCTTGACAATAAGGTAAGAAGAGGAATAAAGGAACGGCAATCACTGGCGAGCTCATAGCTATGCTAGTAGTGTTTGTCGGCATTAGGAGGGCAGGATCGGGCTGACAGGGTTTATGGGCTAGCTAGGCAAGCTTTGATGCAGTGCAGGGGAAGGGAAACAAGTGAGATGAAATGGGGTTTCAGGGGCAAATTAATTGATTTTGTTGATTTTTATCACCTTTTTATCTTTTTTCTTTTTGTTTCACCAGATTTTGTTGTTGATTTTTATTAACCTTTTCTCTTTTTCTAGTTGCTTTTATTTACTTATTTATTTTGAATTACACCCCTCCCCTTTAATTTACTAATTAACTAATTAATTGAGTGATACAATAGGTTATTTAACTACTTATTTATTGAACTATTTTAAATCACTCTAATGTAAAAATAAAACTTAAACCTACATTTTATAAACCAAACGTTGTCATTTATATGCATGCTGCTTATCTAAATTTTATTATTATATCTTTATTTACCTTATTATTATGTAATTTAATTAGAATGATTTAAAATTTCCAACACAAGGTCATTAACACCAAATGAACCCTGCATAACACATAAGTTTCAAACATTGAATTGAAGTGCGTGGGATTGATTGTTAAGCTTGATCATATTAAAGTAAGTAATGTGAATTGTACTCTGGATATTACAGTCTTTCCCCCTTTAAAGAAGTTTTGTCCTCGAAACTTGTAATGTGATGTAAGTTTGTCTTAACATAACTGCATGTATCTAGTGATCAGATTGTGATTATCTATGTGACTTCCAAGTGAATAAGATTGGTTTAACGATGCCAAGCTAATGGTAACTTTGTGAAGCTTACTTGTTTTTGAACTCAAGTGTGTTTTTGCCCTTGCCAGCTTTAAGTTTCATATCTGCCCAGAAATTTGGGGACCAAGATGGTAGTGTGTGAGGAAAGTTGTGCACTTGACAATGCAAATAAAGGTACACCTTGATGCATATATGATTTGTACGTCTCATCAAGACATAGGGTTGAGAGCTCAATTAATTTTGAATCAACCTAAGGTTACCGAGCTATCCTTTTGGGCCTTCATGTATCTCAGGTCGTCGAGTGTTGCACTTGAAACCTATTAGATTTGCTAACTTTAAAGGGTACTTAGTGAAAATGTATGAAGCATATGAAAGGTTATATAATGATTTAACTATGATTTTGAACTTGTTGGCTATCAAGTAATCGAGGAAAAGGGTGGTCGCAAACGATAGATGTAACAAGAGAACAATAGACGTGTCATGAAATGGGCTAATATTCTGAAGGACAAATTACAAAATCTTAATATTTAGTAAATGAAATATTTACCATGACATCAATTGAGCAAAGCCTAACATAAGCAAAGGATTAGAAATATGAAGGGAAACTAGAATGAGGCATCCACAAAAATTAATAGCTAGGAGGATGATAGATGGCTTTAATTTGAGAGCTCACGGGTAGTAAAGTAGTGTACATGGTCAGGGAAACGAATGCTAGGGCAACATCATTACTTGTAAGAATCAAAAGCCCAACCCACTAGTTACAGAATAGGTGAAGGACTAAAGTAATCACTATAGTCAACATTCATTCATATCAAAAGGTCATTTTTTTAACTTTACTCAAGCAAATTGTAAGGGCATATGACCATAAAGAAAAGTGACAGAACAAGGCTTTGTGCACAAGCGTGCGCTTAACATAATAGGGAGGGAAATCATGATAATTGAAAGCATGGCATTCCATTAATTAATTAATTTCCAAGAAGAACGCATTTAATTGCAAATGACGAGATTCAATGACACACGTAATCATAACAGAACAGGATCCAAGTATTCTTAGTGATCTGTAAGGCTTACCAAGTTGAATAGGGAAATAATGTCGCAAAGAGATTAATTTTGATGGTCACATTTGTAGAAATCAGATAGAAGAACACTCATAACTTTTGAAATTCATGAATTTAGGGCATGTTATGGGACAAAGCATGAGTATGTAAGACGGGCGCCATTTTACATAATTGTGGATGCCACTTGAAACCTTTTAGGTAAATAATTTAAATTAGGAAACTTTAGAATAGTAAAGAAATACTATTAATAACTAAAACAAACATTCTTGAGGAGGAAATAGGTCAATGATTCATAGTACTAAGAGTATTGTTGACGCCAATTGTAAATTCAAGGGACAAATAGCAGAATATGAAATGAAGAGTAAAGAAAACATTACTATGACATGAATACAACGATGACAATTGTAAGCCTAAAAATTAAGAATGAGGGGTATTAAGAGTCAAATACTTCTAAGCATTAACTTCAGGAAAGATAAGAAGTCAATTGACATTTATTTAAAATCCAAATGAATGGTAATAATGAATGATTTCGGTGGCTATCAAATAGTTATAAGGTGGATGAAACATTCCTATTTTTAGAGGTTATAGTGTATGAGATACTAACCCAATATCGGACCACAAAATTATCCATAAGGTTATTCATTTTTCTAAGAACTCCATATGAAGATCAAGGCGTTTAAATGATTTTGGGCTGATATAACCAAAGCAATTGTGGAATAAAACTCTCTTTAAGTCGAGATAGGAAACCAAAAGTAGCTTGAGACTAAATTGTTGAAGGAAAGTCTTCTGTAATAGTATCTCAATAGATAAGAAGGAGTCTACAGATATACAAATGGGCTTGTGTGATTACGAGAAATTTATTCATTAGAATCAAAAGAACAAAATAAAAGTAGTAAGCTTGTATAGATGAGAGGATTATAAGATCAGTGGGTGGGTATGACTCAAGAACAAAATAGTCTTGTATTCAAAGCATTGTCTAAGCAACTTGATTAGTGATTATGAAGATACATGGTTAACAAAGAAAAGGGTTTACACATTAAAAAAAGGATAGACTTTATTGTTTAGCTTTTCGATTAATTTTCCAAGATGAAGAGGAGGTGATGGTTTCAAGCCTAGTAGTGACAAGAAATAATAGGACATCAAGTTTGTTATAAGAAAAATAAAAGATGCTAATGCTAAAACAATTGTTATAGGTAACAACAATAATAATCAAGAAGAATTACATGAAGCAAACTGAGCAAGGATAAGTAATAAAAGCTAAAAGATTCATTTCAAAGTATTGTTAGGATTCTACAAAAAGAATATGTCATGAAATGATTCAACGATGAAGATGATATCCAATAAAATATTACTAAGATAATTAAGTAGTTCTACAAACCAACTGGCTAAAATGATCATAAAGGATTTGTTGACTACATTGTGCTAGATGCAATAGTATCAAGTATGAAGTTGACAAGTGATATAGCAAGCAAATTATCATATTACACAAAACTTTCCCATGACCAAATAGGTAACCTTCATAAGGTATTCCACTAAGAGTTCAAAGCTTCATTGCAAATCATAATTTCTTTACAAGCTTCACTCCAATATCTAATTTATAGCACAAGAAAAGAATAATGACAATGACTTTTGACGAGGTGGTTTCTCCTCCAAAATCAACAACACAATAGGTTGCATGAATTTTGGATGGTAAAGTTTAGAATCACTAATGTTCATTAGAAAAAAATGTACAAGAATGTATTGACAAGATATAATAAGTTCAAGGGAAAATGATAAAATTAAGCAACAAATGATTAAGCTTATCCACAAGAAGCATAAGACAATCAGATAGTATTAGGAAGGGATGATGCACAAAGGAATAACATGAGTTATTGGGGAAATTTCAACCTCATTACCATAACTTAATACAAACATCATGATTCATGAAGAGGGCTTAATAGAAGGAAGTATATCCAATATAGTTTGGGTACTATACTTAAGCTTTCAAAAGAATATGAAGTGCATTAACGAAATTATTAATTAATATGCGATATAATACATCATAAATGCTAGCAAACAACCCATTGTGATGGAATAATCAAGATTTTTTTTCTTTGAGGGAAGAATAACAATTGTGGTTAGATTTAACCCCTCCATGCTCACTATATTTTGCTATGGACTTCTACTAATCAACATAAAGATAACATGTGGTAGATATTGCCTAAGTTTGCAAGAACGATATCTAACCTTTTTTTCCTTTACATAAAACGTTAACAACCTCACTTATTGTGTGACCCTATCCTTCTAGATCCAAAATTAAACTTTACAATAGCAGTTTGAATAAGATTATAAATCTTATTGTGCCACCTAGAAACTCCCAATGTAGTACTTGATACATTGAGTCCTAGCCAATATAAGTATCATTGTTCTATCACTAAAGTCATTGGGGTTCTACCTTGACATATAGAGCGGTTAAAATTTTATACTATCTTATCACTTAATTGCATCTTACTATCACTATTTATTCCATAGCTCAATGTGCGAGTGAATTTTTAGGAGTTAGTCAAGCATTTTACACTCACTATGATGAACGTAGTTTATAGTCCTCTCATAAACCCTTTTTCATCAACCTCACACCGTTAATAAAGATTAAAGAGAATCATAGCTCTAAAAGTTTCCCAATAAGCCTCATGTTTTCTTGATAGATCAAATACTCAATTTTCTTTGATGAATGATTCCTCTTTTAATTTTTATTTCTTTTAGCGTTGCTATATTGATACATGGACAATGAATCTACCCATTAATGTGCCATCCTCAAATTAATTGCTAAAGTGTGCCACCTGGCATGTTTTCAAGTAGAGACACCTTCCAACCTAATTAATATTATAAGCTTGCCAATCCCTCTTTACCTTTTCATTGCACAATTATACCTGCAAGTGAACTCTCTCTCTCTTTCTTTTTGTTCCAAAAATTCTGAAGAAACAATTTACTCCATTACATCTTAGTGGACCTATTACTTATGTAATTCTAATGAATTGTCCTAAGTTAATGTATTAGTGAAATCTTAAACCCAAATATCT
This sequence comes from Selenicereus undatus, assembly GCA_017589665.1. Classification (NCBI taxonomy): domain Eukaryota; kingdom Viridiplantae; phylum Streptophyta; class Magnoliopsida; order Caryophyllales; family Cactaceae; genus Selenicereus; species Selenicereus undatus. Next base: position 55,911,838 of record JACYFF010031958.1, read on the forward strand.
TCAATCCGTACCTAAAAATCTAGATAAAGTAGTAGCTAATAATTCATGGCTTTTGATATGATGTCATCCACCTTAACATCTCATGCAACATATAAATACCTACTAACCATGCTTTATTGTATCAAGCAATGTGTATAATTAATATATTACATCAGAGGTAACATTGCACCATCTTGAATCTCCAAGGAGCTTCTCCCTTCATGCTTTTAGAATTTTTATAGACTTATCAGCCATGTTGACACCTTAATTAGGTCTTGTTTGTTTATACAACCTTAGTCATATTCCCAAACTCATAACATCAACTCAAAAACAATATCCAATCATCATCCACCCCTTTGTTACCTACACATTTGTCAAACATACTTAATGTGTAATTACTTGGATGTGTACTTAGCATATGGTAACCTACCAACTTTTAGATCATCTTAAAATTAGTTGGCCAACATATTTGCATGCATCTCGAGAGGAAAGGAAACATAGGGTTTCCCATGTTAGTCACAACCTTGATACGAAAAGGTGAAATCAAGGTAAATCAATTGAAGCACCATTTGTCACATACTCATTTTCACAAAACACAATCCACATCATGTTTAAATGACTTTGATATAATAGCATCCCTATAGCTCATATTGACCTTAAAACCTAGACACTCATACCACGACTGCTATGTCCCAACTATAATGCCCAACTTATGATTACATAATTATTCTCAATTAACTAAGGATTAGTGGTTAATTCAACAGAAGAACCCTAGTTAGAGTTAGGGCGTTACTGTCATCCTAGCAAGGATCAGGCTTAATTTATTTACTTAACTTTTAGCTAACATGAAAACCACATTGTGCACACTTTACATATTCACAAACTAAAAATAAAGTCCAGCAACCCACAATGCTTACATACCATGACCCTTTACTTTACGAAGTGTCACTGTGAGCTGGTTTAGACTTCATTAACTATCTCTTTGCCTCTTTGGTGTTGTCATATAAGGACTTCATAATTTAATTACCTAAAAACATGAAACAGAAAAATATTTGAATGATTAGTCGAAACTCAATACGTTTACTCCTATGCTATAGATATAAAAATTAATTTTTCTGTAAGCGCACGCATTTCAATTCATTTTAATTCAAAATGAGGGTAAGAGAGAATTATATTAAAACTGCTACCGGTTATTATCTTAAAGCGGAACCCAAATTGATGAGGTCATATATACAATGCAATCATTCAATCCGTACACATCTCCCATACTGATTAGGAAGCCTGAGCTAAAAAGCTTTATAGGTAAACTCAATAGCACTGTGATAATTGATAACTAGTGGGCCCACTTGATTAAGTGATAATGCTTAAAAATGATTCATTAAATACTTGTATCTGATAAGATTTTGGTATTTATAAGAGATATGTGAGTTTATGAAGGTTACACGCAGTAAATGTATCTTGTTTCTTGAAATATGTTCTCTCCCTTCGGTGTTAACTAGTGAACAGTCTGATGGCAATAACCTAAACTACTAATTTAAATAAACCTTGATATTGCTAATAATTTACTTATTTTTATTTGTTAATTCCTAAACTTTCCTATGTTGATCAAATATAATATAGATATATTTTTCACTCTTTAATTTACTTTGAAACTACTATTATCATTATTGTTGTTGTTGTTGTTGTTATTTTTATTTTTATTTTCCATTCAAGTAATTAATGTTTTCCTCTTGTCTTGTTGTGTTCCTTTAATGATCATTCCATTTCCTTGATTATTGATTGATTGCAAGCCAATCAGGTCAAGTAGGTAGAATTAGCATGATTTTCCTCATTTACCACGAATTAACTATTATACCCAACTCAAGGTTGGAGGATTTTTCTTTAACAGTTTCAAGTGGGTTTTAGGTGTTGTTTTATTTAATTAAGAGGTGTTTTCTCTCTTCGTTACCCATCTAGTACAATCAAAGTTTTCTCCCTATTTTTATAAATGTTACTCTTCTTCTTATGTCTCCTTCAATTTGATCACTTACGGCTATACTCAAATAATTAAATTCTCTTCCAAAGAGCTCACTAGCTTATCTTTCTAATAACCTCATTATTCATGTCTCCAAATCCTCTTGAAGCCAATTACGTCACCATAACTAGTCACCGCTCAACTAGTGATTAACTTAAAGATCCTTGGACTTGTATTTCTCAACTTATTCACGCCAAAATTTTAGTTGGAGCTAATTTGGCTCGTAGAATATAATTGTACATAATTAATCTAACATTTGAAATCCTATTTCTTCCATCTATTTCTTACCTTCCTCAATAAGGCTATTTTTCTCCCTTTCCTATGCAAAACCTCAATCAAAAACTTGTTATCATTTTTACTTTAATAATTATGAACACTTCTAACTTATCCAACTTAATATTATTACATCAAATTTTAGAAATTGAAAATTATTCTTCAACCTTTCCTACTCACATACTATGAACTGAATTAATTTTTTTATAAATATAATACTTAAACTATGTCTAGTTAATCCATGTTCTCAACATTTAATGAATTTCTCTCATTTGGTTCCTTAAGCACTATAAACTAATCAAACTCGAATATCAATCTCCATATTTGATAAAAACTAACCACTTTTTTCATCAATTTGACAATAATTAAATTAAAACTTGAAGACAGAAATCATGCTTCAACACTATCGTTCCATCTCTAAACCTTGCATCCAAAGCCCAAAATCCGAACTCCATTCCATCTTACCAACCAAAACTGACAGTCCAATCCTTGTTCAAATGCCTTTCTAATGTCAGGCAAATGCACTAAATTCACAATTGTGGAAAATTAATAAAAAAACACATGAAAATGAGTGGAAGGGACTTGGGTTTTACCACGAAAAACTAAAGCTGGGAAACCAATCGAGTCAGGCCGACCCATTTAATAAACGGGTCAATTTCGTGTTAACCTTGAAAATAGTTTAGATTTGCTCAAAACTGAAAAATAACAAGTTTTCACACTAAGCGGTCAAATCTTGTCGACTTCGGATCAAAATCGGTTCGGTTCTTATTGGGTTCGTGTTTCTCTTAGTAACATTGGTTTGGGTTCATGTCTTGTTATCGTGTTGGGTCAGACTTTCCCAACTCTACGAAAAACTAGGTGAAAGATGCAGAAGGAAAAGGAATGGATGAAGGGGCAGTCGTCGGTGGGCACCTGGTGGCATCGGGCATTGTTTGCTAACATTAGCGGGTAGCATCGAGATGGCAGGGTTTGTGGTTGGTTGGGCAGGGCTAATGCAGTGTGGGGGAAGGGAAGGAGGAAAGAGAAGACAGGGTTATGGGACCAAATTAATTGAATTGTTTATCTTTATCCCTTTTTTCTTTTGCCTTTTTCCTTTTTCTTTCATTAGATTTGTTGTTGAGTTTCATTAACCTTTTCCCTTGTTTTGGTTTCTTTCATTTATTTTATTTATTTAATCTTTTTTAAGTATACCCTTTCCTTTTAATTTACTGATTTACTATTTAATTGAGTCATAAAATAGGTTATTTATCTATTTATTTTATCAACTATTTTAAATAACTCTAATCTAAATCATAAAACTTAAACATGCATTTTGTACACCAAACATTGTCATTTATATTTCCCATCAAAATTTTATTATTATATCTTTATTTATGTTGGTCTTAAGTAATTTAATGGAAGATTTAGAATTTCTAACACGAGGTCATTAACACAAAGTGAGCCCTCTAAAACATGTAAGTTTCAAGCATTAACTTCAAGTGTGCACACTTGATTGCTAAGCTTGATTATATGAAAATTGGTAATGTGAATTGTATTTAGGACATTCTTGCTTTTTATATGTGCATGCATCTTTATATGATTATTTTATGACTCTAGCATATTATGGTTCAATGTTTGATGATATCTGCCCTTGAATTAAGCTCTAAAATGATTACGTGTTCTGTGTTGTGCTTTATCTCATATAATGTGTATTCTTTATAGGGTTATGTGTCATATGGGTTGTCATTCATTAACCATAAACAATATCAAAGTCATATGCTTGACCTAATGTAAAACACTCATTTTCCATGACTTTGACACTTATTTAGAAATATATATGCATGCTTATATAACTATATCCTAGTTATTATGCTTATAATGCCTAGATTGCTTATCACTTTGATCAATTAAAAGCCATCATGCTTATCATATCGGTAGATAACTTAGATAACACGCTTAAAGGGCCCTTAATCAGTTATACATCATTCTCGTATTGGCTTACTTGGTTTGGTCACTTATATTCATTGACGTGTATATGCTTCTAATAAGAAATATGTTGATATGCATGTGCTAGATATCATGTGAATTAATATACTCTAAGTTGATTATGATAAACCACATACCTTGAATTCGACATTTTTTAGTTCATGTTTTAAATTTGTCACATACTGCATACTTATTTTTATATATTACCTTTATCATTGATTGGTTATATTCGTAAAGTAGTTCGAAATTATTTTGTCAACTTGGTATACAGATTATTTGTTTTTACTTCATGCTCGTACCTTACTTAGATTACTTCCTTGATGGGGAGATAGTTTGCTCCATACCATGTGATCCTTTATGCTATATATGGTATACAACTCTTACTGCTATGTTATAATTAGCAACATGGATAAGATAATATGTCTAATATTTTCCTCATGCATCATGTGTCTTGTCATTCATACTAAATCAACATGGCATTTCGTATGATTAACCTGGATGCATCAATTAAGGGGGAGCTCTCTCTTTTATCTAACAAGCCTAAACAAGTGGATGCGAGAAAAGACTTTGGCCATAAGACCAAATTGTATGATCAAATAATGATCATTATGGCTACCCTAAGGAATAGCATTGACATCTTATAAAGTTATTGACCTTGACAATTGCTGAATGATTAAAAAGAAATGTGCAGCAACTTACCATGCAAAGTGTGAGAAGAAAAGTAGAAGGAATCAAGCATTAACTAAAGCAGGGTTAGGGTCTACCACAAATGGCATCGACATCATTGGTCAAAGTCTCCATTAGTGATACAATTTCAGTTTGATTTATCTTAACTGACTGCAATATGAATGCTTGTTGTACTTTTGAATTCTCATATGATATGGCCTTTTAAATGGTTATGATTTATTATGATATGCATGATTGAACAATCAAGGAACTTAAAACAAAACTGGAGCAGCAGAGTTTAAGGAAGTTGACATAATTTAGCGATTCAATATCTTACCAGCATTAAACTTCTTCTATGCAATATATGGTTATGCTATTTACTTTTATATTATTTTTCTTTTATCATCCTTCTTCATGGTTATACTCCCATGCTTGAAATATGTTTCACATACATGGCCAAGGGGGAGAATGCTTCTTGAATATGATAAACTATTGTGACACCTCCAATTCATAATCACATAATTAAGTATTTTATAACTTATTAAGTATTCAATAACGGCAAAAGACTAATAAATTCAAAAAGCATAAGCGTTATTTTACCAAATGAAAACAAGGCTTATCCGCTTGAAAGAAGCAAAGTTCACACTATTAAGGAACACTAGTAAGGTCCATTCCATGTTTATATGGAAATCGTGGCATCATTAACTGTGATGCCCCAATAATACATAAATTATAGTTGCATTTACCTACCTAAGCTTAACACCAAGAAATCAATGAATGGGCGTTACCGCCGTCCACAAGGACAAGGCTTCATTTGAATATGAAAATTTAGCCATAAAATCAAAGTTTATCCTCAAAGGGCAATCACGTCCATTCAAACCATTTAATTACATACAGGAATGATTCTAACTTCCCAGGGTTACATTAACATACATAACTCAGTTTAATTATACAGTTGTAACACCAAAATACATGTTGTAGTTCAGATACAGCTGGAATACCAAAATACACCACAATAAGGCATGAAAGCATTTTAGCACTTCTATCCGCCAATAACATGGACGGTCCTGACTTATTGATCACCTTCAGTCTCCCTGCTCACCTGAGAGCGGTTTACTGAACACTTTTCTAAAATAAAACATAAAAACATTTCGAACTGTGAGCCAAAGCTCAATACATTCATCCTTGTACTGATAAATATTCACTGAAAAAGAAATTATGAGGGTCCGCTTTGCAATTCATTTTGATTTTAAAATAGGGAATGAGATGTATATAAAGCTAAATTGCCAATTATTATCTATTAGTGCACCCTTTAGTAACTGTTACGAACTATGTATAGGTGTACACCTGCCAAGCCGACTGGAAGACCTGGCCTGAAGCCGCGCAGGTAACTGGAGGGCAATGCCCTATAACTGATAACTGATGGGGTCACTAATTATGTGATAAATCACTAATTCAAATGATTCATTGATGTACTTACCAAAACATTACAATTTCGATAAATACGTGCTGATTTCTAAAGATACAGTCAATGAACGTACCTGGGGTTTTTAAAAGCTAGTTCATAGAGTAAATAGATGCACTAAAATGGAGAGAATGAGAGCTTAGGCCTTGATTCTGTTCAAAAATCATTATAGGCATATGAGGTTAGAAATGAACTTATTTTTATAATGAATACCTTTAAATAAAACTAGCTTATGAACAACCTTACAAACCAGTTCATAGATTAAGCCAAAATGATGACGATATAAACCATAGAAATATGAGGTAAGGCACGGTAGCAAGTTTAGAGTATAAGGGCTTGTAAAGAGGGTACGGAATGAATAATCCACAACTTATACTCCTGACCTCAAAATGAGACGTAAGACCCCAATATAAACAGCTTAGGAAGTCCCTTAAACTTTCATTTAGGACATGAAACATGATTCCCATGATAGGGTTCCTAAAATGGGGCTAGAACATCAACATGTCAATTTTGAGCCCATCCTGCACAGGTTCGGTAAAATGACCATAACTTTCTCCACAGACCTCGGATTAATGCGATTCAAGAGTCATTTTAAAGTTAACACATTGGTCTATCTAATCACCCAAAATCATAATTTTGGGATGGGACGATCATTACCAGCTTCATTTCAAAGGCTGTCCTGTTTTTCTGAACATTCCAGCCTCACTGATTGAGGTTGTTCTCTCACTTTTCACACCAATCCTCAACTTAAAGTCTTTCTTAAGAGCATATAAGCACACTGTGGTACATCCCAACATCATACAAAAACACCACACTTAATTTCACTTCATATGTATATCCAACAAAGCTCATTTTCTAGGCACATATACACATACCTCAAGTTTAACACAAGTTTGGCCCAAACCATGCATTCATGGATAAAACCCTAACTTTGGGTCAACTTGAACTCAATCTCATCTTTTCAACACAACATAAAAACCATAATAAACTTCAATATATTAAAAGATAAGCAAAAACAAGGATAAAACAAGTAATAAACATCACTTGAACAAGAAGCTTGCATGACCAAGATAAAACCCTAACCCTAGCCTCATCCAATTTCAACTGCACCATAATCCATCAACAACATGATTCTTAATACCATAAAAATAGTATAATCCATCACTCAAACAACCAAAATAAGAAACAAAAACCAACAAGATCAAGAATCAAAAACAAAAATCAGCATAGGGGTGAAAATAATACTCACTTTGAGCTTGAAAAAGAGGTAGATATTATTCTTGACGCTTATGGAAGTGAAAAAGAGGTGTTTGGGGGTGGTGAGTGGGGGATGTTTTGTGGGTTTTTGGGTGGTTGAAAGGTGGCTGGGAGGGGGGTTTTGCTACTGCTGTGCCGAGTAGAGAGAGAAGAAGGAGAGGGAAGGGAGAGAAAGTCTTTTGAAAGCTTGGTGTAAAATGAAAAGAAAATGAAAATTTTATAATTTTGACTAGATTTACTTGGCTGCAAATAAAAGTAGAAAAGTCAAAATTATCAAGCTTGATTAAGGCTTAATTAAGAGGGTTTAGCTAAACAAATAAAGGTCAAGCCTTGTTGCGTCGAAATCGCCCTTAAACGAGCTCGGTTTTAGAGAAAGAACTGAAACCGAGTGCGTTTGCGATATTTTATTTTTTTTTTGGTTTTTTTTTTCAAAATTTTAAATTAAATGGTTGTGGTGCCATGAAAAAGAATTTTAAACATTAATTCATAAATCTCAAGGCCTAACTCGATTTTCAAATTCGACTAAAACAAAACCCTGAATTGCAAAGTGAGGGCCTATATGGAAACGTCCATTGGAATAATAAAAGAAATGATGTAAATGAAATGATATTAATCCCATGGATTAATGAAAAGAAATTAATAAGCATAATTTAGGGTCGGACTATTACATTAACAGACCAATAGCTCTTTTATCACCAAAAATAGCCTTAGCAAGGTTAAAATAAGTTATGTGAGCCCAAAAAGTATATGACAATAAGTTCAGAAGGTTCATTTTCGCAAATTACTAATATCTTTGTATGTAAACAATTGGCCTTTTCTTGATTAAAATGTAAGTAAACTCAATTAAATGAAAAGTTTGTCAAAAATAAAAATCATCACCCACTTTATAAGTAAGAGAATACTCTAGAAGCAAGATATTAGTATATAAAATCCTAGGAAAGTAATATCTAGATTTTTTGTTGGGGTATTCTAGACTTTTGTAAAGATATCTAAGATATTTTCTTAGATTATTCAAGGTCCTAGTGATATCTAAGATATTGTTCTAGCAACTAGAAAAATCCTATGAAAAATCTAACATTTATGCTAGGCCTTGTAAGATTGTGACACTTGTCACAAATCTCCACCACACCTTAAGAAGGTGGAGTTATTATAATTAGGAGGTGGGTTTCCTTATGTAGGCAATCCAAAACAACACACAAAGAAAGAGAGACATCACCACAAGGGAGTGTAGGAGAGGAGTCCTTCAAGAGTGAGAGAGGTGTCTCCCACATAGTTTTAAGAGAGTGTTAAATCATGCTCACTCTTTGCACACTCCTTTTGATAGTATAATAAAAGTAATGCCTTTTGCCATACTACTTGGGCATCCTTATTCTCAAAACGTGGTATTAGAGCAAGGTTTTGGAAGCCTTGTTTGAGCTAGTTCTCATTTGGCATTTTTTGTTAGGGACCAAAGTACAAGGGAGACTCTGTCGACACGATCAGGGATTGTGAGATTTGTTGGTCTAGGACCACGTCTTATTGGTCAAGTGCTGGGCACTTACCAAGTTACTATGGCAGATCTTTCAGCCTCAACTAGCTCACTTGAGAAGCTCAATGGGAGCAATTATAGTACTTCGCGCACACGTATCAAGTACTATTTGAAAGGGCAAGGTTTGTGGGATATCATTGGTGGTAATGAGAAAACTATGCCAACAGATCCGAAGGAGAAAAACAAGTGGGAGATCAAGGCAAGAAAGGCTATGTATGTACTCTCAGTCAAAGTGGAGGATGAGTTTCTACATTGAATCAAGGATTGTAAAACACAAGTGATGCTTGGGGTATTTTAGAAACACTCTTCATAAAGAAGAATGAAGCCAAGTTACAACAACTGGAGAATGAGCTCATGTCCACCAAACAAGGGGACATGACGATAAGCTAATACTTCACAAAAGTCAAATCTCTATGTGATGAAATTCAGAAGATAGATGCTGAAAGTGCAATTAATGAGGCTAGAATGCGTCGAATTATTATTAGAGGATTGGACCCCAAATATAGAAATCTTGTCACAGCAACTTGGGGTTGGGCAAATCAACCTTCTTTAGCAAAGTTGGAAAATATCTTAGCTAACCAAGAAGACCTAGACAAATAAATGTCTAAGGTCTTAATAAAGGATGGAGAAAATGCTCTCTTCATAAAAAGGAGAGCAGCTCAAGGCCAAGGTACCAGCGTAAGGAGGTACAATGGCATTGAAGAATAATCAGGAACAAGGTAACCAAGATTGCAACAACAGCATGGATGAGGTCCATCTTGAGGGGAGCACATCAAGCTTGGGAAGAGAAGAGATATTATCTTCAAGAACATCGATGCTACAAATGTGGCAAGAAAGGACACTTTGCTCGTGACTGCAAATCCTCTCAAGTCAAAGGGACTGTGGTTACTTTCACAAACAATGATAGTGAAGAATAATTGAACTTCCAAGCATCCTGTGCAATAGATGAAAGCAATCAAGCAAATGATGTAGAAGCAGCTACATCGTGTGCTAAGGAGCTAAAACAAGAAAGCGCTCTTTTCACGATGACCAATAAATGCACCAACTATCAAGATGATTGGATTGTGGATTCGGGGTGCTCGAACCACATGGCAGGTGATGTGAATAAGCTTCAAAGCATGACTGAATATAAAGCAGATCGGGTTATCGGGATGGAAAACGGCTCTAAGATGATGATCATCCATATAGGCCATACTTTAATTGTTCCTCAATTCAGCCCGCCTCAATTGCAACTGCAGAATGTCTACCATGTGCCTGGAATGAAGAAGAATCTATTGTCAGTGTCCCAACTTACATCCTTGAGGAACTATGTGGTCTTTGGGTCTAAAGATGTGAAGGTATATTGTAGCTTAAAACCTAAATCTGCCCCAATTATGGAAGGATGACATTTGGAGTCTGTATATATGATGTCAGCCTAAGATGCATGTATAGGTAAAACAAGAAAGAATGAGACAGTAGATCTATGGCACACAAGATTTGGCCATGTGAGTTATCACAAATTACAAGTGATGATGTAAAACTCAATGCTGTAGGGCCTTCCACAACTTGAGATTCAGGATAACATAATTTCTGCAGGATGCCTATGTAGGAAGGCACATCAACTTCCTTATGAGAATTCTACAATCAAAGCTAAGGAGACGCTTAAACTCGCACACTCTAATGTCTTTGGTAAAGTGAAGCAGCCATCTATCATGGGATACAAGTACATGATTACCTTTATTGAAGACTTTTCAAGATATGTTGGGTTGACCTCATGAAAGAAAACTTGGAGGCACTTGATAAGTTTAAGGAGTTCAAAAATAAGGTTGAAAGTGTAGTAGGACATAAAATCAAGTGCATACATATTGATAATGGGGGAGAATATACATTGGATGAGTTCTCTGAATACTTACAAGCACATAGAATACAATGCTAGTTTACTTGTCCTAGTGTAACGCCCCAATAACAAATAAATCATAGCTGAACATCTAGAACTCCATGGATGGGCGTTACCGCCGTCCGCAAGGACAAGGCATCTCTAAAATATGAAAGTTGAACCATAGAATCAAAGTACAACCTTAGATGTCATTCACGAGCATTTGAGACTTTTAATAACAACACAGGATCGATTCTAAAATCTCAGGGTTACATCAAACATAGCACAGCTTAAGCTTACAAATATACATATTGCAGTTCAGATGTACAGCTGGGGCTCCAAAAAAAACACCACAGAAAGGCATGAAAACGTCATAGCGCTTCCATCCGTCAATCAAAGAGACGGTCCTGATTTAATGATCACCTTCCGCCTCCCTGCCCGCCTGAGAGCGGTTTACTGAGTATCTTCCTAAAACAAAACATAAAAGCATTTTGAACTGTGAGCCAAAGCTCAATACGTGCATCCCTGTACTGATAAAGATTCAATGGGGAAAGAAAGTATGAGGGCCCACTTTGTAATTCATTTTGATTTTAAAACAGGGAATGAGATGTATATAAAACTAACTTGTCAATTATTATCTGTTAGTGCACCCCTTAGTAACTGTTACGATCTATGTATAGGTGTACACCTGCCAAGCCGACCAGAAGACCTGACCTGAAGCCGCGCGGGTAACTGAAGGGCAAAGCCCTGTAACTGATAACTGATGGGGTCACTAATTATGTGATAAATCACTGGTTCAATTGATTCATTGATGTACTTACCAAAACATTATAATTTCGATAAATACGTGCTGATTTCTAAAGATACAGACAATGAACGTACCTGGGGTCTTTAAAAGTTAGTACACAGATTAAATAGATGACTAAAATGGAGAGGATGAGAGCTTAGGCCTTGATGCTGTTAAAAATCAATATAGGCATAAAATTAGTATAATGAATACTCTTAAATGGAAAAAGACTTATAAAGAATTTGTGTGAATCAGATAAAAGAAAAGGCTTATGAAACTGGTAAAGTTAAATAAAGTATGAAAATGCTCAGTTAAAGCACGGCGGCGAGTTTAGAGGGTAGGGCTTAGGACAAGGTACGGAATGAATAATCCACAACTTATACTCCCGACCTCCAACCGAGACGTAAGACCCCAATATAAATAGCTTAGGAAGTCCTCTAAAACTTTACTGAACGGCACATAACCAGATTCCTATGACAGGTTTCATAAAATAGGTTCAGAACAGCAACATGTCAGGTTTTGGTAAAAAAAACAACCATTCTGTCCACCCTGCACAGGTTCCAGTAAAATAGCCATAACGTCCTCCACAGACCTCGGATTAAGGCGATTCAAGAGTCATTTTAAAGCTAACATCCATACCTATCTACCCACCAAAAATCAGAATTTTTGGGCTGGCCGATCATTACCAGTTTTGTTTCAAAGTTCGTCCTGTTTCACTGAAAATTCCCGCAGCACTTCTTTTAGTTAATACTTCCCTTTTTAACACCAAACCTCAACTCAAACTCTTTCTCAAGAGTGTATAACACACTTTGGTACATCCCAACCACATATAACATCAACACACTCAACTTCAATTCATATATATATATATATCCAACAAGGCTTACTTTCAAGGCACATAAACCCATACCTCAAAGTTAACACAACTTTGGTCCAAACCATGCATTTATGGACAAAACCCTAACTTTGGGTCAACTTGAATCCCATCACAACATTCCCACAAATCATAAAAGCCATATTAAACTTCAATACATTAAGAGATAGGCAAAAACATGGAGAAATCAAGCCATAATTATCACTTGAACAAGAAACTTGCATACCTCAACATGAAACCCTAACCCTAACTTCATCCAAAATCAACCCCACCATAAACCCTCAACAAGATGATTCTTAATACCACAAAAATAGCTTAATCCACCATTAAAACAACCAAAATAAAGAACAAAACTCAACAAGATCAAAGATCAAAAACAAAAATCAGCATAGGGGTGAAAGAACACTTACTTTGAGCTTGCAAAAGAGCTAGGTATGGTCCTTGATGCTTATGGAAGTGAAAAGGATGCTTGGGGGTGGTGAGTGGGGGTTGATTTGTGGGGTTTTGGTGGTGTGAAGGTGGTGGAATGGTGGCTGGAGGGGAGATGCCGTGTAGAGAGAGAAGAGAGGTGGGAAGAGAGAGAAAAATACTTGGTGATAAATGAAGATAAAAGCCTTGGTTTTTAATTTTTATACTCCCTTAATACATGGCTGAAAATTGGGGTAGAAAAGTCAAATAAATCATGCTTGGTTAAGGCTTAATTAAGAGGATTAGTTAATCAAATAAGGGTCAAGTCTTGTTGCATCGAAATCGGCTTTAAACGGGCTCGGATTTAGCGAAAAATGGAAACCGAGCGCGTTTCTGAAAAAAAAAAATTTTAATTTTTTTTTTAAACAAATTTGAAATAAATGGTTGTGACGCCATGAAAAAGGATTTTCAACATTAAATTCTTAAATATCAAGGCCTAACTCAATTTCCAAAATTTGACGAGAAGAAATCTCCGAATTGCAAAGTAAGGGCCCCGTTAGAAATGTCCAAATGAGAATAATAAAGAGATGGAAATATGAAAAAGAAATGATGTGAATGAGATGAAATTAATACCAGAATCTAGGGTCGGACTATTACACCTAGCATGCCTCAACAAAATGGAGTAGCAAAAAGAAAGAATCAACATCTTGCAAAGACATGTAGAAGCATGCTACATGCTAAGAATGTGCCACCACATTTCTAGGCTGAGTGCATGAAGACTGCAGTGTATGTCATAAATAGTCTACCACAAGCAAGGCTTGGGTTCATTTCTCCATATGAAAAGTTATGGAATGTAAAGCCCACGGTAAACCATTTTAGAATTTTTAGGTGTGTGTGTTACGTCTTCATACCAGATCACTTACAAAGCAAGTTCGATAAAAAGGCGATTCGTTGCATCTTCATGGGCTATGATAATGAAAGAAAAGGATGGAGGTGTTGTGACCCAACAAGACATTACTATATATCAAGAAATGTGGTATTCAGTGAAGCGTCTTTGTAGTGGTCATCACAAGCAATAACACTTCCAGATTCTAAGGAGATTGAGGAAAACTTGGAGCAATGATTGAAGAAGGTCTCCAAGGGCGAAGAGAAAGAATCAAGTGATAAGTGAGCACCACAAGAAGAATCTATACAAGGAGAAGGAAATAAAGTTGAGATATCAACCACGCAGAGGAGTCCCTCGCAAACTAGTACATATCGTGCATCTCTAGAAGAAGAAAGGCCAAGTCAACTTGAAGATACAGTGGAAGAAGAAACCTCAAAGCCACACATAAAAAGGTCCAAGAGGATAAGAAAACCAAATCCTAAATAGGGAAATGCAGCATTAGTAGAAGGATCAAACATTAAGGAACCAACCACTTATGAAGAAGCATATCAAAAGAAGAAGTACACAAGGATCGAAGACCAAGTATTCGATATCTTCACAAAGACACTCAGTTGTGCAAAGTTTGATTAGTTGTGAGCAAGCTTTGAGGATGGTGCCAAGAACAAGATTGAGGAAAAATGGGTGCTGGGGGGGGAGTGTTAAAAATAAAAATCATCACCCAGTTTATAAGTAAGAGAATATTCTAGAAGTAAGATATTAATATATAAAATCCTAGGAAACTAATACCTAGATTTTTAGTTGGGATATTCTAGACTGTTGTAAAGATATCTAAGATATTTTCTTAAATTATTCTAGGTCCTAGTAATATCTAAGATATTTTTCTAGCAACTAGAAAAATCTAGGGAAAAATCTAAGATATCTAATGCTAGGCCTTGTAAGATTGTGACACTTGTCACAAAACTCCACCACACCTTAAGGAGGTGGTGCTAGTATCTCCTTATGTAGGCAATCCAAAACAATACACAAAGATAGAGAGACATCACAACATGAGAGTGAAAGAGAGGAGTTCTTCAAGAGTGAGATAGAGGTCTCCCAGATAGTTTTAAAGGAGGTCCTCATTCTCAACAAAGTAGTGGTTGGGGAGTAGCCATGAACCAATAGACCAAGGAGAGACCAATGAACATAGAGTGAAGATGGATAGCCACGCCATCTGTCACTTTTTCTCACTAGAGTACTCTTGCCTTCTACCTTCTAACTTCATGCGGGATTTTCTGAATTGTGACATGCATTATACACTAAAATTTTGAAACATTAAAACAAAAAGAAAAATGATCAAGAAGCACACTACATTACCCTTGTACAGTGGAATGATAAAACATATTAATGAGCACTTGCACACTGTTAAGTTACTTTTATAATTCATAAGCAATTAGAGCAATTCATTTATCTCTTTCTTTTCTTACTAGCCAAGTTTAGGACCCAAATACAGTATATCATGAGAACCTACAAGTTTGGAGATCTGCACACCACTCCCAGTTTCTAATGAACTACTTGGCAGTCGACAATGAATGGTAAATTGTGACATGTACTGGTAGCAAGTCGTGTCGTCCAGGCATCCCCAGATTAACAAACATATAAATATAGTAACCACTAATCATATGAATGGTGTAAGGGTCCTTCAAATGGCCAAAGCATATGAAGCTCATAAGTAAAATTCAATTATGAGTAAACTTTCATAACTAAAATTCAATTATAGCAAACTGCTAAATGCAATAAAACTTACATTTGCATTGTAAAGGTATAATTAATAATATATCTTGATGAATCAATCATTTTCTCTCAGTTTTGACTTTTTATTTTTCTTGGTGAATAACTTCAGGTGTGTTTCTATATTTATAAGGAAATTTAACTTCATAAGTGAATAAATAGTATTAATCATATTAATATTTGTTTTTTTGGGTTAACCTTCACATTTTTTAAGCTTTTTAAATTTTTCACATTTGATGCTTGACCTATATGAATTAATGGAGTGTTACATTCTCATGCTCTTAAATTATGTTTCATCCTCAAAACTGTGACATATAAGGGGCCTATAAATTAGATTCTCTGATATATACGAGGCTAATATATGGAGGATCTGCGCATACAATACTACTGTGGCAAGCTTTTCTATCATGAGCTGATTAACTCTTCTTCTCATCCCTCAACACTTGGGGGTCATGAATATGTTTCTGTATCATTTTAATCCTTCCACTTTTATGAAAATTGATAATGAGAAAGTTTACTCTTATGTTTTCAAGGTATTAGGTCTAACAATTGTAGCTATTTTACTTCATCTCATAACCCCTTTAACATCGATTTGTATCAGGTAGTTGCCTCACTTAAGATATCCTGCATGTTTTTCAAACAAGTAGTGCCTGTGATATCATTTGTCACGGCCCAAATATTATATTACACGAATTAGGAGATTCTATACTACAAACGGATGTCAATATAGAATTCACATTAGCTCATAGATTTCCGTCTCACTGGCTGTCATTGGTGCTTTGCTCAGATGTGAGTATTGTTTCGCATTTCTATGTTATATTAATTTATTTAATGTTTGTATAAAACAATGGGGCCCCCATGTATTTATTGAAAAGTGGAAAACCTTTTATTGTGAATCCTTTACATGGACTTATTCTTTGATTCCATCTCTTAGTTACTATAGAATTCACTTAAAATCTTACAATTCCTTATTCATATGTAATTTCAGAAAGTTCCACCCATGTCCATTTGACTCTTCTTTGTTATAGGGTTTTCCCTATCAATTTTCTATTATCTATGTATGATTTTGAAGAAGTCATTACATTTCTAGAGCTCCTTATAAGAAGACGCTCACACCTATAGACATTCATGACTCAAACATCTACTATCACTTTTTTTAATGTGTTGGATTGATAAATCTTCCGTATTTATAAAAAAAAATTATTCTGGAGACTGCCTTTCCCAGAGTACTTGATTGTTTGGTATGATAACATTCATAGGTAAAAGTTCTTAGGATAACTTACATCCTATATAGGTCTACCTCTTTAAGATTTTGAGTCTAAAGAACCTAAGTCCACCTAAACCATACTAAGTTTAGACAATTTAGGGACATGATTCCACAATATCTGTAATGCCACCTGTAATGCCCAATGTATTTCCCTTTGATCGTTAAACACGTGAGGATAGCACTAAGAGAATAGCACCAATTTATGTTGATAGAGTCCCCATATATATCCATTAAAAATAAAATTATGTTACACTTATAACCTCAATTAGAAAAACACTATATCCATCACATTGCTATTCTGGCTCTAAATTTGCCTTTTTAAGTATTCCCCAACTCACTTTTAACGGCTGGTAACCTAACAATTTGGAGTTTAGGTACTTAAAAATGCTTCAATACTCCATATGTAATTAGCCAAATTATCAATCTCTAACTAATGACTACCCATCCCCTTTTATCATTGGATTTGATCCTCATAGCCAAAACCTATTGGTGTAAAATTTGGTTTGATGGATGCATATCTTAGTTTGTCACAAACAAACTCAGTGACAAATTAACAGAGACTTCTAGGTAAGTGTAAGTATGCTTTTGCTTAAGACTCTATTCGCCCCCATGTACAACAGGACTACCTAAATAGGTCTTTGGGATACAAAGAAGTCTCTCCTATCTGCATGTTGCACTCGTGATGATAGGACCCTAAGTGTGCAAGACATGATAGAAATTCAAGGGATTGTGGTGTTAGTATAATCTCTTGATGTTGATCTTCAAGGCATTCCAATACAAGCCAAGATCCTTCATATTTATAGAGTTTATCTTGCCTCTTCATGAAAGGACAACATCCTTTCATAGATACCAGTTCAAAAGGGACATATCTCTTCACAAATACACCATTTCATTAAAAGGTATAAGTTAGTTAACCATCCAAAGTAACCTGTACCATTTCATAAATAATTAATCAAATTAATTATTTACGAAAAGGTGTGTTACAATAATTAATTATCAAGATAGTTAACTATTATATAGGCATAATCAAAAAGATATTTTCATAACTATTTTTATGGAAATAATTATTTTATTAAATTTCCTATTTTATGGAATTTACTCCAACAATCCCCCACCATTTCCATAACAAATGGTTTTTCGAATTTCCGGACGTCTCATGCATAAATGGAGGTGTCTTGCGATTGAATCTCCATTTTAGTCACCTGTCTGTCAAACGATCAGGATAACATGGTAGACTATGCTTTGAGCCAACTATCCTCTCTGACCACTTGCATCTAAGCTACACACAAAACTTCCTTCCCAGATCACTTAGTAATTTGACACTATTAACAGTCGTGTGTCCCGTATCCATTTTGTAAGTGCTCTAGAGCCAAGTCCAAACTCGACAGAAGCGGCCAACTTCACATTTACTAGGTAAACCTCATCAATACCCCGTAAAGTATTAATGGAATCATTTGAGTACAAGAAGTAAGTCACAACATTGATCAAGTATAAACAACTCATCAAATTCTTTTCTATACCAACTCAAATGTTCTCCATTGAGGTTCATTAAGAGCAACAACTCACCCTCAATTTAAAAATATGGGTTATTTAGCACTCCACTTGGATGGTAATTGTAATGATGAGTGCTAAGTGCTAACAAATCACAAAGATGATGTACTTTAACTCATTGAACTTAAGACTCGATGTTTCCATGAGCGTTAAGTTGAAGTTCCACTATGAGTGACTTCGTGTGGGCTTTACACCATCCATTCGAAAGTCATTAGATGTGTTCCATGACGTTGATAACAATAAACTTCCAAATATCTCAAGACTTTAAGTTATTATATTAAACACACATGTATATTTATTTGTCCATCCGGAGCCATTGTCTTTGTAAGTCTTAATTATGCGTGCACAAGACTCATAAAGTCAACTAAAATGATAACAAATTCCAGTTTGCAAACTTTGACATCTCAACCTTTCTGGAAAGGTTTAATATATGAAAATAATTTCATGTTTGCATCTAAGTCCAACTTGAAATTATAACCATAATTTCAATTAACGGACTTACAAACATATTACATCACCATACGAGTATAAATTACCCCCATCATTTACTCCAAACTAGAGTAAATAACTATAGGATCAGTATGTTAATGAATTAATGTAAATATGTACTCATTCACATTCCATCAGTAAGCATCCAATTCTTTTGATCATACTAAGAATCTTATGGTTGTAAACAAGTCCATAAGTTAAATTTATTTCCATGGACTTAAAATTAATCATACTAAAATATTTTAACAACTCCATTATATAGACTTTCATATTTTAGTATACTAAAACCTTTGAAAATAAATGAAACACTATATTTACTTTCATCAAGGATGAAACAGCTATTATTCCCAATTTCAATTCTTAAAATTTGACTAAATAACATCCAAATGACCAGAGCAAAAGTATAAACATTTAGAAACCATGCTAAAATATGAATTAACAAGCCCAGCCAAAGCATTCATGGACGGATACTTTTTGCAATTTAGAATTACATAGAAATAAATAAATTATATTTCACATTTATTTCTATGAAGGATGAATCATTTATCCTTACATTCACATTAAATATCGATCCATAAACCACATCTTATGAATCCTAGATTTATCAAATGAATATTGCAAAAATGTCCAATAAAATGCATGGACATTTATTTTCTTAATATGCAAGAAAGCACACGAGAATAACCTCCTATAAAAGGTGTATTTCCATGATCCCATGAGAATAAAACTTTTGGACACTATCATGATAAATCAACATTATCCTGACAATCATGATCAATCCCATTACATGCATGATATAAAATATCAATAACCACATATTGTTTCAATCTGTAACATGCATATTTAGTTCAATTTAACTAATTCACATGCACATATTATTTTGTCAACAAAAGCTAAACATCATTTGTGAATTAATTCATTAATCAAAAAAATATTTAATTGTTAATAGAAGATCATAAAAAGCCTAATTGTCTTCTATCTCTAGAACATTAATAAAAAAGCATTGTACTTGAGACAAATACAAAAGAGGAAAAATGAAAGCAAAAAAGAGAACCACTTATCTCTTACTTAACATGTTGCATCTACTCTTCTAATTGTGACATCTACCTGAGAATCCCATCAATATCCAAGTAGTAACATAAACGCTTGTATGCACATTTGATTATCTGGAAATAATTGTCATATTATAGCCTTTGCCATCTCCAACATAAACTGTGTAAGTTCATGGACTTCTCAAAACCAATTTATCTATTGCAGGCTACAATATAATGTATTTAATATTATATTTATATGAAATTCTTGCCATATAATTATAGACAAGATTATAGATCTCTCTAGATCTCATAATCAACAATTACATACAATAATTTTAGGCTACAAACATTACATTGTTATATGAATAAATCAACATTAATGTTGATTCCATCAAGAGAATACTAGTATAAAAAAACACACCATGGTCATTTGCAACCCTTTTGTGATCATCTCTCTATCTCCATCAAAACTTCAATCAGCACATAAATAATCAACTTCTTTGTATCAGACGAATTATAGTCTTTAGATTGTTAGTGTAAAAATTCGGTTTGATGGATACATATCTTAGTTTGTCACAAACAAACTCAGTGTTAAATTAATCGAGACTTCTAGGCAAATGTAAGTACGCTTTTCCTAAAGACTCTATTCGCCCCCATGTGCAACATGACTACCTGAATAGGTATTTGGGATATAAAGAAGTCTTCCCTATCCGCGTGTTGCACTCACAAAGATAGGACCCTAAGTGCCCAAGACATGAAAGAAATTCAAGGGATTATGGTGTTAGTATAATCTCTTGATCATACCCATCAAGGCATTCCCATGCATGCCAAGATCCTTCATATTTATAGAGTTTATCATGTCTCTTCATAAAAGGATAACATCCTTTCATAAATACCACTTCAAAAGGGACATATCTCTTCACAAATACACCATTTCATTAAAAGGCATATGTTAGTTAACAATCCAAAATGACTTGTACCTCATCATAAATAATTAATCAAATTAATTATTTACCAATAGGTGCATTGCAATAATTAATTATCAAGATAATTAATTTTTATTTAGGCATAATCAAAAATATATTTCCATAACCATTTTTATAGAAATAATTATTTTATTAAATTTTCATTTTTATGGAAATTACTCCAGCAATACCTAATCTCGAAGATGCCATTGTTTGTCCTTTGTAGTAAGCCTCTATCTATTTAGTGAAGGACGGGTAGGGACAGGCCTCATGCCAAACAAATACCCTCTCACAGTAATAAGTACTGAAGCCATATAGTTTCCTAGATTTAGTAGGCAATTCCAAACAACAGTTCTTATACATGTTAAACTCTAACTATTAGCTCATTTTGAAAACCGGTTTTCTTCCATGGCCATCCTTGTTTTTGCTAAACTTTTAAAAATCCATTGTCCACGGACATGTTCTTAATCTCATTTGATTTCATTTTGTGTTCTACTACAAAATTCCCAACGTTTTCCACTTTCTTTAGAAACAACATTTTTTTCCCCTTAACACATAATTGACATATGTATACAGCTAATATTAATTTACTTCTATTTATAATTAATTATAAGATATTAGTTAGGTTACTCTGTGTACTATTTTGAATTTGTTAGAGAATAATAAATTTTCTTAGGGTGGTTGTAGTCTCACAACGTATTGTTTGTTCATTCATTTTTTAACGCCATGTATCCTGCCATCTAAAGTTTTCCTCTTATCCCATGTCAACTTCAAACAACTCCATTTAGATTCACCCTCAACTTGTCCCATCTTAGTAGCTACAGCACAAAATGCTAACATAAGTTATTGCCCCATGAGCATACTATTATGAGGTTTAATATTGATTGAATTAAAATATTCATATGACCAATAGGCATATTCTGAAGTGGTCCTTGATAAGAAAGAAAATTTATTAGCACAACGCATGCCATACTAGGCAGCTTGCTCCTCCAAATCCCTTTTATCTTTGTCCTTGATGAAATACTAAAGCACCCTATAACTACAATTTTTGTAAGAGTTGAGTTGGAAGTGCTGCAATGACTGAAAATCTGCTTTAGAAAATTTCACACGACATGTCAACTTCCTCATCGTAAAAAGCTCCATTGATGTATTCATTGTTTCTCAAGTAGTTGTACAACATTATAAGAATGCCTTCTTATTCCCACTTTTACCATTTATTCCCTTAATCCTAACATAGTCCCCTTTATGATAGTTTCCATGCGCACATAACTTCCTCTCTTAAAATACAGCTAATTTCTTCTGAATATGTGAAGTTTTCTCTCGCTTTTTTTATTCAGCATACGTAAATCTATGTCATAAGTCAAGCGCTTCTAGAAGTCTCTGCATGGGAATGCACATGAGGATCACACCTACAAATTTTTGTTGTCATTTACATTTCTCTTTTCTTTTGTCACCTTATTGCATATTGTAACTTCCCAGTAAACCCTTGCATTATTAGCCAACAATGACTCCTTCATATTGCATAAAACTCAAAGCTTTCGACTCCATAAATAAATTTTCCATCCTCACATGTTGTTCTTTCCCTTTTCGTTGGGTTCGAAAACGCCTTTCATCTCTAGTAACTAAGGTTAGTTTGAAATTCAACTAGTATTAAATTTGTACCTTTTTATCTTAGTTACTAATAACATATAATGATTCATTCTTCAATTAGTAATAGAAACAAATTCACTATTTGAAGACTTGTTTTTGTAGGGGAAGAAAATCAAATAGAAAAAAAATTGAGAAACAAAAGAAAAGGTTTTAAAAAATAAAAAAATATTCAGTTTCCTCTCTTTAAAAAAGCTCCAGGTTTCAGTTCCAGATATTTTTTGAGAATTGGAACCGGTCAAACCAATTCCTCTATTTGAGGAACCAGAACCAAAACTATTTAACTGGTTCAAATAGGTTTCATGGTACCCAAGAACCTTGCTCACCCTTGGGTTTGGGTTGGATGATAATAATCCTATGTTTAACATTTGGCACTAGTGTCCATACTTTGAGCATATTTAGTGTTTCTACTCGCACCGACTTTGGAGGTGTTCTTATTAATTTAATGCAATAATTTTACAATGAAATGCAAATATAGTTTAAAATACAAGGACATTTAAGTATATGTGATTCCCTGTGTATAATATGCATTTACATCGCCAAGTAAAGAGACATTTAAATTTGGTATTGGTATAAAAACATTAAATATGCTCAACGTAAGGACCGTTGGTACCCAATATTAAAGTTAAGATTATTATTGCCCAACCCACCCAATGCACATATTATTATCATCAAATGTTCCTTATTATTAATTGGATTGGGCCGAGTTTGGATCCTTATTAAAAAAACCATTTCAATTTGCAATGGGTAATAGATTAAATAAACGCGTCCTGCCCTGTTAAATTTTGTCCCTAATAAATTAAATTCATATATCTTCTATAATTAAAATAACTATATTGTAATGAAATCTTTTATTTATAGAAAAGTGATCATTTTGGTTGTAGTGGATCTTGACGGAAAATAGCAACGAATGATGATGTTTTTTAGACAACGACTGATATAGTGATGGAAAAAAGGTGAGTACGTTTTGTAAGATTTGGTGAAGGAAATAGAGATGAAATAGTGTTTTTGTCAGCATGTTTTAGTAAATGATGATCAATTGTCCATCACTAAAGTCAAAAAGTATTTTTTAAAATTTAGTGACAAAAAATCTACCACTGCATAGGAAAAAAAAAAATTTAAGCTTACGTCGATTGTCCGTCACTATGCCAAATTTAAGAACCAAATTTGGTCCTCCTCGTTGATTTCATCGAGCATATTCAAACTAAGGAGAGCAAGAGAGTGACCATGAGTGACCCCCTCTCATCACACCCCCTGCATGAGCTCGCCGCCGCAGTCCTCCCCTGTCTACTGGTGTTTGCGACAACACTGTCATACACTACTCTTTTCTCTCAAGCCCAAGTCTCTCACATCTCTTTTAGCTTTTAATTCTTAAAATTTACAAAACTAAAAGTGTTCAATCTTCATTATTAGTTCATATTCATGTTGAGTTGCGAAATTTATGTGGAAAAAAAAATTGCTCCAATTTGGTTCCTTTCCTCTATCAATGTGTTTTAGGGTTTAGGTTTGGTAATTTCAAGATGTGATTGATTGGTGAAAATTGAATGCTCAAAGTTGATTCTAGTTTTAGTTTTATGAAATTTGTAAGAATAGAAATATATTTGCAGATGTGTTATGAGTAGAAGTGTATAAAAATTTAGTAATTTATATTTCACTGATGAAATTCGCGTGAGTAGAAGTGAACAATTTTTGTAAATTGGTATGCTTTAAATGTGATAATTGTTGATATTATATGATGTATTTCAATGAGATTTTTGGCACAAACTTGTCTAAAATGCCGCTTGTATGGAAATGTGATGTAAATTTTTTGGTTGTACTTACGAGCAATGGGAAATAGAATTTTTGGTAAATAAAATTGCTAGTATTTAGTTGAATAATTTAAGAACATGTGAGTAGTGTAATACGACAATTTAAAAAGTTTTATATAAGTTAGTGTATATGTTTATATATTTATTTAAATATCTTATAGAATGCAAATTAAAATGTTGTATGTATTCAAGTTCATCTACTTATATTTTTTGTAGATTATAAGTTCATGTTACGTCTAATAATTAAAATATATGTAATATATAGTTGAGTAATATTTGCCAATTATAAGTATATAAATTGAAATTAACAGTACTTGAATAACTTACATTTGGTTGAGCATAACATGAATGCCCCTCTACAATGTTGGTGGGTGTATAATAGATTATTGCTTGATTGTAGTAGTTATATCCGAGAATTTCTAAATGGGTCAATCAATTTGATGAATGTCTGTGCAGGCATCTAGAGTTTGAAACAACGGGGAAAGTATAGATATCCATGTGCTAAATGCAAAAATAGGGTGTACTTGACACCTGATGAGGTAAATTTGCACCTCATGCATAAGACTTTTGGAAAAAGATAATGGTATTAAATAAGTCACGGAGAAATAGAACCTCAACAATATCATTTTGGATATTGTACTAGTGAAATACCCCAAGATGGTGTTTAAGTCACATTAATCATCACTACAATGAATCATATGTAGATACGGAGTACACGGTTAATGACTTGATACTAGCAAATCAAATATAAGGGTTGATGAGCCAACCAGTTGTCAAGAAGCATTCTATAATATAGTTGAAGCTGATTAGCAACCCTTATATGATTGATATACTACCCATAGTGAGTTTAATTCACTGTTAGGTTGTTGAATATCAAGTCTAACTATAACATTCGCAAAACTATTTCAATGAATTTGTTCAATTAATGAAAGAGATGCGCCTCTTAACAATCGTGTGCCAAACAAGTATGGCCAGAAGAAGATGAGAACGATATGAGAATGATCATAAGAATGGGAATAAGAATGATGATGAAGATGATACCGAATATTAGATGCTTATAAATTGTTATGTATTTCATTACTTAATTTTATAACATTTGGTTGTTAGTCTACTATTATTATGTGTTAATTGTCAAAACCTACTATTCTCTACCTATTACGTCATGCGAATAAATTGTTGGTATTCATTATCATTATTTGTGCTTGTATTGTTGTCAAGTATTTCACGAATGATTTCCAATAGTGGTTGGGGCAAGTCCTTTACTCTAGCTCGAGAAAAAGGGCATGCGAACAAGAGCTTTAGCCTAAATCTCATTGTTCTGGACATTGATCCACCACCCCAAACACCTCATGGTAGGCCTACATTTCACATAGGAGCAATCATGAGTGCTTACACTCTGGGTGTTTTAGGAACAATTTCAATCCCTTATAAATTTGTGGCAGTTCCTGTGGGGTCTAATGCATATATCCCAAGCCCGACTTTAATGTATCAAAAATTTGGGTATAATATTTAGACCTAGAAAAACTAACCCCAAACCCAAACTGAACGACCTAGACCCATACCTGACCCAACATCTGAAACATACTCATCTGAAAGTGGACCCAAAATCCAAATTGACTCGAATTGAACCATATCCGACCCAAAAATTTCTACAAAGTTGCTTACTTTTACATAACATGCATATTGTACCAAAAAAATGGTTGACCCAAACTTGACCCAAACCGAAGTTTACGCAACCCAAAACAAACCGACCCGACCCGAAATGTCACTTAACCCAAAGTATAACCTGGCCCAAACTTAATCTGACCCATACCCAAACCAAATCATCGATTTTCCAAGTCTAATAACAATCCAAATCATGTCCCATTGCCAAGACTATGAACCCTACCCCCAATAATGCACATACCATTGGCAATCCTATCTCTAACCTTCCTAACAAGCCCTTGGAACTTGAAATAGTGAAGCACATTCTGGTCATGGAAGCACTCATACTAAGACATATATTGTCCTAGATAATAGCGGGTAAGTTGGACGTCCCTAGTTATTTACAACTTGAATTACTTTGTGTCATGTGGCATTTATTTGATGTATATTTTTTAGATAGGTTTTTCCCAAATGATGGCATTGTTGCAAGGATTTCTACTATTTTCTAAGCTAAATATGATGGAGCTTGGCCTACTTGGTGTGAATTACCTAAATCTGTTCGAGATTTATGGTTTGGAGATTTTAAGGCAACTAAAATAACTATTAATTACGATTTTGTGTCTACCTTCTCCATTTTATATATTTTGATGTATTTGTTGTTTTCTTAATTGCAGTCGTGGTTCACTTGGGACCTTAAACATGATGCCCAAACTAGGAAGAAATTTGACAACAAAGGAAAAGCATGTCTGAGGGATTTCCTTGGCAAAGCAAGGAAGTTCAACAAGTAGCCTATATGACTTGATGATGATCATTGGAAAGAACTCAGACAATATTAGGCCAATATAGGGTACAAGAAATTATGTGAACAAGCCCAAAACAATCGCTTGGTGATCCAGAAACTCTTGGATCATCTCTCCACCCATGTATTTAATCACTATGCATGAGTATAGGAGGCGTTCGGTAACTAATTTTAACTTTTAGAACTTTTTTTAGTTATTTGTTAGAGTGTGAAGTTTCGTGTGTTTTCTACATTTGTTTCACACATAGAGGGATCAGTTTAGGATGGATTTGACAATTATTGAGTTGTTCATTCGCACTCACAAACTCCACGGCAAAGAAGATGAAAATTCGGTAGAAAAAAAAATCAACAAATATATGCAAGCTACATCTTTAGTCTTAATTAGTCGTCCAATATTAATTGATGTAATCTCACTAGGTATATACATTTGATTTTTTGGGAATGTTGTGATATTTGAGGAATCATTTGAAAAAGAATTTCAAACCACCAGTTCTCAAGGGCCCTTGGATGGGAATTCTCAAGATTCATCTCAATCATTGTCAATCCAAATGAGTTATGGGTGAGGGTCATTTTAAACAAAATAGATTGTATTTACGGCATTGGAGATGAGGCTATCAATGTTACGACTTCTTCTAACTTCAGTCCCTCTCAACAAGTAGATAAAGTTGATTTTAATACCATATACTTGAGCCATTGTAATATCAATTGGGCACAACATAACTTTAGGCAAAGTGTAGTTATTGTTACCAATGTCTACTTCAAAATAAGAAAAGAAAAAAAAATAGTAGGTATAAGCTATGTGTAAGCCCAAGATGAGTTGAATGATCTACGTAGTATAGTAACCAACTTCAGGGGTCAGCTTACTTCGCAACTAAAAAATCACAATTAGAGCTCACCTCTAATTGAAAATTATCATAAGCAATTAGAGGAATTCAACCAAATCATAAAATCAACAAGGAACTTGAGGAGAAAATGCTAAGGCAGCAAAGGCGATTGAGCCAAAAAAATATTGACCATGAATCAACAAATGCAAGCATTTTTCCAAATGCAACAAGTTTTCAGCTCTAGATCGTAATAGTCCCTTATCTTAACAAAATGATGAAGATGAGGAAGATGATGAGAAATATGATGATACTGCCCTTGGAAATGATTCTTGAGTTCCTAGGTTCCCTCTCTGTTCAATGCATTTATACATTTGCTTGAGAACAATGGTCTCTTAGTGTGGTTGAAAACTACACTTCGTAGGAACTGTTTCTGCAAACGTGTGACTTGAGTTGTGATGAATTACTTGAAAACTATTTGGTTTGTATGAAATACTTTGCTTTTATGTGGCTTGTGAAATGTTGAAAATGCTCTTCGAATGATGCATTGGTGGAAAATACTCTTCCTAATTGTATGAAGGGAATGTATTGTATTAAGCGATAGTCAGCAAAGTAGAGTTTTTATTTAAGAAATTAGATATAGCGACACATCCATGACAGAAAGTCCGTCTTTGCCTAGTTAAGGTTTTTTGAAAAAATGCAAATCAACGATAGATTTATGAGTCCGTCGCTACGTAGCGACAAAAATGTCGTCGCTAAATCCATCATTGGGTTACCCCCCATTCATTCCCACCTCTCCTCTAGCATCCATCACCATGTCTGTCACTACCTGGTAACTGAATTGTCAAATTTCATCTGTAAGTCTGTAGCGACGAGCAAAAAAGTGACTCACGTGTTCCGTCGCTAATTCTATCATTGATTTAAGAAATTTGTCACTTATTCTACTTTTCCCATTGCTTTTTTCATTGCTATTTAGCGTTTTTTGTTGCGATATTTATCTTCTATAACTTTAATACTAATTCCCTTATGATGGTGCTATTTTTGGTAGGAATCGAGTACTTATTCAAAAAGAATAAACACCAAATTACCTAGACTATACGAGTTCACGAGGGGTCCCTAAGTTTGTCCTAATTGATAAATGGGATGAAATTGGGAAGAAAGAAAAACCGCGGATATGATTCAGAATGGGTTTAGGAGTTATCCAAAATTAATTGGGTTGAAATATAATCAAAATATACCCGCTGAAACCCAACCCATTGGGACAATTGCCATCTCTATCTTGAACAAATCTAGTGTCTATCATGTTAACTAATAGTAATATCTATGAGCTCTAATTGATTCATTCAACAAACACAAACATTAGAAAGAGATTACAGCTCATGAACCATATTTAGGTGGGACAACATCTTGACACTTAATAGCATGAGCTGAAACATCAAAATTTTGTATTTCATATGTTATAATTAATCCAAGGAGCAAATCAATTAGCAAAAGAAAACAAATCCAAAATATAGAACGTAAAACCTCCCTTAGTGATCAAATTTAACCCACCCCAAGCAGTCAACCCGAGCATCGATCGAAATGAAATGGAACACAACAGAAACATAAAACAAAAATGAAAAGAAAGAGAGAGGACAAAGCAGAAAAGGGCAAACTAGTTGTAACAGACTGCAGTCAACATTAAAATAACAAAAAAAAACAAATAATGCCAAGAAAATGTATAGAAAACTCGGTGACAGAAGGATAAAACCCATTAAACTTTTCCTACAGTAAAAAAAAAAAGGGTCATTATGGCCACTAGTTTTTAGCTCGTACGTTATACGACAATTTTCACTCATCAAATGCAGACTATTAGTCGCCATTAAATTTCCTAATGTTTAAATTACAATATACTGATTTTCATGAAGTTCATGGAAATTCCATCTTCACTGCTTTATTTAATATCAAAATGTGTTCAATAACCTTATGCTCATCAAATATTTGATATAACATTTCGTTGTATATATTATAAAAAGAATTAATATGCTTCATCTAAAATAACATATTAATAGATATGTTGAAAAGTTTCACACAGAATAAAAGCATATTGTGTATTTTTTGAAATTAGTTCTTGTAAAACAAATTAGATTACTTAATTCAGGCCTTATTAATTGATGGACTGAGCATAATTTTTTCTTTAAAAAATAATCTTACTTTTACAATCTTGTGCCATATTTCTTATATTTTATGTTGGTTACACTTCAATTCCCTACGAGCGTGTTAGGTAACATAGCTATTTAGGAAAAATAGAGTTATTTGGGGAGACTCTAGTTATTTTGACTGAGTCAAATAGTTAAAAATGTGTTTGATAAAAAGTTGTTTGAAAGAACTATTTTGCCCCAAATAGCTCTTTTTCAAACAACTATTTCCATTAACCTTTTGGGAATAGCTGTTTGTAGAAATCACTATATTGCCCAAAAGTTTAATAAAATTATATGCATGTCACTAATAAACCACACTAGTTTCCAACCATGCCTTAATTTTAGATAACTTTTACCTCCATTCTTTTCTACTCAACCTCCCGGCCCCACCTTCATCTCCACCCTTCCTATGATGTAATTCAGTTAGACACATCCTACTTAAATTCCCCAAGTCAAGGTACTCCAGTTACACAAGTCCAAGTCCATGGAACAAGTTCCATTTTGCAAGTCCAAAAGGAGATGGTACCCGGGTTCACCCCCGTGCACATACCCGGTTTTGTTTTTATTATTTCATAGTTCAAACGACATCCAAATCATGTAATTATTTTTTTGTTAGTTTCATTGGGATGTCTAGTTTATTTATTATGCTAAGCATAAAGGCAAACAAGCACGTTAAAGGGTCAATTCAGCCAATTTATCAAAGCTGCCCAGCAGGCGTCAGGATTTGCACGGTTTAAAAGATCATGGAGGTTAAGGCACTTAATGACGTACAAATCAAGCTTTTCAAAAAGGGGGGGGGTTTCTAGACATCTTGAGGTTTCGCCCCTGAAGAAAACCCCAACTTATTCATTAAAATGCAGTGGCTCAATAGCATTGAAAGTCAACCTGCATGCGCCACCCGGGCAACCATTTTGCTTAGCCTAGGAGTTTTCCCTCTTAGGTGGGTTTTCTCCTTCAAGGTATATGTGTGCTTGGTTGGAATCTTGAGCTTAGTCACTAGGTGACTCATGAAGGCAGCAAGTGCCACATGGAAGGGGAAGATTCATCCATTTTGTAAGCATTCATTCGTCCACTTCAGCACGAGGTGTCACGCATGCATTCCTGTCCTACTTTTTAGGTGGCAGTCGTGTGTTCTTTCCTTCCAAGGGAGGAAGCATGACTCATGCAGCCTAGAATCGGCAAAGACTAGCTTAAGTTAATTAGGTTTAAACCATTGCATTCGTTTATGCTTGTTTTAAGTCAGTTATGTACTAAACCGTATGTTTTGCTAGTTAACTGTACTTAGTGACTTTTCTAAGCGTTAAGTAATCTATTAAGGATTACCTAATGATTAAGGAAAGGGCTGGATGTACCTTATAAGAAGGGTGGACGTACCTTATAAGAAGGTTGGACGTCCCTTTTGTAAAGGGTGTTGAAAAATTGAAATCAGAAGTTGAGTATAAACTCCTCTGTGTGCTCCTTTAAATTCTCTACTTGCTTATCTCTAATTCGGCCAATTAGTGTGGTGTTCAAGTGAGTCTTAATCTTGATTAGGTGGTGATATCTGTATTCTAATCTAAAATTAAGGGCCCTAAAATAGTTCTTAGTGGTGAAATCTGTATCTAAGAAACATTTCAGTTTATCGATCTTTCAGTTCAAGCCATTGAACCTTGTTCAAGGAACTCTTTTCTCCTTCCTTCTCCATGCCATTTTCATTGTTTCCCCACGCCATCTTCTCTTCTTTCACTAAACACTTAAGCTTTCCTTTCATTCCCACTCTTCCAAATGTGACTACATCTATTTTGGTATCAAAGCAAGTTTCATCTTCGCCTGAAACCAAACCCCCACACATTTCTCTCCCTAGTCACGCCACAAAATTCAAAACACACAAAAACGTTTCCGGCCTTGGTTCGTGTTCTTGAGTTTCAACATGGCTAGTACTAGTGAAATGACCTTTGAAGAAAAGTTTGAAGCTCTCATGAAGAATTATCAAGTTGTGTCTTCCTCAAAGGCAGAATTGGAGAAACAAAATGAGTACTTGCGAAAGCAAATGGGAGATGACATGAAACAGAAGCAAAAGGCTCTTGAAAGTCCAAGTGCATCTATTCATGATGAAGATGAAGCAAGTAACTTGAATAGTTCTTCAAGTGCTGAAGAACCTGAAAGAAGGGTTAGAGGTGCTAGAAGAACACCCCAAAACTTAAATGATTTCAAAATTGAAATTCCTGAGTTTGAGGGTAAATTAGATCCTGGTGAGTTTCTAGAATGGTTACACACTGTAGAATGAGTTTTTGATTACGAGGACATTCCAGATTATAAGAAAGTAAAGCTGGTTGCACTTAGGCTTCGAAGATATGCATCCCTTTGGTGGATAAACCTTTGTGCTAAGAGAACCAAAAATAAAAAAGGCAAGATCAGAACCTAGGAGAAAATGAAGTCCAAGTTGAAGTCCCGATTCCTCCCAGCAACGTATCTCCAAGACAGTTATTCCCAATTGCATAATCTGGTTCAAGGGAATTTAAATGTTGAGGAATGCACAAGAGAATTCGAAAAGCTCCTAACTAAATGTGACATTAAGGAGCCTGAAGAGCAAACAATTGTTAGATACTTGGGTGGCCTTGATCCTAAGTATTCTAACATTGTTGAGTTGCAGCAATATACCACGTTTGATGAAGTTTGTGTGTTAGCACACAAAGTTGAACAACAACGAAGAAATAAACCAATCAAATGTGGTTTTCTGAAACCTCCAATTCGTACTTCACCTTTTAACAAGGGGAGTCCGAATTTTCCTCCAAGATCATACCCACAAAATCCATCTTCCCCTATGCCACAAAGAACCCAAACTCCTAAAAAAAACCCAACCTCCAGCACGGTCACCGTACCCCCAGCCACGGCCTCAGCCTAGTCCAGAACGTCCCATTCCATTTTCAATGAGTAACCGACGCTGTTTCAAGTATCAGGGACTTGGGCATATTGCTTCTAATTGCCCAAATCGAAGAATTATTACTCTTGCTGAATGGGATGCAATTAGAGAAGAGGATAAAGAAGAGGAACAGAAATAGGACGAAGAAGATGAACAGGAGGAAGTAGTTGAAGCTGCAGATAAAGGAGAAATGCTAGTACTTCGAAGGGTACTAAGCAATCAACGTGGAGTTAAAGATGAACAATGAGAAAACATTTTTCATTCCTGTTGCACCGTTGAAGGCAAAGTGTGCTCATTGATAATTGACGGAGGCAGTTATGCTAACGTCGTATCATTGAGTATGATTGAGAAGTTGGGCCTCTAGCCTACGGCACATCCCCACCCATAAAACATCTAGTGGCTCAATTAGAGTAAAGGTCTTCAAGTTAATTCCCGATGCTTGACTTCATTATGAATGGAGAAGAATTATCGAGACGAGTTGTGGGGCGATGTGATCCCAATGGATGCATGCCATATTCTTCTAGGCCGTCTATGGATGTATGATCGTAAGGTGATGCACAATGGATTTCTAAATACCTATTCTTTCTCCAGAGGAGGAAAGAAAATCAGCTTAACACCGTTGTCCCCATTCGCACTTTCCAAACACGAACTACAAAAAAGCCCTGAAAGATCGGATATGTTATTTGCTTGCAATGAGCCTTTGCTGAAAGCATCTTACCATGAGTTTAGAGCTTTCAGAGAGTGGATTTTAGCCACTCAAGAAGAATCTGAATCACCTTTACTAGATCATCCAATACCTAAATCGCTACTCAAACGGTTTAGTCATGTACTTCCAGAAGAGATACCCTCTGGATTACCCCCAAAAAGAGATATCCATCTTACCTTATTCCTGGCTCAATCCTTCCAAACAAACCTGCCTACAGGATGAACCCAAAAGACACTTCTGAAATTTAGAAGCAAGTGGAAGAATTGATGGCTAAAGGATTCATTCGAGAATCCTTAAGTCCCTGTGCCATTCTTGCACTCCTAGTACCCAAGAAAGACAAGAGTATGCATATGTGCTTCGATAGTCGAGCAAATTAACAAGATTACTATCAAGTACTGGTATCCAATACCAAGACTTGAATATATGCTTGATGAGTTGCACGGTTCGAGGGTATATTCAAAGATTGATTTGCGAAGCGGTTATTATCATATTCGAATAAGAGAAGGTGATGAGTGGAAAACCGCTTTCAAAACAAAGGGTGGTCTCTTCGAATGGTTGGTGATGCCATTCGGTTTATCAAATGCTTTGAGCACCTTTATGAGGTTAATTAATCAAGTATTCAAACCTTATATTGGCAAGTTCGTTGTCGTTTATTTTGATGATATCCTATTCTTCAGCAAAGATGAGAAAGAGCACCAAAATCATTTGACTAAGAGTATGAAAGTGCTTGAATGTGAACAATTGTACGGTAATCTCAAAAAGTGTTCCTTTTTCAATTCTAAGGTCACTTTTTTGGGGTATATCGTAACTACTAAAGGAATTGAAGCTGATAAAGCCAAGACTAAGGCTATTTGCAGTTGGCCTACGCCGAAGAGCATACATGACATCCGTAGCTTTCACGGACTTGCTTCGTTCTACCGGTATTTTATTCGAAATTTTAGCACTATTACTGCGTCAATGATCGAGGTGCTTAAGGGCACATCTTTTAGATGGACCCCTAAGGGACAAACGGCCTTTGAAGAAGTAAAGGTTAAGCTAACGCAAGCACTAGTGTGAGCACTTCCCTGTTTTGACAAAGTGTTCAAAGTGGAATGCGACGCATCTAGCATTGGAATTGGCGGTGTTCTTACTCAAGAGGGCAAACCGTTAGCCTTCTTTGGTGAGAAACTATGTGACTCAAGATGAAAATATTCCACTTATGATAAAGAATTTTATGCCATAGTTCGATGTTTGGAGCACTGGAGTCATTATATTATGGCCAGCGAGTTTATTCTCCATTCTTATCATGAAGCCATAAAGTATATTCAAGGCCAGGATAAATTAAACTCCCGGCATGCTAAGTGGGTGGAGTTTCTCTAGTCATTTCATTTTACTATACGACATAAATCAGGGAAGCTGAATAAAGGCGCTAATGCCTTATCCAAATGATACTTACTACTATTCCAGTTAGATGCTTGTGTTATGGGTTTCGAGCGTCTAAAATTATTATATTATGGAGATGAAGACTTTGGGGAGCTTTATGGTGCATGTCAAAAACACCCCAAAGATGATTATTTGATTCAAGAAGGATTTCTATTTAAGGGTACACATCCGTGTGTTCCTAAATGCAGCACTCGGGAACTTCTGATTCGATAAGTCCATGGAGGATCATCAGTAGGTCATTATGGTGAGACTAAAACTCTTACCATTTGGAAGAACATTATTACTGGCTCGGGATGTATAAAGATGTACAAGATTTACTGAAGGGGTGTGCAACATGTCAAGGCCAAAAGTCACTTACTCTCATAAGGATTATATATGCCACTTCCTGTTCCAACCCAACCATGGGTATACATGAGTATTGATTTCATTCTAGGCTTGCCCAGAACGCAGCGGGATAAAGATTCAATCTTTGTGGTGGTAGACCGGTTTTAGAAGATGGCCCATTTTATTTCATGCAATAAGACTAACGATGTTACTAGTATTGTAGAGTTGTATTTCAAGGAAGTGACAAGATTACATGTGATGGAGTCCCCACCACCATAGACAAGGAAGAAGGTCCAACAAGTCTTGCAAGGTCCAAAACAAGTTCCAAAGTTCAAGCATTGACTGACATTGTCAAAGAGAGTCAAGGATGTGCACACGGGTTAAAGAACCAAATTTTACCCGGTTTTGTTAACCTCATAACTTAAGCTACATTGTGACTTAAGTCTTGAATTTTTACATTTTTGGAATCCTCATGATGTCTACTTTCAATTCCAAGCATTAGTTTTCAATCATACCCACACGAGGATGGGAGATCAAGGCCTTTTGTCAAACCAGTCAAATTGGGCTCCATTATGCATGGTTTAATGTTTAAGCCAAATTACCCTACTAAAACATGCTATAACCTTGATTTTTTTGTGTGTGTGTGGGGGGGGGGGGTTATACACATCCCAAAGTTACCACCCATGGCCTAAAAACCAAATCATACTCACTTTTGATAAGCTTAAACCTAATCCTAAAAATCAGCTAAAATCGTGCTTGAAGCCCGTTCTAGTGAACCCGATTTTTATTGCTTCAACCGTGGGTTTCTACACTTACAAGATGACTGGCACACTCTTCTAGGCTTAGCACACATCCCTAGACATCCAATGATGGGCTGCAACCTTCGTAAGGACGACCAATGAAGAGCAAGCAGCAAGTTTTGTGTCTCTTGCATGCTATTGGCTAGACAAAAAGCTAGCATCACTTTTCGGCTGTCCAATGGGAATTCAGCAAGCATTCTGAATGTTTAAGCTTTAATTATGAGTAGATTAATGTAAAATAAGCATTAGTACTGTTTTACTTTATGCTTTAGATGTATTTAGATTAGTTTAAGCAAGCTTTGTATTCAATTAGCTCTAATCGATTGTATTAGCTTAATTAACACCTTTCCTAGCTAGTAAGGAAAGCTAGAGGGGTGTGTGTGTGTGTGTGTGTGCTTGCTAGCTTGGCTATTTTGCTGGTAGCATAAGAGAACCACACAGCCATAGTAAGCTTAACAACTCCTTTGAATGAAAATTTCACTTGTTGGTAGCCTTTACACGGCCATAGCAAGCTTTGGAAGCGTCTGGGCAGAAGAAGTTCTATTTTTTGTAGTGCACTACTTTACGAAGCGTCTCGATGCTAAACTACTAGTAATGGTAGACATGGATTGCCTGGATCCATAACAGTAGGCAATGATAGCTAGTTCTTTGCTAAGAAAACAATGGAATATCGCAAGAGGTTAAGGACTAATATTCATAATACTTCAGTAACAAGACCTCAAGCTAAAGGATAAGCAAAAGCTGCCAACAAGTAAATAACTTAGGCCTTAAGCAAGAAAGATAAGGGTGCTCAGGGAGCCTAGGTGGATGAACTACCAAGTATCCTCTGGTCTTTCAAGATAATTATCAAAACTTGCATTGGTCACACTCTCCCTTCATGTTGACATATAATATGTGAGCCTTAATACTTGTATAAGTTAGTGCAACTAGTTTGAGGATCCAAGGGTATGAGTCATCATAGAATGAAAGGGCATATAGCGAAGCCCTGGATTAATTATCAGAAGTAATAGAAGAAGCAGCACTGAAATAGAACTTTATAAGAATAACTAGAATTTATAATAGAATGGTAAAACATAGGGCCCTAAAGCTTAGTGGCTTAGTACTAAGAAGTATGGAAGTAGTTGGAATGCATCTAGGAAAATTGAGACCAAATTAGGAATGATAATACTCTATTCAGGATAAAATCTATCTAGGTACCTATAAACTCCAACCATGTGGGGCAATGAGGTGCAAACACTTGGCATATGATTATCTCATACATTTCTATGTATAATTATCTACTATTAAGCTGCTCCAAGTTTTAGTATGTTTCTCTATAAGGATTCTTACAATAAGTATTAGTTCTAAAGTTTTGTAACCAGGCTAAGAACTCTATGTCTTTATGTACTTAGTATTTTAGATTATGTTATAGCAATAATGCAGTTTCATGAATTCCCTTGTATCTAGTGGTGCATTAGTGAATTAAATTGTGCATAAGTGCTGAAAAGTGGAAATAAGGCAACTTCAGTCAAGGGATTGTGCACAATTCTATAAAAATTTTATTGAGACTTATAAGCAACAAAATCTTGTTGTACTATAAACACAAAAATAAAATTCACAACAAATTTATCAAATATTTGAGATTAAAATACAAAAATATTATAAAAGGATAACACTGCATCAATCAGTCCTAGATCTCTTAGACTTCTAAATACTTGCTTCAGCCTCAGTCTAGCTCCTCTTTCAAAGCTAGTGGCTAAGGCTTCGATTAAATTCACCTAATAAAAATGAGAAGTTTCCTTCTCCTTCTCTAGCTCCTCTTTCAAAGCTTTATTCTCCGCTTCGACATTATCCAAAGCCTCCCCACATTCCCAAAGTTTGGATCTCAGAACGACATTTTTAGAGATTCGAACCCAGAAAAAAGAGCAAGAAGTTCAACCTTTAGCTTCTTAACAACCATGTGAAACTTTGAAGTAAAGGAGTGATTGTTCCCTGGATATCT
This sequence comes from Selenicereus undatus, assembly GCA_017589665.1. NCBI lineage: Eukaryota > Viridiplantae > Streptophyta > Magnoliopsida > Caryophyllales > Cactaceae > Selenicereus > Selenicereus undatus. The sequence goes on from JACYFF010031958.1 coordinate 55,949,902, forward strand.
CCAAAGTTAGATTTCTTAATCTACTCTTTAATAATGAGATCATTACTAACCTCATAACCCTTAGAGATTGCTCAGTAACCCTCGTCTTATGAACCTTCTCCCCAGTTTGAACAAAAGGAGAAACCCTATCCTTTAGGCCACTTCCTCCTTTCCTCTTTGGAAGAGATGAAGTAATAGGTATGATGGCACGTAGGGAATGGGCTTTTTTCAATCTCTTGCTCCTCTACCCTCTCAATGCAAGCTGTTCAGAAGGGTTAGGGGGGATCTTCAAAAGAGAAAAGGCCTTCAATAGTGAGGTTAATGAAAGAACCCCTCTGAGAACCATATATCGGTAATGTTTAACACAATATTAGTAATAATTTTCTGTTATCATCACTACCAATACTAGCAACAGTTCCAAAGGCAACACCCCCATTTGCTCAAAACCTATTGGAACTATTAGACAAAAGCTGTTGAGAGGAGTAATGATGATGTTGGTCAACTCGTTCATATTTAGGCTGTTATTGTCCTTAACTGTATGAAGCGGATTTGAGTTTTTCTTAGCCATAATCTTTCTCTTAAAGCCTGAAGAACAACTTCTCTTGCTCCCAATGGACATGTTCTTAGTTATGCTCATATCATAAGCACGAAATGGTGCTTAACCACAAGTTAATACTCATTGCGTTGGGTGCAAATGAGACTAAGGCCCTATTTGGCAAAGAGCTTTTTGAAGAGCTTTTTGGCCAAAAAGAGCTTTTTTAACCAAAATAAGCTTTTTGATCAAGTAAAAAAGCTAATTGGGGTGTTTGGTGAAAGAGCTTTTTGGGTCCAAAAAGCTAATTTGAAAAAGCTAATTCCATGAGCTTTTTGGAAGAGCTTTTTGAAGAATTAGCTTTTTATCTCACAACTTTGTTAGAAACAGCTAATTTTACCAAACAGTTTTTCAACAAACAGCTAACTCAAACAGCTAATACAAACATCTAACTCAAACAGCTAACAGCTAATAGCTAATACAAACAACTAACACCTAACAGCTAACAACTGTTTGCCAAACAGGGCCTAAGCTATCCTTCTTTGTTTATAATAGGAATATTCTCCTGTTCCTTCATGATGATGTTGCGTTTCACCTCTATCTCTCCTTATCTTTTATCATCCTACTAGGCGTTCCTTGAAATTAGGGGGTTTAGTTATGAAATGTCAAATTTCATTCTCATCAGGGAGTTCCAAACAATCAGCACAAGCTTGCACTATAAATAAAAAAAAAAATTAAAATGATATAGCATACCTAAACCTAAGAGGTCGTGGAAACACACAAAAGTTAACCCAGATTTGTGAACTGCTCAAAAAGTTGACAACCTTTTTCTTTAGATCAATTATATATTGCCTATAGATGGCCATCTTCTCTAAAATTTCCTTTAAATTGAGAGGAAATCTCTCATCAACATTCCCTAAGTAAGCCTCGACTTTAGAGCTACCTTAACCAACTACTAAAAAGTACCAATTCTTATGAAGGTATTTTACATAGACCCAAGCTCTTTTCCCGCCCCTAATTTAGGAGGGCTTGTCAGGTATTATAATTCCTTTGCTTATAGCTTAAAGGTTGTAACCATTGGAAGTACCCTAGAGCTCTGGAGTTATACAAATTCAACCAGGTGAGGTTGTCTCCCATGGATGAAATAGAAAAGCTTATAAGCAACAAAGTTGGCAATGCCATTGGGAGCACTACTAGAATTTTAATTTTTTTTTTATTGACCACACAACAATGACCATAGATACAAATTGTCACTAAAAGGTACTAATAATGATGAAAATATTTTTTTATTGTTGATTTTCATCAAAAGAATTATCATTAAATGACAAGCTATCATAAGCATCGTTATTTTTCCGCAATTTCATCATTAATACTTTGAGAGGGAAATGAAAAATCCAAAATTACTAATATTTTGAAGTTCCCCCTAAATTGAAATAAATAAAGGGAACGTGCATTATACTGTAATTATAATTAAAATCAGTGGCGAGTAATCAAAGCACACAGACCCTCTCTATTTGCAAATTGTAATTGCTAACCCTAGTCTTCTTGCTCCTCTCTCTTTCTCTCTCTCTCTATCTTGTTCTAGGTGTGCCACTCATTAAAGACCTAGTTAGGATGCCACCATCCTCTCCTTTGGCCCCTATCATCGAAACTACATCCAATAACCATTGGAATTCATATAATCATCCCTCATTGGAACCCTACCTTTGAACTCAGTTAATGTCTTATCATCTAATAAAAATACATAATCAAACTATCTAGGATCTTCTAATATCGTGCTTATTTCTTTTTTACAAGTTTGGGATAGTTGTAGACATTCTAGGAGGATATGCAAAATTAGAAGCGAGATGCATTCATAAACAACAATAACAATTCATTGTTGTAGAGAATAAATGTATACCTAAATTAGTAGTTGACGTCAATGGTAGATGGAGAAAATGATAAGTTTAAGTCCTTATCATTAAGGTTTCTGGGTTTAATATTAAGGTCTTTAGGGGGGGAGGATTTTAAATGTTTTAAAATAGTTATAGGCTGTTCAACATCTACTTGGCACTTTGTTTTGAGTTCATTTTTGTTGTCAATTCTTGTTTCTATTCCCACCTTAACCTTTTGATTTCAGTAAAATCTGAGCTAAATACAATGCTTGTGTACCAAGTCTGTGCAAGTACCATGCATAAGGCTAGCAAGGGTCAATTTTCCACTGTTTTGCTTCATTAACTATAATAAGGTTCTCGCAAACTATCCTGGCATCATTATAACTTTGTTAGTTGCCTCTTAATGGCACTAAACATAGCCTAGTCTCCTAAGCTTGCTGATATGCATTGATTTTAGCCACTATTAGTTATATTCGAAAGTGCAGTTCTCTATTTCAAAAAGAAATTAGTAGCAACTATGAAATGGTCAATGTTTCAAAAGGCACTATTGTGAAATTTCAACAATAAGAAGACAAGATTCATACCCACAAGGTGGTAATGATACTGTAATTGAATTCATGTCCATCTCATTTCATTGCTTGCTTTCTTTTGATTTCCCTTGGTTAATTCATGTTCATGTTTGTTGTTCATTTAATTTATACTTCATTGTCTTTGTAGATAAATGATGTAGGTTGTGACCAACTTCTGATTGATGAATCATATCAACATAATATGGGAGTTGGACTCTAGTATTGCATCTTTGGTAATTTTCAATCTCATTGTCTCCCTCGCTTTTTTTGAATGAAATAAGGTGGTTTTAGGTTAATGCCTTCTACATAGTATCTAAAAATGATCACACACTCTTTGGCAAATTTGAGGATTTGGCATTGAGACTTTGAATTTGATCACACATGCATTAAATAATTTGTTTACTGGTATATAATTTTTATTACTTGAACTTTGTGATTTCCAAATCTTGTATAGCTAAAGAGACCTTACATATGTTACAATGTAAGTACTTTGTACATATATGATACTATTGGGCTATGGATTTTTAAATTTCACCTATATGTAAGATCTACCTTATTCTTAATGGAGAAAAGCTTCAGTACTGATCTTTTTTTGTCATATCTTCGAAAATATAATTGTATATGCAATGTTTCCTTTTGCTTCTCTTGCTCTTGCTCTCAATGCTAGTTCCGACTTCCAAAGTGGTAAGCTTTTATACTTGTGAGGATTAGCTATTCTTGTGCCTATTATTTTCCTTTAAATTTCAGTAAAGTCTATGTCAATTTTCTGTTACACTTCCCTTACAATTGATGTCTACATTAGCTTACTTTTGTATCCTCTATTGGCCTCAAAGATTAAAACTTTAGTAGAGTGAAATGATGATAACATGTTTGATATCATGCCTACTCGATCTAGTGAGCCCTTTTTTGGTTTGTTTTATAGACCCTTTCCTCCCTCGCTTTATACCCTGTGTGTATTTTCACTATCCTATGTTTGCATTATGCACCTATCAGCTTTTCATTTCTAGTCTCACTATTCTCCATTTCTTTCTTTAAGCTTTCCTTATTTCCTATTATTATTTATGACTCTTAGCAGATATGTTACTGTGTCTTGTTTACTATGAAAGACCATCACTTGCATTTTTAACTTATCATCTTAGTTAGGTTGTTGCTGTGGCTATAGTGCCCTCTATTTCAATGCCTCACCCTTTATGTATTTTTGTTTTCTTTTTGGTGTAGGTGGCCAAAGACCTTGGATCGTCGCTCAATAATTAGCCTTTTTTTGAAATGTCATTTTATAGCTTTGACCTTATAATTTTTAGGGATACATAGTTAGTTTCAACTTTCAATGGCTAATTTGTATTTAAACTATATTGTAACATGTACATGCAATTAAGATATTTGTATAAAATTATATTCGTTTCAAAATTTCATCATCTCGATGTCATTTTTTAATTTCTCTTATTTAGTCAATTGCAATAGTGGCTTGAATGGATGCCTAATGTCTAATTTGTATTTTTCTAATGTAATTATAATGTCAAAAGTTGTTAGGTAATCTTGTTGAAATTGTAGATATTAACGATGAAAATGTTTGTTATAACAACTAACTCTGAAAAATAACATTGAAAGAAATTTGTAGTTATTGATAATTGGCAAATTGTTGTATATAATTTACGACGGATAGTTTGGTTGTTATTATTGAGTAGTTTGTTGTTATTATCTAATTAATAACGACGAGTGTTGCCATTATTGATAATAACAATGGAAATTTTCAGGCCATTGTTGAAAGTATTAATGGTAGAACCAATAACAATGAACAGTAACCAACTCTTTTCATTGTTAAAATTTTTAACGACAAGAAAATAAACTTTAACGATGATATTTTTCATTGTTAGAAGTCCTTTTTGTAGTAGTGGAGTAAATTTACAAGGGGAGATCGTATAAAATTCCAATACTGTTTGGTAAAGGAATGAAAGGGAAGTATCAACTTGAACATGAAATTCTCCTTAAAAATGGCATAAAACTCATTTGGATCTTAAGTCACAATGATATTGGCTTTAGGAAGGTGAAAATTGAAGTGGCGAACATCAATATCAAGGTTGTTCGTGGCATCCTTTTTTCTCTTGAAACTCTTGGCCCCACACATTTGGAACTCATTAATGCGTAAGTCCAAAGTTCTACAAATTTGGGCCCAAGGCCACCATAAGACCTTTCACGGCTATAAAAAGCCTTTAGAATATCCTCTTATGATTTGGATGCTCTTTGTGTCCTTCTTAAAGAATGCAAAAGCCTTTTTCGAAATTGAGAGAAAGATTTTAAAAACTAGGAACGAAGTTTCATGAAAGCAAAAAGATAGGGGTGAATGCTTAAATTTTGATCTAAGCTTAGATGCTCACTGGCTTAGACTCTTTTTAGGGAACTGAAAGAAGTAAAAAAGCCAGTTATAGGCAAAACCCTAAGTTCGTTTTCTTAAAGTAACTTTATAATTTTAACCTGTTTTTAAATGGGCTAGAAACATAAAGTTTGGCACAATAAAGGGTAAGACCCAAAATAAGCAGAGAAGATCAAATAATGTAGAAATATGAGATTTTCAATTGAACTCATACAAAAATCTTAGGTCATAAGATTTCATCACCTAAAAAGGGGTAGAAGTGCAAGAAGCATGATAAATCGCAAATAAAGGGCCAATCTACCTTACAAGCTTACAACAGCAAACGTACAAGACCACAACCTTAAAAACTCTAATCTAAATTAGAATCATCAAAAGATTTTGATTCCATTGCAACCTTTCCCTTGCGAGAAAGGGAAATCCTGTATTCTTCAAAATCAAGGGCTTGTACCTCATCTTCAAAAGGTTTTTGAAGTACTATCCTGGTAAACCTCTAGATGGATGGGCCTTCACCTCTGCATTCTTAATAGACATTCAGTGTTAAACCCCAACTTCCTTTTGTCTGTGCTAGAAAATTCCATATCCTTTGGAGAGGCACTCGGGAGAAAAATAGGAAAAGGAGTTGGAGAGGTGCTGAAGGTTGAACTCTACCATTCCATTTCTTCCTATGAGGGGTAAGTAACACTGCCACATTGTTCTCCTAATAAAGGTTGAAGGTATATGACCTAACTTGGCGGTCACGACTACCAATATGAAAGAAGATGTTGGCTTAAGTACCTTTGGAGATCGGAAACAACATAAAAGCACAATGTTCTCAAGGGTTGGGTAAACTTGGGAACTCATGTTCTCTAAGATTTACACTTGCACTTCTAATTACAGAGCCACCTGAAGTCCAATCTAAAGGATACCTTCCACCAAGGGCTCTTGGACTCCAACTTATCCCACTAGGGATATTGATAAATGGACACACACTTAGGAAGTTGTGCTAGAATCTTGGATTTCATGAGATGGTGGAGTAATATAGCAAGATAAATTTCTCAATGAAAGCCTCAACCACCAACCTTCAGGGCAATCCTCACAGTTAGCTTCAATTCTAGAAAGAAAGTGGATTCCCACTTGTTGATCAAATATCACAAATCTAAAGAAGTTGTCAATGAGAAGTACTTAGCAACATGCTTCTAAGGTTCTAACTTAGAAGTTCAAGTGGGCATCTTAACTCTTGCGTAATTAGGAACAAAGATAAATAGAATCCCACTAGACGAAGGGATGGAGGGCCTATTTGATTCAAAGAATGGCTAAGTTGAGTAGGAGTTGTTTCTTGCAAAGATTGATGTCAAGATTAAGAAACTCTAAAATTTTATAAGAGAGAAACTCTAGGAAAATACCATTCACTTGATTTGACATTAGGCAAAAAGAGAACATTGTCAAAATTAGTAAAATAAACGTTGGTATTAAAGCCACACAGTAAACACATAATGGAAAAAGAATTCTTCATTAATTGTGTAACTTCGCTACATTTACCTCAAACTATAAAAAGGCCACAATATGAAGAAAAAGAAGGAAGAGAAAGAAAAGAAGAAAAAGAAAAAGAAAAAGATTAGGATCTCTAGCGACTGAAGTCCCTATAACCTATGGTACTAATTTGCTTCTGTCAAGGGCCTGAGGGGAACTTAGCCAATAAGGCATGCCTGTGCTAGGAATTGCATTACCATAAAGGAAGATCTCTTTGGTCTAATACAAACTCTAGGTGGAACTACCTTATTTCTCTATCCTTTTTCTCCTACTTCCTAGATTCTGGTAGACATTCTTTTTGTCATCCTCCTTTCTTTTCCTTTCTTCCTCCTAAAGCCTTAGCCTCTTCAAGATCATCCCCTGCCATGGACAAACCCTTCCCCCAGGGCTAGAAGGGGTAGAAGAAGGGTTGGACGAGAAGCAAGAGTCACATCTAGGAGAGAGCCAAGGGAGAGCATTATGTCAAAGAGGGGTTGCGAATCAGCCTCACTAGCAACAACTCTATTGATTTCCTCTCTAATGGCCCATGAGGGTAGAGACCCCTATCAAGGGTTAAGTGGAGTTAACAAGGCTTATCTCTATTCACTACTATCCTATTGGAACCTTTCCCCCATAAGCACCATAGAGGTCCCTATATCACATTAAATAGAGGCAACTCCTGTAGGAGTAAAGGCAAGAGGATATAGACTGGGAGGAGGAAAAGGAAATTGGAAGGAACAACTGGAACACCAACCAAAACCCATATAACTATAGGGAGCTCTATGATAGACACAAGGGTCCCCCAACCCCTTCTTCAGCGATAATAGGAAATCTCCTGGGATGCCCTATTATCTAATCAACATTTTCACCTCAAAATAGGGGATGGTTGGGAAAAGATACCCCACATCACTTTAGTGTACCTGGCCCTAAAATAGGACCAGTCACTTTCAATGCTAGCCTCAGGTGATCATACAGCTCACACCATTTAGCAAACCTAAAAAGGCACAAATTATTGAGGTTACTAACCCAAAATTGGCAACCCGCACCTCCCTTCCTCTCTTCTTTAGTATAAATGTCTTCCATGATATCCCAATAAGTATTGTTGTCAACATTCTCCTACAAGGATTATAAAGAATCAGTAAGATGCCTTGACGAGTTCAAGTGGACATTTAATATATGTTGTTATGAACCATTGATTAGGATAAATGGTTTGAAAGTAGGAAAGAGGTTGGAAAGTATTTCATAAAGTTTGAAGAAAATTAAAAGAGGGAGAAATAATTTTGAGAATCTTAACCGAGTTTGAAAATTTGTTAGAGAAGTAAAACTCTTAAAAGATGAATTTATAAAGAACATTAGGGCATCATCATGTTATGGCAAAAACCCTAAGAGACGCCTTTCCAATGAAAAAATGTCTAGAAGCTATACTAGTCATCATTACTAGCATGAGGAAAAGGAGAGAAGGTGAAGGGACACTCAATTAAGACAAGGTTAAGCCACTATAGGTGGAAGCCAAAATTTTTCAAAGAAAGGAAAGTGAAATTGGCCAAAGATTTAAATTATCAAAATATAGATTTGAAATCTGATTGAGTAAAATTTCCTTACAAACTATACAAAAGATATACTGGAAAGTAACTTAGTTGAACCTCTTTAAGAAAGAGACTAGATAAATTAACGGTGTGGAACCAACCCTGAGAAAGCCCTTAAGGTTTGGGAAAGCTCACAAATCAAGGCAAAAGATCCCTAAAGAGAAAAAAGATAAGTTTGCCTAAAGGCTTACACATGTAAGATAAAAATCTCACATACCTCAAGAAGCAAATGATTCACGTAGATAAAATGCCCATGGGCATTGGGCCAAAACTCAATAAAAGTCCAAAAGTATAAAATGGACTAGATTAAATAAAACCACTACAGTTGAGTATTGGGTTGAGACTCCTAAACAAGCTTAACCTAAACCTAGTCCAAAATGTCATGGAAACCAAATAACCACTTATAATTTGTATAAAAGGAAAGAGATCAAGTCAATATCTCCTAAATATTTTTGGCTATGGTAAGTATCTTTCAAGTTGAATAGATGTAGAAATAAATCCACATAAAAAAAGATATGGAATCTTAGTTAAACTCCTGAAATGGGGTTGCTTAACAACCCATATATAAAGAAATTATGGCAAACCCATGACAAAAGGTAAATACAAACAACCCATAGCTTAAAATTCTAATTCCCTCATTGAATTCTCCTTTTTTAGGAGTTGTTCTACAAGAGATCCTTGAACATTGATGCAAATTCCTTACGGTTCAATAAAGAAGCCCATATTCAACCCTAAGATGAACATCATTTTTCTTTTCGGTACAATTTGTAATCATTGAAGCTTTCTTTATAAATTGGTTATTTCTCCATCATTTGATGGTATTTGCTTGCTATAAAATAATCGTATTTATTTATTGGTCATTTTTGTACTTTTAACAAAGAAATGAGAAAGTGTGATATATAGTATATTCTACAACTTAAAAATAAATACTATTAAAATCTGTATGTATGCTTAACAAATTAAGATATAGGATTTAACAATAGTTCCGGCGTGCGTGGCATAGGTTTATACACCAGTAATAATAATAATAGCAAGAAGAAAGGGTACTATTGGAAGTGACAAAAATTTGGATCTAGGTCAATTCAAGGTTCGATAAGCCTACTCGGTGTTTTCCTGAGGGGAGGGGGGTTTAAAAAAATCGAACAAGCCTTAATCTAGGTCAAAATCGGGCTTAGACAATAGAGGTAGGGAAAACCTTTGGTCCACATTTGAGGTTTCGATGAAAAATTCATCTCTATGTCTAGTATTTTTTGATTTGATTAATCATTTCAAGTGGGTTGAACAGGATTTTCCCTTGATATTACTTTTGTAGCTCATTTAATCCCAACGAAATTTAAATTTAAAAAACTGTGTGGCCTAGACTGGAGCTCCTATAAAACACTTCATGAAACAAAAAACATATATATATATATATATATATATATATATATATATATATATATATATATATATATAATCTAAGAAATCGCAGTAAAAAATGTACTATGCGTAGGGTTGTTTGTTCCAAAAGTTAGAACAAAATGCAATTAGCAATGAAATCAAGGGGTGTATGAATGACTTTTGATTCCTAACCTTTCCTGTTTGGTTCAAGAGTGAGCAATTTGATTCCAAGGTTTATATAAACTAGAGGGAAGAAAATATTTAATAAAAGAATTATCATCGTAACCACCCTTCACTTTCGAGTAAATCTTGAATCTAACTCGCTGTTTTAGGAATTATTACTTAACCCATTTATGTCAAGAATAATTATCATATATGGCGTCTAAAAGTTTTTGGTGAACTAATCATGAATTTCTTGTATATGTTAGCAATTGTTAAGGTGATGGCATAGAATAATGATTTCAAAAATAGTGAATTACAAATAATATTCACTAAATGTGGAGGTAAATATGATAAGAATCTTTATATCATCAGCATGTCTATGTCAAACTAAAAACAAATCCTTCTAATATTTTAACACATGTCACTCTCAGAAATTTTCTAAAATAATTAATGGTTTTTCTTTTATAAAACAAATCCGTGTTAATCTTTCAAAATAATGTCATTCCAAAAATCATATCATATATCATATATATAATATAAAACTGAATAGATTGGTGTAGGATTGACAAGTGTTGTACCACTATTGGCTTTTTTCCTCCTTAATTTCAATTTGCCCAATTATTAATTGTTAGTTCTAAAGTAAATAATAATATTAATAAGCATTTAATGTACATTGTCAATCAAACAAGTCTTAAACGTAAAAAATGTTTTACAATTAAATTTAATTTGTGAATGGTAATAATTGAAGATTTAAGTAATGTATTATTTATAGGGTTTGAGAAGTCAAAATGGCATCAGTATGTAATAAAATAAGAAAGAAAGTGTTAATATTTTATGCAATTATTTTGGTAGTTACAAATATTTCATAAGAATAATAATAGTCAGAAAATCAATGCAAAAATTATTATAGTTATAACAATGAAAATAATGTAGCTAGACACACTAAAAAGGAAGAAATGCACAACATATTAAAAACAACAAAGTAGTGCACAATTATTGTACATGCATGTAGATCCAAATCATATTTGAAGAATAAAATATTCCATAATATAACGATTAGACTACAAATATCCTAAAAAGATAATAACGCTACAAATTTCAGCACATGTCCATGTGAAGCACGAGATACACACTACTGTATAATATAAAACTAAATGGATTAAATGGGTTGATGGTGTTTTGACAAGTGTCAAGTTTTTATTGGTTCTTTATGATTATTCTTTATTTAATTAATTTACCATCATTGATTTTGTCACTCATATTCAAGCATCAATATTACATGATTGTTTCTTTTTTCAATTGTTTGAATAGTTATGAATTTAAAATAAAGAAATATTATACATATAAAATGTAATTTTAATTATAATAATGGAGACACCTATAATTAAACATATGTCAAGAATAAAAAAAAAATTGTTTTCCTTGCTAAGATGAAGTATAAAGAGTCAGGATGACAAAATTTATGTTTGATTTTTTTAACCAAAGCAAGAGGGGAAAAAAAAAGGTGAATAGATTAGTGTTTCATGGACCACATATTTAATTATGGTATATGTAACTTTAAAGTATGTAAATGCATTTATCATATATAATTTGATATTTCTTATATCTTCTATTTTCGTTTTTTCAGTAAAAGGACCTTTAAATAATTATGTTTGTTTTACAAATATAATAGGATCATTGAACACTTAATTGTGAGATCTATTTTACAAATATATAAATACCGGCCACTAACTGAATTGTAACATTTCGAAATTGAAACTGAAACTTGTCATATCTTCAAAATAATAATATATCTTTTTAACAACTAAATACAAATTAATACATCATTATTTATATCAAATTACATGTAGTCCTTTGATGACAAAACCTTCGATTTTGAATTCTGTATTATATGATAAATGCATTTACATGCTTCAAAGTTATATATACAACTATCATACATGTACACCGTTTGATACTAGGCTCTACACCCTTTTTTCCCTCTTTTTGTTCTTTTTTTCTAAAACCATGTAATATAAGAATTATTCTTTTATCATGCTAAAAATAATTTCCAACCCAAAACATAGTTGTCAATCCAAACAATATGTCAAAAATAAAATAGTTTATATAGATATTTTCCAGTTCCAATTAGTTAAACATATTATTGCTTCTAATTATAATTAATAATAAGACCACAAACTCTTTAAGAAAAATAACAAGCTTATAAGATTTCACCACATGTTCGTGCGAAGCACGGGATGCACACTAGTAATAATGTGAAAACAATATTGCTTGCCATGAGTCATGACAAAGTATGAGAGATTACTTCCTCAAAAAGATAATGTATAATTAAAAACTCAAGATAATTTGTTACAATATAAAATTTATGAAATTTCTCATACATGACCCGTATATCTATACATGTTATTTAGGAAAACTCACACGTTTAAATTCCATCGTCTAAGGCCCTGTTAGGTGAGGAAAACAAGAATGGAACTTCAAATATGAAGATTGAAGTTCCTTCTCTTTTTGTTTGGTGAGTGTTTTTGAGAAAAGGAACTTGATACCTAAGGTTTCAAGTTCCCCACTAATTCTCAAGAACTTGAACCCCCCAATTATGACAGGTGTCAAATTCCCAACCCCCTAAGGATTAGTGTAATTTTAACAAAAAAAGAAAAAAAATTGAAACAAAAAATCACAGCATCGTGCTTTTTCTCCTTCCCATTTTCCCTTCCATTCACCCAAACCCTAGAAACTTCACAGACTCACAGCACCACCACGCCTCACCAGACGCCAGTTGCCACCGCCTAGTCGCCATCGCTCGAGCTGCCGCCAGTCATCACGGTCACCGCCTCTCTGCTGCTGGTCGACGCTGCCAGGTGAGTTGATCTGTTTCATTTTTGTTTCTTTTTTTTTTTGGTTTCAAATTGTGAATTTGCCATGATTAGATTATTGTTGTGGATATTGAACTAGTGTTCATGGATTTCAATTTGTTTTTTTTTGGTTTCACAGAGTTGATTCCATTTCAAAACTGCCCACCAAACAGTAAGGACTGAATCTGATTTTATTCCAGTTTTTACCAACAACTGGGTTCAGGATTTAAGTTTCATACCTAACCCCCTGGATTCAAGTCTTGATTCTATTTTATTTTTGTTTTCGTAATGAACAATGCGGTTTCAAATTTTCAATTAAAAAAAAAGCATCTGAGTTCAAGTGCATGAATAATAATTCCAATCCCTTACTAATTTTTTATTTATAAATTTATAAACAAGGCAGGAATTAACCAATTTTGCTCTAATGTGCGTGAAAGTCATGAAGGATAAAATCCAACAAAAGTGCACGAGATGAACATACTATTGCCCTTGTGCAAACTCCAAACCAGAAACCTGGAAACCAGAAGGGTTTTAGATTAGCTCCATTTGCTCGTCTTCGAAGGCGTCGTTGCATGAGGGTTTGTTCCAACTTTCTATATCTTTGAATTTTTGGTGCTCTTTTTGTTTCTTTGCGTCGCAATTATGCAAAATTTGGCTACGATTTTTGTTACCCTCATATGTGATCTCTGCTTTTATGGAATTCTAGTAGTTGACTAGTGCTCCAATGGTGAAAACAAAATGAAAAATGCTTCAATTTTTTTTGTTTTTTTGCGTGATTCTTTGCGGCAAAAGGTACTACAAATATGCAAGTTAGAGGAAGGCTTTTTTTTTCTAGACCTCAAGGGCTAAAGATGGGTGTTGTACGGGTTTTTGTTGCCTTTGTGGCTTGTTTGTAGCAGGTGTTTGATGAAATGGAAGAAGTAGAAATGAGTCAAAAACAAAATAATGTGCGGTAGTAGCGCTTTGCTCATTGCTCTGTGAACTTAAAGCAAGTTCAATGGTGAGCCATTTTTTGGCTCACTAGATGGACCCTACCACTGCCACATCAACCGTCTCTCCAACTTTTTGCCTCTCAATCCTCACTCTCTCCAATGGAAGGCTCACCACTTTCCCTCACCAAATAAAATAATACATATGGACCCCACACCTAATCATATTAATTTCTTTTAGTTTTTTTAGTTTAGTTGGTTATTTGGGTTAATTATTTATAAGAAAAATAATTTGGACATAATAATTTGGTAACACAACAAATTGGAGGCGATAATATTGTTTTTGCGAACAGTATAAGAGTTTGAATAACAAAATGAACACATGCGTAAAATATAGTAAGTACAATAGTTCAATAAAAAAAATATATATACGTTGGTTGACATGAAATAAAATAAAAATTACAATACCTGAACAATTTAAACGTGACTTAAATATGATGATGAATGAGGACTAGTGTTTTTGTTATGAAGAAAGTTACCTGTCTTGCGGTTTTTGTTTTTTGGTTGGTTATTTGGGTTCCATTTTTTCAGGGAAAAAATAATGTGCACGTAATGATTATCAAATACAACAAATGAAAAAAAGAAACACACAAGAGTTTCAATGGAAAAAAGAAATTCACACATGCTTGAAATTAGCAATAACAAGAGTCCGAGATTGAATAAAACATAAGATACATTGGTTGACATGATATGGAAAAAAGATTACAATAGTTTAACAATATTGCAAAAATAACAATATGAAGATGAATTAAAACTATCCTCTCTGCCGCCGACCCGAATTTCGCTTCCATATTTCCTCAATCAAGTCCACTTGAAGAGCTAAATGCGTTTTGGAGTTGCGAACTTGGCATGATCATTCAAAATAGGTCTCATAGCATGGATGGTGGTCGTGGTTCACAATCAGCTCCGGAACAGTTCCCTCAATGTCGTAGTCAAATGCAAGCTCGTGGTTATCCCACTCGTCCTCGACAATCATGTTATGAAGTATCACACATACTCTCATAATAATACCAATTTCTGTTTGATCCGTGAGACGAGCGAGGCCACGTACAATGGCAAATCGAGATTGTAACAACCCGAAGGCTCGCTCAACGTCCTTCCTTACTGATTCTTGATGTTCTGCAAATAGTTTTTTTTTTCGACCCTTGGGGAAGTGGGATCGTTTTGACAAATGTAGCCCATTATGGATAAATTCCATCTGAAAGATAGTCCCCTATGTTGTAATGGTGCTCATTGACGACATGCTCACATTTAGGAGCCCGATCCTCGTACATCTCTTGGAAAATAGGTGAGCAATCAAGGACGTTAATGTTATTGAGACTTCCAGGCAACCCGAAGAACGCATGCCATATCCAAAGGTCATATGATGCAACTGCTTCAAGGATGATTGTTCGCACTTTGTAAACTTGCTTTTGAAATGATGCCCTCCAAGCCGTTGGACAATTCTTCCGCTCCCAGTCCATGCAATCTATGCTTCCCAACATACCGGGAAAGTCACGGGCTTCAACAACTTGTAGTAAGCAATCGACATCAGCTTGATTTGGTTTTCTCAAGTACTGCTCCCCGAACACCTCAATGACGCATGAGGCGAACCTTTTCAGGCATTCCATTGCGGTGCTCGCACCAATCTTCAAGTATTCATCAACGCAATCAGCTGCTACACCATAAGCAAGCATTCGGATGGCTACGGTACATTTGGTTAATGGCGACAACCCACGCTTTTCGACCGCGTCGTACCTCACCTGAAAGTACTGTGACTGATTGCCAAGTGCTTCCACAATGCAGACAAATAAGTGCCTCCGCATTCTGAATTTGCGACGAAATTGATGTCCATTATACACTGCGTCTTCGGCGAAGTAGTCTTGATATAAGCGGTTGTGGGCTTCTTGTCTGTCTCTCTTAATACATCTCTTTCTCATTGGAGGAGTAGATGCCGATGGCATCATCTCCTTGGCCACTTCCCTAATTTGTACAAGGAGCATCATTTGTTGTTGCACTTGTTGTTGATATCGGAGGGACGCCCCCATGACGGGGATGATGACATCATTATCTGATAAAGAAGAGGATGGTGACGAGGAGGACGACGATTCCTCCTCATTTGGTTGTGTGTCCACATTGAAATTATCCATTACAAATAACCTGCGTAAATAGTAATTATTATTCATTAATGTACAGAACAATAACCATTTTATTAACAATAAATAGTACGCACACCCATTTTGCATAAGCTGATAACATTACATGACTACACCAAACTCACGTCCAGCACAACACATGGAAAATAAAGCCACATTGTTACAACATAGGATCAAGGAGATAGTTCTCACATTCCATAAATTAGGGGGGAGGGGGGACATATTACTGATGTGATGATGAGTGGCCTGATCTCCTCACAATAATGTCCGCTTTCCATTGCTAATAGTAAGCCACTTGTTCAGGACTCATTGTGGAGGTGTCAATCATCATTATTCTTTCCTCTTCTTGCATCAGCTTCATTTTCCCCATCATTATCTTCTGAGCTTTTTCTTCATTAACTGTGATGATGAAATCCTTGAACATCTCATTCATATCACTATTGGCACTCTTTATCTGCTGCAGCTCAGTTGTTACTCGATCAAGTACGGACTGCTTCGCCGCTTGTTTCATCCTTCTTTTGGCCGCTTTTCGGCCTTCTGGTCTTTCACTCCCACCGACACCTTCATTTTTGGTCCCTTTCAGTGTCGGGGTTGGATCTTTTTGATGATCCTGACCTTGACTTAGATGGATCAGATATCGCACGCCATTTTTGCTGGTCTTTCAGCATCTTATACCAATGCTGCAACTCAAAATTCTTCTGCGTACGCTCAGTGTACAATCTGTGGGCCTCTTGCAGAATCCTTGCATCATTCTACCCACTGTGATTACTGCGTTCCACTTCATGCATAATACCTGTCCATTTGTTCACTATTGGGGCGCACCGCAGCCATTGGCTGTTACATGTCTTTGAAGTTTGTGCTGATGCCCCTTGTGAACGGTACTCATTAAAGGTCAAGGCCACCCTATTCTAGAAGCTAGCCTTCTTTTGGTCGGCTCCAACAATAGGATCTGTGTCTACATTTATCCATGCCCGAATAAGTCGTTCATCTTCGTCAACGGTCCACTTTCGGCACCACCACCTGTTGCTCCCATTACTTCCTCTCCATCCCCCTCATCAGTACTTATTACCTCAATGTTCGTCCCAGACTGGCCCCGCTCGACCAATGACCCCATCGGTGTGGATGAGGGTGTGCAGTTGCTCCTAGAAGAAAGGTCATTTCGATGAGGATGTGGTGGTGGATAGCAAGGAGGGTAGTACGGGTATTCACTACCGTGCACATTGAAAGGTTCAGTATGTGTTGATGTGTAATATGGTGGAGGATATGGTGGAGGATTCTAACTTGAACCACCCGAATCCTCGAGCTATGGTGGGGTGGGTAATATGAATGATGCGGATGATGGTGGTAGTTTTGTGGTATATATGGTTGGTACAACGCATGGGGATTGTGTAGCGGAATTGGGGGAGCACTATTCCCCCCAGCTTGGGGTAAACCGTCACCCTCTAACAAGCTCATAAACGAGAGGAGAGTGTTAGGGTCCATATTTCAGATGAAGTTAGTACCTACAAATTTATAATTAATCGTATTAATATATTAGTGACTTATAGTAATTGAAGGTCATATTTCAGATGACATAAAATATTTAAACTTTATTCTCATAGCCCTTCATATCATATACTAAAAAAGAAAACCATTCATGTTTTCCCAAGTTACATATTACATTTAATTATCATACTAATTAACACATTTATTTTAGTAATATATACTTCAAAACTATTTCATTCATTTTATGAAGTTCATATTAATTTTTATTATAACATATTAATTTTAATTATCATACTAATTATCATATTCATTTTTGAGAACATTAAAATATGCATAATTTCTTTACCTTGCCAAAAAATATTCTGCCACCCTATAATATTGATTTCAACAACTAATACACCAACTATATTTATGAACATGTTCTCCTAATTATAGCAAACTTATTCTACAAATATATTCATTTTAACAATTACCAATTTAATTATCCTAACTTCATTAACATGCCCAAAAATATGATAACAATATTCTCATAGTGTTTCCCAAAACATTTAATCATATTGCTAAGTTAATTACACATTATTACAACATATAATTAAATTTTATTTATCTCCTACTTACACAAATAACGTTTACAAATTTCAAATTAATCTTTCAATTATATTATTCATGTGGTTGCTACTACATTAATAAAATATAATGTTTTTAACATTTAACATATCAACCACCAGATAATAATTTTTTCTAACGCATTAAAAATTAAATAGCAACTTACAATTTGCTTCACTAGTTCGTTGATTCCAAAAACAACTCAAACTTCTCTACAAATACAAACAACAACAATGTTACAAACTAAAATTACAATTTTTTATAGTACAAATAACAACAACATTACAAACTAAAATTATCAATTTTTATGGTACAAATACAGAACTTAACACAATTGAATTTATAAATTCTTACTAATTTCTTCACTTCGTTGTTGCTAAAATGTCTCACTACAGAGAACAATAATAAACAAACCTCTTCATTTCATTAAAATATTCATTAACATATAATTCTTTTCACAACATTTCAAAGACTGATTCCCACTTTCAATTACATCACTATAATTATTCTACCAAAACCTTTGAAAAATAAAATCATAACTACTATATTAAAAATATATAATCATTATAAAATTTAATATATGAACAAAATATAAACACCAACCAGTTTTTGCACAACTACAAAAATAACTACATCACTCATATAAAATATGAAGTTCAATATATAACATTAAGTATTTACGGAAACTAAAAATATAAATTCTTACTGTTACTTTCACTTCTTCCTTGATATAAACACTTGAATATAAATCCACCAAAAAATGAATATTTTTCACTAGAGGAAGAGGAATTCACAGAGGTTGTGAGCGAGAAACTGAGGCATGTTATTGTGGGATACTTGCTCTTGAATATATACAAATAATTGATGCACACTTAAAAATAAATAAATAAAATTCTTCACATGGGAGACTTGCTTCAACGGTCCAAAACACCTGCTTGCTGCCATGTCCTCAGCTTTTCTGCCCCTGCTTCTGCCCCTACATTATTGTCCTGGTCAAAAAAAAAAATTCGGTGGTCAACCCCCCAAAGCGACGTCGTTTTGGGGAGGGGATGCAGTCAACAAAACGCTGACCGAGCCTCCTTACGCCCCGCACCTCCTCGCCGAGCCTCCGAGCCACACCAGCCGCTGCAACTGTTCGCGCCGCCTCCTCCCTCGCTCGTCTCTCTCTCTCCTCGCGCGAGCACACCATTATTTCTGCTCTTATGCTGGGTATTTTTTGTGACTTTAGATGGGCTAGCTCATTGCACAGTCTGCACGCTTAATGCTGGCCTTAAGCTAGCATTATTAGCACTTCCCTATATTATAGTTTCTACTTCAGCTGTTTGATAAGAAGCAAGAAGCCAGAACCTGTACTATTTTGTGCTTTTGTTATTATTATTCTTTGGCTGATAAAATTGTGAGTACATATCTAATCTGGCATCTATCTCTCAATGAAGATGTTATTGATACACCACAACAAATATATACTACAAACATCAAAGCTCCCATCTCCAATGGAATCATTTCACAAAATTTTCGACTGTAGCATATGCAAATTGGAGATGCTCAAATCCCAGAAAGTTCAAGGCCCAAAAGGTGGCTTCCAAACTCGTATTCATGGATAAAGGGCATAGGCACTAGACAAGGGCGCAAAATTTGGACACAGAATTTGATGAAGTGGGTGATGATGTGCAAGATGATGACGACCTTGTTGGACCTCAGAGAAGATTTAGGCAAAGTAAAGAAGGGAGAGATTATGATAGAGACCCAAAATTTGCTGAAATTCTTGGAAGTTGTCTTGATGATCCAGGAAAGGCTCAGTCTAAAGTAAGCTCATATTGAGTAGATTTGCCTATATTTGGCTTCTATATTTTTTTGTAGTACTTAATTCATTTACTTGCTAGGGTTCTCCTGTATGATTAATTGGCAGTTCAGTAACTAATGAAAAAAACTTTTGAGTTTCTTATCTTGGAGTTGGGTCCTGGATTGAGTTTGTCTGAGTAGTGCTAATAATGCTTTCAGATGGAGGAAAGGTTGAAGAAGAAAAGGAATAAGATACTACACACAAAAACTGGTGCTAGGTCTCCCATGAAAGTTACATTCAACTAGTAAAGATCCCTGTTCACATATTAAATGCTTTTCTACCATTTTGGATTGTGAAAGTGAATATAGTTGGTCAGTGGTACAATTTTTCCCATGCGTTTGAAACATAAATTTCTTGGGAGAATTATGGCTTAGCACATAATTTTTTATTATGTTTTTTTTGGTTGGGGGTGAAGGGAGGATTTGGAGTATTCTTAAAGTGCCTAGTTCATTGTAGTACATCTTTCTAATTTGCTCTTGATTATGACAGAGTGTTCAGAAATAGGAAGTAAGAACCTCTAGAAGTAGTATTGGTCAGGGTGACATTCTTTCTCAAGATGATATGCCTCTTGTCCAACTCATTCTATGCTGTAATTTATATAGCTGCAGTAATGCGCCAATTTGCTTTATATTTCTTTTGTGCAACTGGCAAACTTGGTTGTCTATTTAATTCTGTTTTCTTCTTGATCTTACCTTTCATCATAGAGCCCTTCTTAAGCACAAGTCAAACTTTCGATCTCCAGAAGTCTTCTTAACATGCTTGCTACTGTTTCCATGGGTCCATTGTTCTGTGTTTGCATCTTTGTAGTTTTGACCCTTCTTTTGGTCACTTGCAGATTTGATTTCTCAGATTCTTATATATGGTTCGAATTTTAAAATTCACCACTGGAGAAAGATATTTCCTTGATTTGTGTTGTAAGTCACTTCTTTTTGTGATATATATTTTATTTATGTATTGAATATGAAATGAGGCCTCTTGCTTTTGCTTGCTTGCAGACATCCGGAGCATGGCACATTATTGGGCGTCTTGGAGGTTGTAACTCAATGAATATGCAGGTAGTATTACCTCTCATGCTTGTTTTAACTAAATTCTATTAACAAATGACGTATCACGTAAGAAGAGAAGAGCTCATATTCAAAGGGGATGAACAAGCTCAATGGCTTGTGGAGTGAAGAGGAATGATGAGACTGGAAAAGGAATAGGAAGAACGGGAAAACTGGAAATCGATAAAATTGAAATGATTCTTGGATACAGATTTCACCACTAAGAACTATTTCAGGGCCCTTGATATTTAATTAGGATGCAGAGTTCACCACCTAATTTAGATCAAGACTCACTTGAACACTACCGTACTTGGCTAGTTGCCCTAAGCAAGGATAGGCAAGTAGAGCATTTGCAATAACCGATATTGAGGAGTTAAACTCAACTTCAAATTTCAATTCAACCACACTGAGTACAAAATGAACTCTTGGACTACTTATAATGCACGTCCAAGGTCTTTCCCCCTTCACTAGGTAACCCTTAAGGGGTTACTTAATGATTAGGAGATCTCCTAAGCTTACTTACTTAACTAAATTACAATGCATGTCGTTTTGACTAAGCTAATCACGAATGATGAGTCTAGTAACTAACAACAGTGATTAACTAAACTCATTCTTGATGGATCAAAGCTGCTTAGTCTTGATTTCTTTGCCCAGAAGGTTTGCTCACACGGATGCCACCTTGGATGCATAGTGGACGATTGTTAGTGTGCAAAATGACGGATTCTCCTTAGTCCATCTGGTGCTTTCTGTCTAAATGAGTCATAGAATGACTAAGCTTCTCCAAACACTCAAACAAGTACAAGGGTTGCTGAAGAAAACCCTCCCAAGAGGGTAAACCATCCGGCTAAGCAAAGTGCCTACTGAGGAGGTGTCCTTGGTTTTACTCCACCTCTTTGTCTCCCCATTTGATGAGGAATGTGGGGTTTCCTTCCATGCGGGGAAACCTCAGGAAGTCAGCAACCCCCCCCATCTAGAAATCTATTTTAGCACATCATTAGGAGGCTCAAATAGCAGTTTTAAGTAACCGTGCACGATTAGGCATAAATTGGCAGCTCGGCTATTTTGAGCTGGACTGGACGACTTGGACTCTTTTTGCGGGCTTCTCTTGACATGCCTAGTTACTAGACATCCTGAACTAGCTTAGAAAAAAGAATTACATAATTTGGACATCGTTTGGGCTATGGAATAACAAAAACAAAACGAGTGTGTGTGTTGAAATTAACCCGGGAGTTTGCTCCGTTTGGTCTTGCAAAATCAGATTTGTTCCTTGGACTTGGACTTGATTGCTTCAACTACCTTGACTTGGAGGACTTGTTTTGGACATGTTATGTTGATTTTCATCATCCTCCCCTTGTTTGACACAATTTAGCCTCAAATCATACAGGTAGTCCCCTTCTTTTGTACGGGCTCAAATCGACTACGTTGAACGTAGTTGAAACTCCATAGTCCCCAGGGAGATCCACCTTGTATGCATTGTCATTGATACGTTTAAGGACCTCAAATGGACCATCCGCTCTTGGCATTAGCTTGTTCTTACGTCTTGCTGCGAAACGCTCTTTGCGGAGATGGATCCACAGTAAGTCGCCCGGCTGGACACCTCTTCTTCTTCCTATGTGAGTGAGTAGAATAGGACAAGTTCGATTTTTCAATTTTACCCCTAGCTTGGTCGTGTAGCTTCTGAATTTCTTGGACTTGTTGAGCAGCATTTGCACTTGGCTTTTGGTCTAGGGGTCGTGGTGTCAAGTCTAAGGGAGTTATGGGGCCAATCCCGTGTACTACCTTAAAGAGTGACAAACCCATCGCTTTAATAGGAGCTCGGTTCGTAGGCGAATTCAACGTGCGGGAGTAAGAGGTCCTATGGCTTTTTGGACTGAGGTGTAATCAGTGCCCTTGGAAGTGTTCCTACGGTCCGATTTGTAACCTTTGTTTGCCCATCAGTCTTTGGATGACATGTTGTGCTGTACTTGAACTTCGTTTTCTTCCATAGAGTAATCCAGAAGTGGCTTAAAAACTTGGTATCTCTATCTAAAACAATGGATTGACTTATACCATGTAATCTAGTCACCTCCTTGAAGTATAGCTAGGCAATATACGTCACGTCATTGGTTACGTCGCATCATTGGTTTTGTTGCATGCTATAAAGTGGGCCATCTTAGAAAAATAGCCTACCACCATGAAGATAGAATCTTTGCCTTGTTGTGTTCTAGGCAGGCCTAGAATGAAATCCCTACTCACGTCAACACAAGGATGGGTTGGAACTGGTAACAGCATGTATAAACCTTGCGAAAGTATGTGACTTTTAGCCACTTGACATGTAACACACCGTTTCGAGAGGTCCTATACATTGTTACTCATCCCTAGCCAACAATAGTGTTCTTTTAATATGGTAAGAGTTTTGTTCTCACCATAATGGCCAGCTAATGAGCCATTGTGAACTTCTCAAATCAGAAGCTCTCGAGTGCTACACTTAGGTACGCATAGGCGTGTACCTTTAAACAAAAAACCTTCCTGAATCAAATAATTTTCTTTGAGGTGCTTTTGACAAGCACCATAGAGCACCCCAAAGTCTTCATCATCTGCATGTAACAATTTTAGATGCTCGAAACACAATATGCAAGTATCTGACTGGAACAGTAACAAATACCTTCTTGATAAGGCATCGACACCTTTGTTAGGCTTCCTCGATTTATGCCGAATAGTAAATTGGAACAATTGGAGACATTGGACCCATTTAGCATGCCTGGAGCTTAATTTGTGTTGGCCTTGAATATATTCCAAAGCTTCATGATCGGAGTGTAATATAAACTCATTGGCCATAAGATAATGATTCCATTGCTCTAAACAGCGAACGATGGCATAAAATTCTTTGTCGTAAGTGGAATATTTCTATTTTGAGTCGCATAATTTCTTACTAAAGAAGGGTAAAGGTTTTCCTTCTTAAACAAGAACTCCACCAATACCGATGCTAGACGCGTCACACTCAACTTTGAATACTTTGTCAAAACATGGAAGAGATGACACAAGTGCTTGCGTTAGCTTGGCTTTGACATCTTCAAAGGCCGTTTGTGCCTTAGAGGTCCATCTAAAAGATGTGCCCTTAAGCACTTCGGTCATTGGCGCCGTAATGGTGATAAAATTCCGAATAAATCGCCTATAGAAATGGGTGAGGTCGTGAAAACTGCGGACATCATGGATACTCTGTGGTGTGGGTCAACTTCGAATAACTTCACGACTTTAGCTTTATCAACTTGAATACTTTTAATATTTACGATGTATCCCAGAAAAGTGACCTTATTTGTGAAGGAACACTTTTGAGATTCCTGTACAAATTCGCATGTTCTAGCTCCGTCGTGATTTCCCGTCAAATGATTCTGGTGCTCTCTTTCTGTTTTGTTGAAGATTAATATATCATCAAAATAAAGGACAACAAACTTGCCAATATAAGGTTTGAATACTTGATTCATCAACGTCATAAAGGTGCTTGGTTCGTTTGATAATCCGAATGGCATAACCAACCATTCGAATAATTCGTTGTTCTTCTTAAAAGCGGTTTTCCATTTCCTTTCTGATTCTGATTTGGGAACAACCGCTTCGAAGATTTATTTTTGAAAATACCCTTAAGCCATGTAACTCGTCTCACATGTCTTCATGTCCAGGTATAGGATACCTATGCTTGATACTCATTTTGTTTATGACTCGGCTATCGACACACATACGCGGACTTCCATATTTCTTAGGCACGAGAACCGCTGGAACAACGCATGGACTAAGGGATTCCCAAACTAAACCTTTAGCCATCAACTCTTCAACTTGCCTCTGGATTTCCAAAGTATGTTTGAGGTTTATTCGATAAGCTAGTTTGTTGGGAAGAATTGACCCTGGAATAAGATCGATGTGATGCTGGATATCCCGTTTCGGGGGTACTCAGGCGGGTATCTCTTCGGGTAAGGTGTGACTAAATCGCTTAAGCAACAATTTAGCTATTGGGGGGCTCGGCAAGGGGAATTCGGATTCTTGTGAGGTTAGAATCCACTCTTTGAAAGCTTAAAACTCATGGTGAGAGGCTTTCAAACGGGGTTCAATACATGCAAACAGTAAATCCGATCTTTCAGCTTCCTTTTGTGGTTTGTGTTTGGAGAGTTTAGAAGGGGCTAATGGTACTCGAGTGGTTTTTTCGCTCCTTTGTAGAAGGAATAGGTATTTAGGGGCCATTATGCATCACTTTTCGATCATTCATCCATGGATGGCCTAATAAGATAAGACATGTGTCCATTGGAATCACGTCGCACCAAAGCTCATCCTAATAGTTCTTCCCAATTGAGAACAAAATCAAGCACCGGGAATTAACTTGAAGGCCTTTGCTTTGATTTAGCCATTGGATGTTATATGGATGGGGGTGTGCCTAGAGACCGAGTTTCTCAATCATGCTTAATGGAACTACGTTAGGACAACAACCTCTATCAATTATCAACGAGTACATATTACCTTCAACCGTACAACGGGAGTGAAAAATGTTTTCCCATTGTTCATCTTTAACCTCTCTTTGGTTACTTAGTACTCTTTGAAGTACTAACATCTCTCCCTGATCTGCAGCTTCTTCAACCTCCTCTTGTTCATCTTCCAGTTCATCTTCAACGTCCACTTTATGTTCTTCCTCAACATCTTCCGCCCTTATGGCGTCCCATTCAGCAAGGGTGATTACCCTTCGGTTAGGACAGTTTGTAGCTATATGCCCAAAGCCATATGCCCAAGTCTCTAGCACTAAAAATAGCTTCTGCTACTCATGGGAAACATATTGGGTCGATTTTGAACGGGTTGGGGCCGATTCTGAGGATATTGTGGCCATGGTGCAGGTTTGGTGCTTTGAGGAGTTTGGGTTCTTTGTGGCATAGGCGAAGATGGCGTTTGTGGCGCTTGTCTTGGGGGAAAATTCGGACTCCCCTTGTTTAAAGGTTGAGTTCGAATTGGAGGTCTGGGGAATTCACATTTAAAAGGCCTATGTCGACGTTGCTGTTCAATCTTATGTGCTAATACGCATACTTCATCAAACGTGGTGTATTGCTGCGGTTCAACAACGTTAGAATACTTAGGGTCGGGACCACCTAAGCACCTAACTATTGTTTGTTCTTCAGGCTCCCGTATATTGCACTTAATTAGGAGCTTTTTAAATTCTGTAGTATACTCTTCAACCGTTAAATTCCCTTGCATCCAATTATGCAATTGGGAATAACCGTCTTGAATATACGTTGTAGGAAGGAATCCGGACTTCAACTTTGATTTCATCTTCTCCCAGGTTTGAATCTTTCCTTTCCTGTTTCTTGCTCGCTTGGCGCAGAAATTCATCCATCAGAGAGACGCATATTTCTGTAATCGAAGTGCCACCAAATTAACTTTCTTATCTTCTGGAATATCTTTGTAATCAAGGATACATTCAAGAGTATGTAACCAATTCAGAAACTCGTCAGGATCTAGTTTTCCTTCGAATTCAGGGATTTCGACCTTGAAGTCGCTAGAATTACTTAGCGTCCTCCTGGCTCCTCTAGTCCTTCTTGGAGGTTCATCCTCACTAGAAGGACTAATTAAATTACTTGCTTCTTCATCACCATGAATAGATCCAGTCGGGCTTTCAAATGCCTTCTGTTTTTGTTTCACGTTGTCACCTAATTGTTTTCGCAAGTATTCATTCTGATTTTTCTACTCTTCATTAGTTGAAGACATAGTTTGCAAATTCTTCATGAGGGCTTCAAATTTCTCTTCAAGAGTCATGCTTCCGTTCATATTTGATTTGGATTAGACTAGGACCGTGGCTGATTTGTGTTTGTTTGGTATTTTGTAGCATGACAAGAAGGGGGGAAATGTGTGTCAGGCCAAGGATGAAACGAAACTCAGCTCTGATACCAAATATGATGTATCACGTGAGGAGAGAAGAGCTCACGTTCGAAGGGGATAAATGAGCTCAATGGCGTGTGGAGTGAAGAGGAACGATGAGATTGGAAAAGGTACAGGAAGAACGGGAAAACTAGAAATTGGTAAAACTGAAATGATTCTTGGATACAGATTTCACCATCAAGAACTATTTTAGGGCCCTTGATCTTTAATTAGGATACAGATTTCACCACCTAATTTAAATCAAGACTCACTTGAACACCACCTTACTTGACCTAAGCAAGGATAAACAAGTAGAGAATTTACAGTAGCAGATACTGAGGAGTCAAACTCAACTTCAGATTTCAATTCAACAACAATGAGTACAAAATGAACTCTTGGACTACTTATAATGCATGTCCAAGGTCTTTCCCCCTTCACTAGGAAACCCTTAAGGGGTTATTTAATGATTAGGAAATCTCCTAAGCTTGCTTACTTAACTAAATTACAATGCATGTCGTTTTAACTAAGTTAATCACGAATGATGAGTCTAGTAACTAACAAAAGTGATTAACTAAACTCATTCTTAATGGATCAAAGCTGCTTAGTCTTGATTTCCTTACCCAGAAGGTTTGCTCACACAACTGCCACCTTGGATGCATAGTGGACGATTGTTAGTGCGCAAAGTGGCGGATTCTCATTGGTCCATCTGGTGGTTTCTGTCTAGATGAGTCATAGGATGAATAAGCTTCTCTAAACACTCAAATAAATACAAAGGATGCTGAAGAAAACCCTCCCAAGAGGGTAAACCACCCGGCTAAGCAAAGTGCCTACCGAGGAGCCATCCTTCCTCAGTTTTACTCCACCTCTTTGTCTCCCCATTTGATGACTAACGTGGGGTTTCCTTCCATGGGGGGAAACCTCAAGAAGTCAGCAGTCCCCCCGAAAGGCCACCAAAGGGGGTAAAACACCCGACTAACCAAAGTGCCTACCGAGGAGCCATCCTTCCGTGGTTTTACTCCACCTCTTTGTCTCCCCATTTGATGAGTAACGTGGGGTTTCCTTCCATGGGGGGGAACCTCAGGAAGCCAGCAATCTCCCCCCCCCCCCCAAATTAGAAATCTATGTTAGCACATCATTAGGAGGCTCAAATAGTAGTCTTAACCTAACCGTGCCAGATTAGGCGCAAATTGGCAGCTCGACTGTTTTGGGCTAGACTGGATGACTTGGACTTTTTTTATGGGCTCCTTTTGACATGCCTGGTTACTAGACATCCTAAACTAACTTACAAAAAAAGAATTACATAATTTGGGCATCGTTTGGGTGATGAAATGACAAAAACAAAACAGGTATGTGTGCTGAAATTAACCCGACAGTTTGCTCCATTTGGTCTTGCAAAATCAGATTTGTTCCTTGGACTTGGACTTGATTGCTTGAACTACCTTGAGTTTGAGGACTTGGTTTGGACATGTTAGGTTGATTTCCATCAATAAAGTTAGAAAAGGAAGCAGAAGGGCAAGAGGCACGAGAAATGTCTCTAGAAAATTCTGAGCATGTAAACATGAATGTTGTTTTGCCTTCTAGTTAAGATGGCCCTGTTTTAGCAAGGAGGCAAGGGGCTTTATTACTTCTGAATGACTTGATCAGGATGGTCCTTTCTTTACACCTTTTGATTTCATATGATGCTTGACATCCTGATGTGTAACATCAGCTGAGAACGGGGGGATTAAAAGCCTTATTTTATTGAAATTAGGATATTTATGTGTTCTCTGGATGCTCTTGAATCAATCTAGACATAACAAGTTGCAGTGGGTCTATTATAATAATTAATGAATATTAAGTTTTGTAAAGCTTGTCGAGGGCTACAAATTTAACCACTACTTCGGTTATTAAATACTTTTTATAGCGTAGGGAAGTAGGGATCGATCCACGAGGAAAGATTGCTATAAATGGCTAGTTTGATCCTAAATAATTCTACTAATCAACTTGTTAAGTCTAATTTTAATAATTCTAAAACATTTAAAATCTAACGAATAAAAATTTAGCAAAATACCCAATGATGTTCCTAAATATTCTAGATCATATTCTGGAAATAAAATAGTAAAAATATTTCCTAAATAATTCAAAAAAAAAGAAACAGATTAATAATCCAATATTCAACTAAAACTTAAAAACAGAAACTATTAAACAAAAAAAAATCAATATTAAAAATCACAATCAGTATCCTAAATTGACAATCTTAAACTTGACAAATTTATAACTCCAGAATAGTGTCTGATTTATTTTGGGAAAATTAAATCAGACAATTACTACAGAATAATCAACAGAAAATTAAATCTGAAATTAAAAAGAAAATAATCTGCATGAATAAAAATACGAAAATAATTAAGAAAATTACCCTAATTCTAGGAAACAACTTTATGAACCTAAAAATACTTAATAATCGTAAATGAAAAATCAAAATCAAAATTTTCAGAATTAAATACCTAAAAACCTGCACATATCAATTTCACAAAATAATTCTCAAATATTATCAAATAAACTCCAAAAATCACGAAATTGAATATGAGCAGACTAGGACACTTTATAAACCCTAAGAATGAATTCAAATCGAAAAATAGCAAAAATAACTATTTTTAGTCTAAGTTCGAACAAACCGGTAATTTAATACTCAAACTGAATATAAATCAATCTAAAATTATAACTACTCCAAAAATCAAAATCTAAGCTATCTAAAAATACCTAGACACTCCTAAAAGACTATACTTTGGGGGGGTGTTGATTGAAATTATATTGAACCTAATAAAATTAGAACGAAAATCAACAAACTAATCAAATTAATTTTAAGCAACAAATAATAATCAAAAGTTATCAAATTTATGAAAGATACTTAGTATAATCTCAATCCACCATGAAAATTAATATTTATCATTAACACACAATTTAATTTTATTCATGAGTTAAACTGTAGAAGATATCCACCAACGGTTCTTCCCCGTTTTTCCTTAGACTTTAGTTTACTTAGATCCAACCCTAATATAAACCCTACTAATTTGATAATCTTTACACCAGCGCAAAAATTTAACAAAATTAGAGCATTAAGAATTAGAAAAACATCATTTAACACTTTGTAACCAATTTACCAGTAAATCGATTTAACAAAGATCTAAAGCGATTACCTAATTAAAAGTGATGGGTTTGAGCCATCCATGATTAATTAGGGTGATACCTAGGCCTACAAGATTATAACTTTTACGTATTATAATCTTATAAACTGTCAATCGAAATTGTATTTAATCAACTAGCATG
This sequence comes from Selenicereus undatus, assembly GCA_017589665.1. Lineage (NCBI taxonomy): Eukaryota > Viridiplantae > Streptophyta > Magnoliopsida > Caryophyllales > Cactaceae > Selenicereus > Selenicereus undatus. The sequence continues at coordinate 55,979,970 of JACYFF010031958.1, forward strand.
CATTCTAATCGATTTAAAACAAATTTCATAAACGATAAATACTAATCGCTAAAGAATCATGAATAGAAATCAACTAGGCATTAAAGCACAAAAATTGTTTCTAAATAATTAATTTAGCATGGCTTCAAGTAGATTATACTAAGCAGAAAAAATTACTCACTCATGTAAAAATTAAAATTACAAAGTTCACCCAAATAATTCATGTTTAACAATAAACTAAACAAATAAAATAAATTAAAGTAAGAAAAAAATAAAAAAGAAAGAAAAGACTACTTGGTGAGGAAGAAGGAGTTGCCTTGAGGGTGTTGATGGAGGGAATGATGCAAGATGATGATGAAGAGCGTGGGTTTTACGGTTAGGCCGTGGGTTTTTATTATTATATGGTGGGGGGATTAGGATGATAATATATGATGAGGTTGAAGAGGTGGGATGGAGGAAGGTGAGGCGTGATGAAGGGGGATGAGGTGATGAATTTTTTGGCTTGTGATTAATGGTGATATTATAGAATGAGTATGGTGAGGCTAGGGTTAGTTTCTTAGGGTTTTCTTCTCCTTTCTTGCTTAGGTTTCTTCTTCCTCAAGACTTGTAGCTTTTTACCAACTCTTGAAACCCTAGCCCAATATAATAATTATAAAAATAATAATTTCCATAATTATTATTTTTGGACCGTCTTGTAGCCAAGTGTGTAAAACCCGAGCTTTTACGTCCTCTCTTCTCCTCTTTATTAAATTAACACTAACCCTGAAAAATATATAAAACAAAACAAATTAAATGAAATAATATATATAATATACTCAAAATAATTATAAAAATAATGCATAAATTATGACTTAACAAATTCCCCCACACTTAGACTTTGGACGTCCTCGTGCAAAGAAATCCTAGACTCGACCTAAAACTTACCCTCTTTCTTTCTTATAAAGTCATGCATAACTATGATGTTCATACTGGAACTTGGCTTGCTTTAGAAAAACAGTTTTACTAAATTGATTTGTTTTCCCTTTCAATAAGTGAATACCTGCCAAACTTCCAACTATCCTTAGAGAGTTTATTCATCAACCCTCACAACATTTTCATAATGAAATAACAAGATCAATAATTATCCATCTCTTTTGGGTTATGCATACACCAATCAAGATGTCGAAAAAGAATTTCATATGGAAAAATTTGGGCATGGTCTGGCTATAGAGACAATTGAACTAGGTAGAATAACTCCATTAAATTCGATCATAAACTTGCCTTGTATTAGTTTTTTTGTCTTATTTTGTTGAAACTCCGATTGCGCACATATTCGATGCCTGTATAGGGTCTTAGAATTTAAACACTCCCTGTCTCTCACTCACCCGAATAGCGGTGCTGGAGCAAATAATTCATTCCCATCTTATTATTTCTTTATTTTACTGGCTCATTAGTATGGGAAGCAAGCTTTCCAGTGGCAGTATTGCCTCAAAGGGTAACACCCAGTAGCGCATGCCTCAAAGAAGTACTTGTCATTCCCCACTTTGACGTTCTTTTCTCTTTTATTTCTTTTTCATAGATGAAAAATAGACAAGTAAAATCACAATTTTAATGAGTTATTCAACTAATTCAATAGTCTAGGAGATGGGTTAGGTCATTTTATTGCATCTGAGTCGGATATATTACATGACCAAATAAGATGGATAATCAAGAGCGTTACTCATTAAAGAGATGTATAAGGATCAACTCAAACTTCTCTAAAGGATAACTATCATGCTTAGAACTCTTCACTTATAAAAGAATAAACTACAAAATAGCTAAAAAAAAAAATTCTAACCAAGCAAGCCTAGCATAAACTCATATCATGCATTATTTATAAGAAAAGAATTTTTTGTTTTTTCAATTTTCTACTTTTTTTTTTCAAGAATAAATTCTGCAGAAATTAAATGCATGATGCACCCCCACACACTTAATTCATGCATTGTCCCTAATGCATGCAAAAAGAAAGAAATAATAAAAAATAAAAGCAAAAGTAAATAGGAACTTCCCTGAAAACGTTGGGTTGCCTCCCAACCAGCGCCTTTGTTTATAGTCGTTAGGCTCGACTTCATGAAGCTCCTGGATCCTCTAATTGGATCTCTTCCAATAACTCATCATTAATCTGGTGAGGAACTTTTTGAAACTCAACATGATCAAAACTCTTAGTAAGCACAGTCAAAAATTTATCCTCATTGGACAATTCATAAATATCTTGAGGCAATTCAGCAATAACATCAAGTGCATATACGTAACTCACATCAGCAGGGAATCTCATGGCATCAAAAATATTAAATTTAATCACTTCACCATCAAATTCCATGGTTAATGCTCCTTCATGCACATCAATTTTAGTCCTAGCTGTTTTTAAAAATGGCCTGCCCAACAAGATGGGAATATCATGGCATGCATTGCCCATGTTCAGCACATAAAAATCAGCAGGAAATACTAATTCATTCACTTTAACCAAAACATTCTCTAACACTCCATCAAGATAAGTGTTGCTCCTATCAGCTAATTGAATCACTATGCCAGTTTTCTTTAATTTGCCTAGGTTCAGTTTGTCATAAACAGATCTAGGCATAACATTAATAGAGGCACCTAAATCAAGCATAGCTTTATCAAAGCAAAGGTTTCCTATTTTGCAAGGAACAGAAAACACACCAGAGTCTTGACACTTAGGGGGAAGTTTTCTTTGAAAAACAGCAGACACATTTTCCCCCACACTTACCTTTTCATTCTCTACTAATTTTCTTTTAGTAGTACATAATTCTTTCAAGAATTTAGCATAACGAGGCACCTGTTTAATGGCATCAAGGAGAGGTATGTTAATTTCTATATTCCTTAATGTCTCTAAGATCTCTTGATTAGCCTCATTCACCTTAGAAGTAGGGTTTCTAAATCTACTAGGAAAGGGTGGAATTGGCTTATAATGTCCTCTTTTCTTCTCTCCTATTTCCTTAGTAGCTTGATTAGAATCTGTGTTTAACCCTGGTTCAGTCCCCTTGACCTCTAATTCTGGCTCAACTTCTTTACTCTTCCTAGGCTCTTGTAACTCTTTCCCACTCCTAAGTGTTATGGCACTAACATTTTCCTTAGGGTTAGGGTAAGGCTGAGATGGAAACCTATTTTGCATTTGAGCCTGCAAGTTACTAACTATGATATCAGTTGCAATTTGTTTCTCTTGAACTTGCTTAAGAGCTGTTTCCATACTCTGGAACCTATCGTCCATCTTCTTAAGAACTTGTTCTAGTAGGAAGTTGGTCCTATCTTGATTAGAAGGTTGATGAGACGTTTGGTCAAAACCTGGTGGATTGGTTTGAGGGCCATACCTAAGGTTAGGGTGGTCTCTCCATCCTTCATTATAGGTGTTAGAATAGGGATCATACCTTCTGTGACCTTGGTTAAAGTAAAGAGAATTAACATTACCTTCTTGAAGTGTAGGACATGCATCAGTAGGATGTCCCTCTAGACAACAAATGCCACATCTGACTGCTTTTTGAATTCCCCCAGTAACGATCTTGTTTAACATCGCAGTAATGCGAGATAACTGACTCTCTACGGATGAACTAGACCCTATCTCATTTACCCTTTTGACTTACGAATCTCTAGCACCAAACTGCTGAGTGTTTTGGGCCATTAAATTAAATAGATTTCTAGCATCAGCTGGGGTTTTATTAACCAGAGCCCCCCCACTTGCTGCATCAGCCATATTACGATCCATAGGAAGTAAACCCTCATAAAAATATTGAATTAATAGTTGTTCAGTTATTTGATGTTGGGGACAACTAGCACACAGTTTATTAAATCTTTCCCAGTATTCACAAAAAGTTTCCCCATTCATTTGCTTGATTCCACATATTTCTTTCCTAATAGATCCGATACGGGATGCAGGAAAAAACTTTTCTAGAAACGATTTATGCAAAGCATTTCATGTAGAAAAAGATCCAGCAGGCATATAATATAACCAGTCCTTAGCATTACCAAGCAAAGAAAAAGGAAAGGCCCTTAGTCTAATTTGGTCCTTAGAAATTCCTTCAGGCACCATAGCAGAACAAGTAATAAGGAATTCACTAATGTGTCTATAGGGGTCATCTCCAGCCAATCCATAAAACTTAGGTAATAAATTAATAAATCCTGAGTTTAATTTCAAAGGCTTATCTAAAACAGCATAGGTAATGGACATTGGTTGAGTTTCTAGCTTAGGGGCAGCAAGTTCCCGAAGAGTAAACATTCTTACCTCTTTAAGCTTAAGACTTACTGGCAATCTGCAAAAAATTAAAATAAAAACAAAACAATAAAAGTAGTAAAATTAAATAGAAGTAAACTAGCAATTTAATTTTCTTTCCCCAGCAACGGCGCCAAAATTTGTAAAGCTTGTCGAGGGCTACAAATTTAACCACTACTTCGGTTATTAAATACTTTTTATAGCGTAGGGAAGTAGGGATCGATCCACGAGGAAAGATTTCTATAAATGGCTAGTTTGATCCTAAATAATTCTACTAATCAACTTGTTAAGTCTAATTTTAATAATTCTAAAACATTTAAAATCTAACGAATAAAAATTTAGCAAAATACCCAATGATGTTCCTAAATATTCTAGATCATATTCTGGAAATAAAATAGTAAAAATATTCCCTAAATAATTCAAAAAAAAAAGAAACAGATTAATAATCCAATATTCAACTAAAACTTAAAAACAGAAACTATTAAACAGAAAAAAATCAATATTAAAAATCACAATCAGTATCCTAAATTGACAATCTTAAACTTGACAAATTTATAACTCCATAATAGTGTCTGATTTATTTTAGGAAAATTAAATCAGACAATTACTACAGAATAATCAACAGAAAATTAAATCTGAAATTAAAAAGAAAATAATCTGCATGAATAAAAATACGAAAATAAGTAAGATAATTACCCTAATTCTAGGAAACAACTTTATGAACCTAAAAATACTTAATAATCGTAAATTAAAATTAAAAATCAAAATTTTCAGAATTAAATACCTAAAAACCTGCACATATCAATTTCACAAAATAATTCTCAAATATTATCAAATAAACTCCAAAAATCACGAAATTGAATATGAGCAGACTAGGACACTTTATAAACCCTAGGAATGAATTAAAATCGAAAAATAGCAAAAATAACTATTTTTAGTCTAAGTTCGAACAAACCCGTAATTTAATACTAAAACTGAATATAAATCAATCTAAAATTATAACAACTCCAAAAATCAAAATCTAAGCTACCTAAAAATACCTAGACACTCCTAAAAGACTATACTTTGGGGGGGGGGGCGGTGTTGATTGAAATTATATTGAACCTAATAAAATTAGAACGAAAATCAACAAACTAATCAAATTAATTTTAAGCAACAAATAATAATCAAAAGTTATCAAATTTATGAAAGATACTTAGTGTAATCTCAATCCACCATGCAAATTAATATTTATCATTAACACACAAGTTAATTTTATTCATGAGTTAAACTGTAGAAGAGATCCACCAGCGGTTCTTTCCCGTTTTTCCTTAGATTTTAGTTTACGTAGATCCAGCCCTAATATAAACCCTACTAATTTGATAATCTTTACCCCAACGCAAAAATTTAACTAAATTAGAGCATTAAGAATTAGAAAAACATCATTTAACACTTTGTAACTAATTTACCAGCAAATCGATTTAATAAAGATCTAAAGCGATTACCTAATTAAAAGTGATGGGTTTGAGCCATCCATGATTAATTAGGGTGATACCTAGGCCTACATGATTATAACTTTTACGTATTATAATCTTATAAACTATCAATTGAAATTGTATTTAATCAACTAGCATGCATTCTAATCTATTTAAAACAAATTTCATAAACGATAAACACTAATCGCTAAAGAATCATGAATAGAAATCAACTAGGCATTAAAGCACAAAACTTGTTTCAAAATAATTAATTTAGCATGGCTTCAAGTAGATTATACTAAGCACAAAAAATTACTCACTCATGTAAAAATTAAAATTACAAAGTTCACCCAAATAATTCATGTTTAACAATAAACTAAACAAATAAAATAAATTAAAGTAAGAAAAAAATAAAAAAGAAAGAAAAGACTACTTGGTGAGGAAGAAGGAGTTTCCTTGAGGGTGTTGATGGAGGGAATGATGCAAGATGATGATGATGAGCATGGGTTTTACGGTTAGGCCGTGGGTTTTTATTATTATATGGTGAGGGGATTAGGATGATAATATATGATAAGGTTGAAGAGGTGGGATGGAGGAAGGTGAGGCGTGATGAAGGGGGATGAGGTGATGAATTTTTTGGCTTGTGATTAATGGTGATATTATATAATGAGTATGGTGAGGCTAGGGCTAGTTTCTTAGGGTTTTCTTCTCCATTCTTGCTTAGGTTTCTTCTTCCTCAAGACTTGTAGCTTTTTACCAACTCTTAAAATCCTAGCCCAATATAATAATTATGAAAATAATAATTTCCATAATTATTATTTTTGGACCGTCTTGTAGCCAAGTGTGTAAAACCCGAGCTTCTACGTCCTCTCTTCTCCTCTTTACTAAATTAACACTAACCCTGAAAAATATATAAAACAAAACAAATTAAATTAAATAATATATATAATATACTCAAAATAATTATAAAAATAATGCATGAATTACGACTTAACAAGTTTTGAACATTGCCTGCTTTGATCCGCCCATAGCCCTTTTAGGAATGCCTTCTATTGCTTTTTGCTTGCTTTAGTGTTTAGTTTCTTTTTTTGAAGCGGACATTTTTTCTGCGCTTCAATGTAGTTGTCACAGTCACCTTTTGATAAGCGACCAAGCTATGATGCTATTCAGGGGGCAAATGTCGAACTAACCACATTTTACAACATAGGGGATCTCGAGATTCAAGACAACTTATAGGACGAATATGGTATGAGCTTAAATTTGAAATATCAGATTGCATGAGCTTGACTTGAATTCCATGTATACTGGAACAGAATGCATGGATTCATGTTTTTCGGTGTTATTTGGCAATTTGCAGCATCATCTTTTCGTTTTATTTGAAAATGATGCTAGGGTGGATATCGGGACTAGTGAACCTTTACTTTTCGATGTCCTATTGAAGGCTTTGACACAGATAAGCTCCGAGTAAGTGTCTCTCTTTATGAATCGCTTTTTACGTTCTGGATGGAAACCAAGATCCTATTGCAGGCTCTAATCTATGTAATTTTAATTATCTCTATTACATTTTTTGATGTATATGTCAAGGCAAGAAGCTACCCAAGCCAATATACATCAAGTAAGAATCAAAATTCACGAATCTGTCACGGCCTAGGGGTGGCACGGTCATGTCCACTTTGCTACCCACAAAGCCTTGAAACAACCAACTAAACACGGTTTGGATGCTCTTGAATTTTGCTATGGTTTTACTCTCTTTTGTGATGTATAAACCATGAAAGTGGATGGAAATGGAAGTAATTGAAGTGGGAGAATGAGGGGACATGGTGGCTATGCTAAGTGAAAAGAATTAACTCAAGAATTCAAGCTAATTACTTCACTTAGAAACCGTGGAATGCAAACTAGAACAAGATAGAACTGAACTTTAGGTTGGATACAGAATCATCACCAACCTTTGAGTTTAGGGCCCTTAGTCTTGATTAAGGTACAAAATCACCATTTAACCAAGGTTAAGACTCACTTGAACACCACTTAGTTTGGCCTAAACTAAGATTAGCAAGCAAGGATTTGAAGGTAGAAAGGAAATGCTATCAACTCGGTTTTTCATTCAACATAGGTTATGTTGCTAGCTATGGCCGTGGGAAGCTTTAAAGAAGGCAGCAAGTGACCAAGCTAGCAAGCAAGCACACATTTCCCCCTTTCCTTACTAGGGAGGAAAGGTGTTAAATGCTTAATTACAACCAGTTTGCACTAAACAAATTACAAGCATGCTTAACTTAAACTAATACATCAAATCATGAATCTAAACCTTATCTAAGTTCATTATAAAATGCTTAGCTTATGTTTAAGCACTAATACAATCAGCAAAGAAGACTAGAGGGGCATGTGACAACCGAAATTTGAAGGCTCCTTTTCGGCTAGCCAATAGGAGAAGAAAGACAACATTTTTTATTCCTTCACTCCCATTGGTTGCTCTTCCCCATACTTCCACCAATCCTAGGCAGCTTTGAGTCGTGTTCCAAGCTTGAGAAGCATGCCATTCAATTTTCAAACTAGAGATGGCCGACTGTTGGTGAAGAAAAGAACCGGTTCACTTGAACCGGGTTCAAGCCGTGGCAGCCGGTTTTTCATGTAATTTGTAAACATAGCAAAAGTGGTCATGATTTGGATTTTAATCATGGGGGGGTAATTTTAGGATGTTTATAATCCCCCCCACCAAGAAATCAAGGTTAGGATGTGTTTAAGTGGGGTAATCAAACACAAACTTCAAACCGTGCATTTGGAGGGCACTCTGGACGGGTTTGGCAAAACTCCTTGATTCTTCATCCTTTTGTGTGCATGATTTGAAATCAATGCTTGGACTTGATTGTAGACTTCTTGAGAATTCTAAAAATGCAAAAATTCATGACTTAATCCGTGGTTAGGCCTAAGTAATGACGTTGACAAAACCGGACATTTTGAGGTATGCTAGCCCGTGAACACTTCCTTGAACTTCTTGAACTAGTTGGACCAATGCTTGTACTTTGGAGCTTGAATTACACCTTGAACAAGTTGTTGGACCTTCTTCCTTAGCAATGGTGGTGGGGACTCCATCATCCTCCCTTTGTTGAGAAGATTTGATCCTCAAATCAGCAAGGTAATCATCATCTTGGTAAGCTTGCAAGTCAGCTACATTGAATGTGGCTGAAACTCCATAGTCACCTGGCAAATTAACTTTGTAAGCATTGTCATTAATACGTTCAAGTACCTCAAATGGGCCATCAGCTCGTGGCATTAGCTTATTCTTCCTTTTGGATGGAAACCTCTCCTTTCTAAGATGAATCCATACAAGATCTCCTTGTTGGAATACCACTTGCTTCATGTGCTTGTTAGCGTGAGCTTGATAGGCTTTATTAGCCTTCTTAATCTTGCTCCTTACCAACTTATGAACTTTCTTAATTTGTTCTACCCTTGCAGCTGCATCTGGATGTGGCTTCTTATCAAATGACCTTGGAATAAGATCAAGTGGACTAAGGGGATTAATTCCGAAGACCACTTTGAATGGAGATAAACCAGTAGCCTTGCTTGGGGTCCTGTTGTAAGCAAACTCTACATGTGGTAACAGCAAATCCCAGGCTTTGGTATGAGGTTCAATCAAAGCTTTTAGGAGAGTCCCTAAGGTTCGATTGGTAACCTCAGTTTACCCATCAGTTTGTGGATGATAATTAGTACTATATTTCAGCTTAGTACCTAACTTTTTCCACAAAGTAATCCAAAAATGACTCAAAAACTTGGTATCCCTATCAGAAACAATTGTCCTTGGAATACCATGTAACCTTGTTACCTCTTTGAAGTACAACTCAACAATATGTGTAGCATCATTGGTCTTGTTGCATAGAATGACATGAGACATCTTAGAAAACCTATCAACCACAACAAAGATAGAATCCTTGTTTTGTTGGGTTTTAGGAAGTCCAAGAATGAAGTCCATACTTACATCAACCCACAGAGAGATAGGAATAGGTAATGGAGTGTATAAGCCTTGAGGTAGTGAATGACTCTTTGCAACTTGACATGTTCCACACCTCTTTAGAATATCCTACACATCACGTTCCATACTTGGCCAATAGTAATGTTCCCTTAGCATAATAACAGTTTTGTTCTCACCATAATCTCCAGCTAAGGATCCTCTATGAACTTCTCGAATCAGCAACTCTCTTGTACTACGCTTTGGAATACATAGCCGAGTACCCTTGAATAGAAATCCTTCTTGAACATGAAAACCTCCTTTGGGGTGTTTAGAACAAGCAATATATAATACCCCAAAGTCTTCGTCATTGGCATATAAAACCTGTAGATGCTTGAAACCAAGCACACAAGCATCTAACTAAAACAATAAGACATACCTCCTAGATAGAGCATCTGCACCTTGATTGAATTTACCTGACTTGTGCTTGATAGTGAAGTGATATGATTGCATAAACTCAACCCACTTGGCATGCCTAGAGTTTAACTTATGCTGGCCTTGAATATACTTCAATGCTTCATGGTTAGAATGTAAGACAAACTCACTTGCAATAAGATAATGACTCCAATGCTCTAAACATCTCACAATAGCATAGAACTCTTTATCATAAGTGGAGTATTTCCTTCTAGAATCACACAATTTCTCACTAAAGAAGGCTAGAGGTTTACCATCTTGTGTAAGAACTCCACCAATGCCTACACCAGAGGCATCACATTCAACTTCAAAGACTTTACTAAAGCATGGCAATGACAACACCGGTGCTTGAGTAAGTCTAGCTTTGATCTCTTCAAAGGCAGATTGAGCTTTTGGATTCCATATAAAGGACGTACCTTTGATAACTTCAGTCATAGGAGCCATAATAGTGCTGAAATTCTGAATAAACTTCCTATAGAAAGAAGCTAAACCATGGAATGCTCTAACATCATGAATACTCTTAGGTATAGGCCAGGAACGAATGGCCTCTACCTTACCTTCATCTACCTTCATACCATCTTCAGTCGCAATATAACCAAGAAATGTAACTTCAGGAGTGAAGAAAGCACACTTCTTAAGGTTACCAAAACAACTTTTCACATTCTAAGACAAGCATAACTTGAGTTAGATGATCTTGATGTTCATGCTCATTCTTAGAATACATCAAAATATCATCACACTAAACTACCACAAACTTGCAAATATAAGATCTAAACACTTGGTTCATCAACCTCATAAAAGTACTAGGTGCATTAGAAAGACCAAAAGGCATTACCAACCATTCATAGAGTCCACCTTTTGTTTTGAAAGCAGTCTTTCATTCATCACCTTATCTGATTCTGATTTGGTAGTAACCACTTCGAAGATCAATCTTTGAAAACACCTTGGAGCCATGTAACTCATCTAGCATATCTTCAAGTCTTGGTATGGGATACTTGTACTTAATAGTAATCTTGTTAATGGCCCTGCTATCAAGACACATTCTCATTCCACCATCTTTCTTTGGCACAAAAAGAGCTGGAATGGCACATGGACTCAAAGACTCACGAATCAAACCCTTTTTCTGCAATTCTGCAACCTGTCTTTGAATCTCATTAGTATCCTTTGGATTCATCCTATATGCAGGCTTGTTGGGTAGGATGGAACAAGGGATAAGATCAATGTGGTGTTGAATGTCCCATGGGGATCTCCTCAGGGAATAGATGACAGAAGTTTTCAATAAGTGTTTTGGCAATGGGATGAGTGGGCATCAAATTTTCAGGTTCTTCTTGGATGCTTAGGATCCACTCTCCAAAGGCTTTAAACTCATGTTGTGAAGCCTTTAATACACTCTCACTCACGGCTAGTAGACACTCACCGTGTTTGGGCTTATTTTATTGGGGGTTTTTCGTGGAGTTTGGATGGGGCTAAAGGGGCTAATGTGATTTTCTTGCCATCCTTGGTAAATGAGTAAGTGTTTAGGTATCCATTATGCATAACTCTATGGTCATACAACCATGGTCTCCCCAAAAGAATATGACACGCATCCATAGGAATAACATCTCACCATAACTCATCTTTATAATTCTTTCCAATGGAAAATGAAACCAACCAACGAGAGTTCACCTGAATTCCCTTGTTTTGATTTAACCACTGGATGTTGTAAGGATGTGGATGAGTCATTGTTTGCAGCCCTAGTTTCTCAATCATGCTTAGAGAAACAACATTAGAACAACTACCACCATCAATGATCAAAGAGCATATTTTACCTTGAGAGGTACACCTTATATGAAATATGTTCTCTCTTTGTTCATCTTTAACTCCTTTGTGATTGCTTAGAACTCTCCTTAGGACCAAGAGTTCACCTTCATCAGCTTTTTCAGTGACATCTTCGTGAGCCTCTTCATGCTCTTGCTCACTTTTGCTTTCGTTCTCCTCTTCTTCAAAGTCTTCTTTAACAGTCATCCATTCAGCTAGGGTAATGACCTTTCTGTTTGGACATTCAGAAGCATTATGACCAAGACCTTAACATTTAAAACACCTTCTATTGCTCATTGGGGTAGGGTTAGGACGAAATGGGGGTGCTGGAGCCTTTTGAGGTGCTAGAGTTCTTTGTGGATTAGGAGGGAAAGGCATTTGTGGCTTTGGTGGTGGGTTGGAACTCCCCTTGTTAAAAGGTTGGTTCCGAATGAAAGGCTTTGTAATTTGAGGTTTGTGTGGTTGTTTAGCCTTCTTTTGTTGTTCTACTTTGTGAGCTAGTACACAAACATCATCCAAAGATACATAGCCTTGCAATTCTACCACATTAGAATATCTAGGATCAAGACCACCCAAGTATCTAACTATGGTTTGCTCTTCAGGTTCTTGAATGTCACATTTAATCATCAATTTCTCAAACTCACGAGTATATTCTTCAACATTCATACTACCATGAGTGAGATTATGAAATTGGGAATAACAATCTTGGACATAAGTAGGCGTGAGAAACCGTGCCTTCAGCTTAGACTTCATTTTATCCCATGTTCGAATTCCAAACTTCCTTTCTCTAAGCCTCTTAGCATTCAAGTTTGTCCACCATAAAGATGCATACTTTCTGAGTCTTAATGCCACCAATTTAACCTTCTTATCATCAGGTATATCCTTATAGTCAAAGACTCTTTCAACAGTATGTAACCAATCAATAAACTCTTCAAGATCAAGTTTACCTTCAAATTCAGGAACTTTAACTCTGAAATCATTGTTGTTAGCTTGATTTAGTGGCTCTCCTCTAACCATTCTAGGCACTTCTTCTTCACTTGATGGATCAAAATCATGGCTATAGACTTGTTCACGTGCTCTTGGTTCGGATTGAAGATTGTCTTCATTCAACTTTTGCTTTTGCTTCAAAAATGTACCCAATTGTTCTCGTAGATACTCATTTTGTGCTTGAGCTTCTTTGTTCCTTTGAGATTCTTCTCGAATTTTGCTAGCTAAGAACTCATTTTGTTTCGTCAAGGCTTCAAATATTTCTTCCAAAGACATGCTTGAGGAAGTCATGCTTGAATGAGGTTGCTAGAACAAAGGTAAAACTGAATTTGTGTGAAACGGAATAGAGGAATGATTTGTGGAAGTGGAAGGGTATGCAAGGCCTAGGAGAAACGCAGCTCTGATACCAAATATGATGTATATGTCAAGGGAAGAAGCTACCCAAGCCAATACACATCAAGTAAGAATCAAAATTCAAGGATTTGTCATGGCCTAGGGGTGGCACAGTCGTGTCTAAAGGCACGGACACACCGTGCCACTTTGCTGCCCACAAAGCCTTGAAACAACCAACTAAACACGGTTTGGATGCTCTTGAAGTTTGCTATGGTTTTACTCTCTTTTGTGATGTATAAACCGTGAAAGTGGATGGAAATGGAAGTAATTGAAGTGGGAGAATGAGGGGATATGGTGGCTATGCTAAGTGAAAAGAATTAACTCAAAAATTCAAGCTAATTACTTCACTTAGAAACCGTAGAATGCAAACTAGAACAAGATAGAACTAAACTCTAGATTGGATACAGAATCACCACCAACCTTTGAGTTTAAGGCCCTTAATCTCGATTAAGATACAGAATCACCACTTAACCAAGGTTAAGACTCACTTGAACACTACTTATTTTGGCCTAAACTAAGATAAGCAAGCAAGGATTTGAAGGTAGAAAGCAAATGCTCTCAACTCGGTTTTTCATTCAACATAGGTTATGTTGCTAGCTATGGCCGTGGGAAGCTTTAAAGAAGGCAGCAAGTGACCAAGCTAGCAAATAAGCACATGTTTCCCCCTTTCCTTACTAGGGAGGAAAGGTGTTAAATGCTTAATTACAACCGGTTTGCACTAAACAAATTACAAGCATGCTTAACTTAAACTAATACATCAAATCATGAATCTAAACCTTATCTAAGTTGATTATACAATGCTTAGCCTATGTTTAAGCACTAATACAATCAAAAAAGAAAACTAGAGGGGCATGTGACAGCCGAAATTTGAAGGCTCCTTTTCGGCTAGCCAATGGGAGAAGAGAGACAACATTTTTTATTCCTTCACTCCCATTGGTTGCGCTTCCCCATACTTCCACCAATGCTAGGTAGCCTTGAGTCCTGTGCCAAGATTGAGAAGCGTTCCATTCAACTTGCAAACTAGAGATGACCGGCTGTTGGTGAAGAAAAGAACCGGTTCACTTGAACCGGGTTCAAGCCGTGGCAGCCGGTTTTTCATGCAATTTGTAAACATAGCAAAAGTTGCCATGATTTGGATTTTAATCAGGGGGGTAATTTTCGGATGTGTATAATCCCCCCATGATTAAAATCAAGGTTAGGATGTGTTCAAGTAGGGTAATCAAACACAAGCTTTAAATCGTGCATTTGGAGGGCAATCTAGACCGGTTTGGCAAAACTCCTTGATTCTTCATCCTCTTGTGTGCATGATTTGAAATCAATGCTTGGACTTTATTGTAGACTTCTTGAGGATTCTAAAATTGAAAAAATTCACGACAAAAGCCATGGTTAGGCCTAAGTAATGACCTTGATAAAACCGGGCATTTTGACATATGCTAGCCCGTGAATACTTCCTTGAACTTCTTGAACTAGTTGGACCAATGCTTGTACTTTGGAGCTTGAATTAGACCTTGAACGAGTTGTTGGACCTTCTTCCTTAGCAATGGTGGTGGGGACTCCATCATTTTCTAATCTTATTGATTCAAGCCAATTATCTTGTTCCTAGACCACCAATGTATTCCCCTTAATCTCTCTTCTCAGGGATTCTGTAGAAGGATTCGACTGTAGGATAGCATGGAAATTGAAATGCAATTAGCACTTCATCCATTTTATATGATAGGTTCTGCTAAGCCAAAAATCATGCATTATTTTTATAATTATTTTGAGTATATTATATATATTATTTCGTCTAATTTGTTTTATTTTATAGATTTTTCAGGGTTAGTATTAATTTAATAAAGAGGAGAAGAGAGGACGTTGAGGCTCGGGTTTTACATGCTTGGGTAGAACACGGTCCAAAAATGATGATTATGAGGACATTGTCTAAGCTAGGATTGCAAGAGTTGGAAGAGAATTAGAAGTCTTGAGAGAGAAGAAGTCTAGGGAAGAAAGAAGATGATGAAGTTTACAAGCACACTCCCATCCAACCTCATGCCTCACCATACTCATCCTCCCATCAAACTCTTAACCTCCATCACATCTTCATCTCTGACACAATCACCATCTTCTTACATCACCCCCACGGCTACCTTCAACTCAATGAAAACCCCATCAGCCTCCTTTCTCCACAAATCACATCTTCATCACCATCTTCGATCCCATCTCACTCCACATCCTCCTTCAGCGCAGCCAACCCCTTGATCACCACCATCTCCTTCAACCTCCTCCTCATCTCCCTTCCCTTAAGAAAATCAGCCACGGCAGCCAAGCCTTAAACGTAGCCATAAAAGACCCCCTTCCCTCTTCACCATATCAAGCATGCCACAACCCATAAAAACACCCCCACGGCTCAACTTCAATCTCCACACACACAATCACCATCACCATCAACCTTCATCAACCCACGACTGCCTTCTTCTTGCCTTCACCGTATTCATCATTGTCATCTTCAAACCCCTCCATGCAGCCGTTCCCATCATCCTCCCATCATCATCATCAACTATCATCTATCATCATAAACACCATCATCATCTTGCCAACTCCACGACTACCATCAAGAAAAGTAGGATTATTCTTTTTTTGTTATTATTATTATTATTATTATTATTATTATTATTATTATTATTATTATT
>JACYFF010031958.1:55995915-56050438 GCA_017589665.1 Selenicereus undatus
TTATTATTATTATTATTATTATTATTATTATTATTATTATTATTATTTTTACTTTGTTTTATTTATTTTGTGGTAGGTTTACTATTAAACATGGAGTATTTGGGTGAATTGTGTAATGTTAATTTTAATATGAGCGAGTAATTTTTTGTGCTTAGTATAATCTTCTTGAATCCATGCTAAATTTACTATTTTGAAACAACTTCTATGCTTTAATGCCTAGTTGATTTATATTCATGATTCTTTAGCGATTAACGTTTATCGTTTATGAAATTTGTGTTAAATCGATTAGAATGCATGCTAGTTGATTAAATACAATTTCGATTGATAGTTTAGAAGACTATAATACGTAAAATTTATAGTCTTTTAGGCTTAGGTATCACCCTAATTAATCAAGGATGGCTTAGACCCATCTCTTTTAATTAGGTAACGTTTTAGATCTTTGTTAAATTGATTTGCTGGTAAATTGGATACAAAGTGTTAAATGATGTTTTTCTAATTCTTAATGCTCTATTTTGGTTAAATTTTTACGCTGGTGTAAAGATTATCAAATTAATAGGGTTTATATTAGGGTTGAACCTAAGTAAACTAGAATCAAAGGAAAAATGGGGAAGAACCACTGGTGGATATCTTCTACAGTTTAACTTATGAATGAAATTAAGTTGTGTATTGATGATAAATATTAATTTGCATGGTGGATTAAGAGTATACTAAGTATCCTTCATAAATTTGACAGCTTTTGATCATTATTTGTTGCGTAGAGTTAATTTGATTAGTTTGTTAACTTTTGTTCTAGTTTTTTAGCTTCAATATAATTTCAATCGCCCCCCCCCCCCTCCAAAGTATAGTCTTTTAGGAGTGTCTAGGTAATTTTAGATAGTATAGATTTTGATTTTTAATGTGGTTATAATTTTAGATTTGATTTATATTCTGTTATATTGTCTAATTACCGGTTTGTTAGATATTAGACTAAAAATAGTTATTTTTGTTCTTTTTTTATTTTTATCAGTTCCTAGAGTTTAAATAGTGTCATAGTATACCCACATTTAATTTCGTAATTTTTGGAAGTTATTTGATAATTTTTCAGAATTCTTTTCCGAAATTGATATGTGCAGGTTTTTAGGTTATTAATTCTGAAAATTTCGATTTTAATTGTTAATTCACGATTATTAGGAATTGTCAAGTCCAGAAAATTGTGTCCTAGAATTAGGGTAATTTTCTTGATTATTTTCGTATTTATATTTACGCAGATTATTTTATTTTTAATTTCAGATTTAATTTTCAGCTTGATTATTCTGCAGTAAGTTTCTGATTTAATTTTCCTGAAATTAATCAGACATTATTCTGGATTTATAAGCTTTTCAAGTTTAATATTATTAGTTTAGGTTAATGCTTGACATTTTTAATATTAATTTTCTGTTTAATAATTTCTGTTTTGATTTTTAGTTGAAGATTGAATTACTATTCTGTTTTTATTTTTTCTAGATGATTGAGGAACGATTTTTACTGTTTTCTTTCCAGAATATAATCCCAAATATTTAGGAGCATCATTGGGTGTTTTTCCAGATTTTTATTCATTAGATTTTAATTATTTTAGAATTATTAAGATTAGATTTAATAAATTGGATTAGTAAAATCATTTAGGATTAAGCTAGCCTTTTTAAAATAATCATTCCTCGTGGATCGATCCCTACTTCTCTATGCTAGAAAAAGTATTTAATAACCAAAGTAGTAGTTAAATTTGTAGCTCTCAATAAGCTTAACAGGTTCATATTGCACTTTTCGAAACCGCCTCTCCCCTTATGGGGGTTAGGGACATTTGGTACTCTCGTGCCCTGCTTTGGGGAGGGGGTCCACCATGGGTTGATTTCTTTTGTTATTGTTGTTTTGGCTGTTGCCGCCACTTGTTTATGGGGCCCAAAATTCCCACTATTTGAGGTGTCAGAACCCACTTCCTTTTCTCAACTAGATATCGATACTAATTTTAAAATGTTTCTGGTTGTACTTACGTGGAAACTTCCTCTCTAGTTTGAAGGAGTAAGATAGTGTATATCTCAATTACCCTGACCTAGCTTTTGTGGGGCCGTGAGAATGTTTATGCTGATTGTCATTGCTGCATTAAACATAGATGCTCATTTATGGGCACCATGTTTGACTTTGAGCAGCTTTGTGAGGATAAAGCAAGTTGTTTTTGGTGGATCTGAATTTGAGAATTGGAAGGAGAGCTGGACCTCAGATGATGTTGGTTGTACTGTTCACAAGATTTGGCATGTCCCAAGTTAGCAAATCAGAGAAGTGGACGAGGATAGCTATGGAATGAAGGTTGATGTGTCTTCAGAATAAGCAAGGACTCCAAAAGGGAAAATGTGATGTATGTCTCAAGGGAAGAAGCAACCCAAGCTAACACACATCAAAGGACAACCAAAACATAAGGAGATAGCACTGATAAGATGTGGTAGGGTCGTGTCAAAGGGCACGGTGAGGCTGTGCCAACTTGCTGCTGGTCGTAGGCTAAAAATCCAAACTAAGCACGGTTTGAAGTGTTTGGATGTTTGCTTTGAAGCTACGCCTTTTGGTGAAGTATAAGCCATGGGAATGGATGTATATGAAGGTAAATGAAGTAGAAGAATGAGGGGATATGAAGGAATTGCGAAGTGATAAAGATTAACTCAATAATTAAGCTAATAATCTCACTTAGAATTCAAGTAGCTTAAGATAGAATAGGATAGACTAAACTCAAAGAATGGATACAGAAACACCACCAATCTTGAATCTAGGGCCCTTAATCTTGATTAAGATACAAAATCACCACTTAATCAAGGTTAATACTCACTTGGACACCACCTTAATTGGCCTAATTAAGGATAAGCAAGCAAGAGTTTGATAGAGAGAATACAAAAGCTCTCAAAATTGAATTTTTATCATTCAAAGGTTATGTTCCTTGCCATGGTCATGAGATACCTTAAGTATGCAGCAAAATGGCGAAGCTAACTAGTTTATTAGCAAGCACACACCTCCCCTTTTCCTTACTATTGAGGATAGGTGTCAAGAACTAATTACATCTGGTTTAATGCTAATCTAGATACAAGCATGTTTGACTAAACTAGTACATCCAAATCATGAAGTAAAAAAATGTCTAAGCTTATTATACATCACTTAACCCTCACTTAAGCCTTAATACAACCAGCAAAGAAGTCTAGAATGCATGTGCACAGCCGAAAAGTGCTTCCTCCTTTACAGCTAGCCAATGGGAATGGAGAGACAAGATATTTGTTTCCTTCACTCTCATTGGTTGAACTTTCCAAGGGGCCAGCCACTCCTAGAGAGCTTTGGGACATGTTCCATGCTTTGGAAGTTGTGCCAATCTACTTGATAGTGAAGGAGCCGACTAGTTTGGTGAGAAGAAAACCGGTTCATGCAAACTGGGTTCAAGCATGTTGCTGGTCAGTTTTTAGGCAAAAGTAAAACGTAGTAAAAGTGATCATGACTTGGTTTTCAGCCATGGGGGGGGGGTAACTTTGGGATGTATATAACCCCCCCCCCAAATAAGAAATCAAGGTTAGGATGTGTTTAAGTGGGGTAACTAGGCTTAAACATTAAACCGTGCAAATTGGAACCCAATCTGACCGGTTTGGAAAATCACCTTGATCTCTCATCCTCTTGTGTGCATGATTTAAAATCAATGCTTGGATTTGAATGTAGACTTCGTGAGGATTCCAAAAATGCAAAAATTCATGACTTAAGCCATGATTTGGCTTAAGTAATGACATGGACAAAACCGGGCAAATTCTGATTTGCTAGCCCGTGTGAACTCCCTTGAACTTCTTGAACAATCTGAACCAATGCTTGTGCTTTGGAGATTGAAATGGACCTTGAATGAGTTGTTGGACCTTCTTCCTTGTCAATGGTGGTGGGGACTCCATCAAAATGGCAGCTGGCTGATTTGGGTTTGCATTTGGAAATGCTGCCGGCATCAAACCAGATGAATAGGAAATGCTGGAATGCGTCCGAGGTTATGTGTTGTCGGTGTTCTAAGACATGTTATCAAATGTCAGGGTGTGCATATTCCCCTGAATTGTATACTTCTAAATGACAAAATGTAAATCTATCTCACAGTCAACAGTGAGTATTATATTTGGTGTTGTTAACTTTGGACTTACTACTAAGTTTTGTGACAAGCCAGTCCTGTCGATCAGTCAACCATGAATACTGACTGTGCCGGTAAATTTCGCCATAAAATTTTGAGATGAAGTGGCACCTACGCTTTTGTTTTAGTTACATACGGCTATTGCGAAGGCCAAAGACGCTGCAGACATCCAAAATCCCACAAAGATAGCAATTTTGTGATTTCACAAGCTACACCTGCTGAACTGTCCATTTATTGTCAACTCCCAATTAAAAACGGTTTCAAATTCTTTTGTGCCTCAAATAAAATGAGTTAAGGTAGAACTGCAAAAAGATTCTGAACAGATCTCTAGGCTTGAGTACAGTCTACTCCGCTGCAGATTATAGACGAGTAGGTGAGTCGATAGAGTGAAAATTGATAAGGATGTGAGTCAAGATAGAAAATAATTTAGGATACGCTACTGCTGCATCATTTTGCTATTTGAGTGATGATATATATTGTGTTATAAGACACCCTTAAATGTCTTGCTTAGAGCTAACAAAATATATATGCAGGTATGGCAACGAAATTTGTCCTAATTTAAAATTCGGACAACCGGTCATGTTTGAATTTAAATCCAGATCGGTTAGGGTTTGGACATTTGGGTTCTACTTGTCCAGATTTTTGAGCAATTTCAGGTTCGGACAAATTCGGGCAATCGAGTTCGGATATCCAACAACTAGGTTTATGTGTAATTTCAAGTCAAATTCTCTAGAAAGTTTCGTAAAAATAACTTTGGACAACTGGATTCAAACATTGAAAAATCGGGTTCAGGTTCAGTTACACAAAATTTCGGTTAGAATGTCCAAAAATTATTCATAAATTCAGTCATTCAGACAACCGGGTCTAGATTTGGCCAACATGTCCGATTCAAAATTCAGATAGGGTACAGGTACGAAGTTTTCATCCGAATGTTCAATTTGTCTAGACCGGAATCAATCCGGACCCGAATATTTGCCACTTCTAGTCTTGCTTTATCCTAAATTAGTATATTTTATAATTCAAAACCACCAAATTCTTAATGATTACACTTATTTATAAATTCCTAAACTTAAACATGCGTCGACTACGCCGACGAAATATTAAATAACACCCTAATAAGATCAACTCCATCCGTGAGGACATATGATGTGCGTATTTTAGGAATTTGGTAAACTATATATAAAAAGATGATTTTACAAAATTTATAGCTTGTAATATACTTTCACTATTCAATCATATCATCTTTTTCAATTTAAAAACATTGTAATATAATTTTTAGGTAAGACAAGATACTTAAGAAATGTCTTGTAACAAGACATTTGCCATTTTGCTATTTACAATATACCTCTAACGGTCAGACAACTCTTTCTCATTAAAAAAAGAAAAAGGAAAAAAGGCAGCCCATACATATTGTGATCAAGTTACTGGTGGCTTGCTCTAACACATATGCCTTAGTGTTTTTTTTTCATGATTATTATAAAGCCCTAAAGCTGAAGCGAGAGCAGAAAATACTCACTAATATCATAAGCATATATATAACAAGACACTTAAACTTCACCTAATAATATAATAAAGCATGAACATTTCATCTAGAATTGGGTAATAGGCTAGGTCGGGTCGGGTTCATGCTGAACTTAAACAAGTTAAAAATACCTCGACCTGAACGTAACTCGTTTATTAAACGGGTTGCAAACCCTTGACATATACCCATTTAAGTTTTAAACGGCTTCACCGGTCTAACCCATTTAAAATAAACAAGTCGCTTGATTACCCATTTACCCATTTGATATTTTCTATTAATACTTAACTGCATGACATTGAACATTAACTTTATATTCCACAGTAAGTAATTATTGCATAAAGCTTCCCCAATAATTCACATTTTCATGTTTATTTTAAATTTTTGTGATTTAATTATCAGATGAAAGGGTAAACAGGTAAATAATGAATAGGTGAATTGGTTGACCTGTTTTATCTATTTAACTAAATAGATTAAATAGGGGTTTTTTTTCCATGTTAATAATCTCAACATGAACCTAACCCATTTAATTAAATGGGTTGAACGTGTTAACCTGTTTAATTAAATTGGTTGAAAATCTATATCCAAATCCACTTAATTTCGTGTCAGTTTCGATTCGGTAACCTTATCGAGACAGTTTTGCCCAACTCTAATTTCACCTAGCAATATTCATAATTGTTAGGAAATATTGTATATAGATAGATTTTATCACAATCTTTCCCTTTCCTCATTGTATTAGAACTAGGAGTCGGTGCCTTAAATAGCAAGCTAGGGCAAGCCGTGCGTCAACCCCCCTTCCATCCCATGTGTGTATAAAGCTACAGTTTTTCCAGTGAATGAAACAAGAGAAATAGAGAGGATTGATAGAAAATTAATTCAACCTCAAAATACCTAAGCTCTAATTAAGTTTCTCTACATGGTATCAGAGTCTTGATATCCTATACACTACTCAAACAATCTAGTTAGCCATGACTAACAAGAAATTCGTAATAGAAAATCACTCACCATATTTTCTACATCCGTCAGAGGGACCTGGCACATTAATTGCCACTGTGATCTTTGACGGTAAAAATTAAGACCTTTGGGAGAAAGCGATCGGAATGACTCTCAAAACTAAAAATAAGTTAGGCTTCATAGAAGGAACTTAGAGAAACTGACACCAAAGGTAGGAGAAGACATGTTGGAACTGCAGGCCTGGGAGATGGCTAACTCTATGATTTGTTCATGGATACTCAACGTTATCGGCCCAAAGCTTCGAACTAGAATTGCATACATAGACAATGCATAGCTTATGTGGAAGAATTTGAAAAAACGCTATACAGTGTCCAACACTCCAAAGATTCACCAACTTAAAACGAAGCTAGCAACGTGTAATCAAGGAGGATTGGAGGTTGTGGAGTTTTATTTGAAACTTATGGGTCTCTGGAGCGACTTAGAGAATCTGGTACGATTTCCACATACCTACAGGAAGTGTGAGTGTAACATAGCAGGAAAACTAATGAAATTGGTTGAAGAAGAAAAATCCCATCAATTTTTGACGCGTTTGAATGATGAGGTATATTATAATATTCGAGGGCAAATCTTAGCTATTGAACGTTTGCCCTCTCTTGACAAAATTTTCAACATGTACATTAAGAAGAAAGCCATAAGCATCTCATGATAAACTGGGATGATCGATTGGAGAATGTAAAGGCCTTTGTGGTGCAAAATAAGGTTGTCTCGATGATCAGCAACAGGGGATCATGCACACATTGTGGAAAGTTCGGACAAGAGGAGGCCGGATGTTTCGAGATAATCAGGTACCCACCCGATTTAAGCTCGCATGGACGAGGCTGTGGAGGTTGAAGGGGTGGTCGCAATGGTCGTTTTGGAAACAACAGAGGACGAGGTGGTGGACGTGAAGCTGCTCACGCTGTCTCGGTCAATTCACAACATTTAACTATTTCGAATTCCACAACGGAAGCCCCTCTCATCTCCATTCCCGGTCTAACACATGAACAGGTTCAAAGGATGTTAAGCCTTATAGACACACCTAAGAATGGAAGTGAACAGCTCACAGGTAAAACCCTCTGGCTACTTGATAGTGGGGCATCGACACACATGGTAGGTGATGCGAATTTGCTCTCCAACATACAAACCATGTGGCCTGTTGTGATTGATTTGCCCAACGGTGCTCAAATTGTGTCCACTAAGTAAGGAATGGTGGCCCTGGATGATGGAACAAATCTGCGCAACGTGCCATTAGTTCCCAATTTTAGTTGTAATCTTGTTTTAGTTGCAAGAATTACTAAAGACTTAAATTGTAGTGTAACCTTCTTTGATGATTGTTGTGTTTTAGAGGACCGTACCTCGAGGATGCCGATTGGTGCTGGTGAGCAACGAGATAGGGTATACTACTACGATAGGGCACCAATAAGAAGTAAGAGCTATGCAGTAAGGACCAGTGATCTATGGCACAAGCAAGTGGGACATCCATCAAGTGGAGTTATGAGTATTTTTGCAAAAAAATTTAGGTGTTTCAATTTCTCTAAGTAGAAACGACAATGTATGCGACGTTTGGTTCCGTGCTAAACAAACTAGAAGTCAATTTCAAGTGAGTAGGAATAAAGCTAATGATTTATTTGACATTGTTCATTGCGATATCTGGGGGTATACTACTATGATGGGGCACCAATAAGAAGTAAGAGCAATGTAGTAAGGACTGGTGATCTATGGCACAAGCGAATGGGATATCCATTAAGTGGAGTTATGAGTATTTTTGCAAAAAATTTAGGTGTTTCAATTTCTATTCATAAAAACGACAATGTATGCGACGTTTGTTTTCGTACTAAAGAAACTAGAAGTCAATTTCAAGTTAGTAGGAATAAAGCTGATGATTTATTCGACATTGTTCATTGTGATATCTAGGGGCCATATCGTGAGCCCTCCTTATTTGGAGCACACTATTTTTTAACCTTGGTGGACGATACTAGCGTGTAGTATGGTCATATCTAATGAAGTACAAAAGCGAGCCAGGACCTCTTCTAAAGGATTTCATTGCCATGGTCAACACAATTCTCCAAAAAGGTCAAGCTGGTACGCATAGATAATAGCACTGAATTAGAATCTGGCCCTATGAACCAATTTTATCGTGAAAAAGCCCTTACACATCAAACTAGTTGTGTTGATACGCCTCAACATAATGGAAGAGTAGAACGTAAGCATCGACACGTGCTAAACATGGCTAGGCCACTTCGATTTCAAGCTAATCTACCATTGAGCTTTTGGGGTGAATGTGTGCTTGCGGTAGCGTATCTAATCAATCGAACGCCTAGCAAGATATTAAATGGAAAGACCCCATACGAGCTCCTTTTTCATATGAGACCTTCTTACGGTCACATTCAGATTTTTTGTAGCCTATGTTATGCACAAAATCGTCGTAAAGGGAGTAATAAGTTTGCCTCATGAAGCAGAAGGTGTATCTTAGTCGGCTACCCTAATGGCAAGAAAGCATGGACGTTGTACGATTTGGAAATCAATGAATTTTTTGAGAGTCGAGATGTTATTTTCCATTAAGGCTTTTTTCCTCATTCTGTCGAGGCCACTGTCGCAAAGAGCTTATGAAATCGCGGGCCATTGAATGCTATGGGCCAATTTTGCATAGTTGGGTGTGCTTACTATGAGGATGGCACGCTAGAAGAAGCCCAGGATCCCCGTGCTGCCCGCACTGAGGCTAATGTTACTAGTCCTCCAGGTGGACCGGTCGAAAGGGGGAGCTCCACACCTGAGCTTGCTGCCCGCACTGAGGCAATCTTTGGTATATTATCTCTCAAATGAACAACTAATACAATATAGAGCGACTAGATAATGCAACTTCACATACCTTCTTCTACCTTTTGCATATGAACGCTTCCACCAAAAGCTTGACTCCACAATTCGTCCTTGTTCTCCCCTCCTTTCTACCGCTTTAACCACTTGATTTGTTGTCCCATGTCTCAAACAACTAACCATCCACCACCTATTTGACAAAATGCCACTGAGAAAGATCACATAATATTGCTTGCTTGATTGTTTCCCCGTGTTGGTTCGATAAATTGTTCTTTTGGCATGCTTTAGGCTTTATGTAATCCTCGTCGTCGTTGCCTTCTTGTTTGTAATACCTTTAAGTCACCTATGATAAAATCCTTTATTATTGTTGTTTTCTTATGTAGTGCACTAATGCCTCTAATATTCTAAGCTGCAACCTTCACGATCTGCACATGAGTGAGTCACTGCTGTGATAGCCTGTTACTTCTGTTGGCTCTATTTGTAGGGGTTTGCTTGTTCTTTTTTATTGTATTAGTGATCCTTGCTACTGCTACCTTCTTATTTTGGACAACCTTCAATCCTAATAATTTTCCTATTTGTAGGAGCTCCGCAGCAATTTGGTGAATGTTATCTGATCCTCGTGAGCTTAACTGAGAACTCCTTGATTGGCACACACCTTTCTTGTTGTTGTTCTGAGCTTTACGCAGTTGTGATTCAAAGCCTTGCACTTCATCATTGGAGTCCATAGCTTCTAATGAACGAGTGGAGGGGGTACTGCGGTTTTTGGATGACTTGTACAGTGTGGACAATTTCTATGGTGATAGTTCTATAACCTGAATGTTGAATGGATAGGATAAGATCCCCTTCAATGTAATGCAAATGCTTGGAATCAAAGATCCTCATCAACTCAAAAGTATCTGTTCTGGCAATAGGTTTGCCTAAGCAAATTAATCTTCCCCAAATTTTAGCTATTCTTTGAAAATTTTCTCACTTTCAACCATGTGGATGCACCCGAACACCTCGATCTATACTCTATGAGTTTGACAACACTCATAATGGTTCCATTTCTTAACATGGATGAACCAATCATCTATCTCTTCATGGTTATTGGAACCTACTTCCATTTGTTCCATTGTGGGGTAAGTCAGGATGAACTTACAACTTTGCAATGCACAAGTTCCATTACCCATGCTCACTGATGATGGCTGTAGCTAAGGTTGTAAGGTCTCTTGGTTCTTCAGCAGTACAGACCAAACTTTGATTAAGCCATTCTTCAAACTCAGAATTAACCTCTCCTTTAAAGATTTTCATATTGTTAGTGTCCTCCTAGTTCAGTCTTATGTGTTGTGGTTCCTTGAGGTGACTTGTGGTGTTGTTTTCTTCTTAACCCAGATACTACTAGGAACATGATGCCCTTTCCCTCTACCTACGCCCTTCTGATATCTTGGCATGCAGACATGAATTCTACACCCTCTAATGATGGCATTGTTCATCATACTCTTGACTGCATCTTCTCGTCTTCAAAATCTAACAAATCCAAATCATCTCCTTGATGATCTTCTTGGATTGAAAGGGATGTAAATGTTGGAAACTGACCCAACCTTCTAGAAAATCCCCTTGAGGCCATATTGATTCAAACGCTGCCTTATAGAATTAACCCAATGCGACACCTTGGATAGGCTAACCCTGCTAGTGCTTTGAGAAGGGATGAAAAATTCCACACTGAAAATTCAACTGTGTCTGTTTTAGCTAGTTACAGAACAGAAGAAACGAAAACTATATTGAATAATTTTTCCTTCTCTGTAACTAGTTAAAACCAAGAACGTTGCATTTCTTAATAGTAACTAGCTAGCACACTACTAATAGATATTTAGCAAGAGATCTCTTCCTTCACAATAGCAAAACCTGGATTACAGTCTCAAGTTAACTAGACATTGATGCTAATTAGTCCAACAGAACTTAGAAGAAAGGATATCATTAGTTTTCCGATTTTCAATTTCATCTAAACTAATCCAAGTCGCAAAATAATCATCAGGAATATGAAATGCGTCTGCTTAGGACTCAGGAGATTCAATAGTATGAGATTTCATCACTCGTTTCAGTGGCTTGGGGTTTGGTTAGATTTTGTATATGGGTCACTTGGTTTGGTTTCAGCGTCTTAGATTGGATCAACTTTGGTCTGGTTCATGTGCAAGTTAAAGCAAACAATAAGAAATACTCCCTCTGTCCCAACATAATTGCATAGTTCGACAAAAAGCGCTGATTACGAATTTAGTCAAAAAATTATTATTGACGATTATACCCTTGGATTTTTAAAATGTAAAGCTATTAATCAACATCTACAATTTTCAAGCATTGATTATTATATTATGGCTTCAACTTTTAAGTCAAGTGTCTTCGAATTATGTAGTGAATTATGTAAACTATGCAAATTTTTTGAGACATCTCAAAAAGAAAATAACATGCAAATAAAGTGGGACAGAGGGAGTATGCTACAATGATTATAGGCTAGAGAAAACGGATGAAAATTCTCTTTGGCCAATTCTTCAGGAGTCCTCCTAGATCACCCATTTGTGTGCCAAACTTCTAGTCATAAACGGATGGACATCTTGATGCAAACAGGCATACCCCTTAACGGGTTAAAAACTAGAATATAGACTATAAAGAGTAGAGAGATTCAGAGGAAATACTCAAAATAACTTCTCATGGTATATTTTAGATATCTTTGTTTATGGACTTTGATCTAAAATCATATAAACTATTGCTTGATGAAGAATGCCAAGGATATAGAAGGTATTAGATACTTAGGTAGTATTTGGTTAGGAGAAAGTTATTTTTTGAAAAATAATTTTTTAAATTATCCTGTTTGGTGAAGTAAAGTAACAAAGAAATCATTTTTCAAAGAAGAACATTTTCATCCTTTATTGGAGAAAATTAAATTTATTTGAGAAGGAAGGAAGATGATTTTTCTCGTATTTGAGTCCAAATGAAATTTTGATGATGTGATAGGCTGAAGTTTAAGAATAAAAGCTAACTTCAATGGTCTAGGTTAAAACTAAACGAAGGATTCATTTATTTGATTAACATTTGTCTCGACTGCAACAATTCAATTGACATTAATTTTCACTATGACAACATTTATGCCTATTAAAGATACTCAGTTAACATTTTTCTCTATTAGATAACTTAGTTGACATTATCTCTACTCTGACAACATTTATCTCACTACAACAATATTCATCTCCACTAATGATAATTCAATTTGCATTTAATTACCCCTAGTGCGACAACATTTATCTCAACTACAATAACATTTATCTCCACTACAATAATATTTACATGTACTAATCGTAGTTCAGTCAACATTTGTCTTCACTATGATAATCCAACAGACATTTTTTCCACTAAAATAATCTCTATTATTGTAGATGTCATGTCACACAACAATTATTCTACCTTACACCAAATAAAAAAATTGAAAAAAAAAAATGATATGAAACTTTATTTTTTTGAAAAAATATTTTCTATAAAAAATAGTTTTCTAAGTTAACCATTTTTCCCAACCAAACACTACCTTTAGGGTGTGTTTGGTAGGGTTGAGAACCACCTTCCTAGAAAACCATTTTTCATGTAAAATGATTTTCAGCTCATATTTTCAGTTGTTTGGTAAAAGGAAAAATGAAGTTTCTAGAAAAATGAATTTGATTAGAAAAAAATGAACAAAAAATCTAAAAAGAGGTACATTAGTGAAAAAAACAAAAATAAGTAAGATATTTAGAAAAATGGGAATTTATATTTTGTTCTTTGGGGAATTAAATTGCGATCAGATGAAAGTTGTGTGAACATGTACACTTGTTAATTTTTTTGATCTTACATACTGGTAACAATTTGATGCTAGCAGCGTTTATCGATTTCCCACCATTGATTAGGAATCCAAACAAAGAGGAAAAACCTAGTGAGTTTCTTTATCTTCTTAACCCTGACGATAAATTGCAGTGCGTTTTGGATTTTGATGAAATCATGATTGTTAGATTCATTGGCATCAGTACCGGTATTGACATCGGGATGATACAGTTTTGCTAATCTTTAATATGTTGCCGTAATCTTCGAACTATATGTCACTACCTTAATCTTTGAACCATATGTCGACGAAATAGATATGGAAGAGAGAAAGAATGTGATACCGTATGAGCAGTAAAGAAACGTAAAATCAATTTACGCTCAATTGAATGTGAAAATATTTTTCTTTATTCTAGGGAAAAGGATTTTCCACTAAAAACGGATTTACCCTCCTTATTTTACAAAACGCCGTAAAATGAAAAAATCATTTTTCGGAGAAATGATTTTCATGCCTACCAAACACACACTTAATCTTCAATATTTTTGTTCACCCCATCATAGCTTTGAACTCCAAAACTCTCTCCAAACCTTTGAGACACTAACCCATAGTAGGTCTGTCCTATCTAGGACATGGTATGCAATTACAAGATGGAATTAAATTTTAATTTGAATATAAGACCTTAGGCCCTGTTCTTTTCAGTGGGAAATGAGGGGTGTGGGATGGGTGATTGTGGGAAAGGGGGGGAAGGAGTGGGTGAATGTGGTTTTTTTTTTAAAATGTGGGAAAAAGTGGATGAGTGTGGGTGAAAGTTGAATGTAATTGAAAAAAGTTGAAGTATTAGTTATTAATATTTTTTTGTTTTATAATGTAATAATTTTATTGTGATAGTAATTAATGATGATGAAATTTTTTTGTTTTTGTTTATTCTGTTTTGTTCTTCTTAATTTTTTTATTTTTTATTTTTTTGTTTTTGTATTTGTATTTTTTATTTTTTATTTTTATTTTTATTTTTTATTTTTAATTTTCTTAATTTTTTAATTTTTTATTTTTTATTTTTTATTTTTTCAATTTTTTAATTTTTAATTTTTAATTTTTAATTTTTAATTTTTAGTTTTTTAAATTTTTTAAATTTTAATTTTTAAATTTTTTCTATTTTTTAATTTTTTATTTTCTTATTTTTATTTTCTGTATAAATTTTATTATTTTTTATTTTTTGGAATTTTTCATTGGTTGTTTTTCTGGAATAAAAAAATACAAAAAAAAATACAAAAAATAAAAAATACAAAAAAAAATTTAAAATTTAAATTTTTTTTAAAAAAATACAAAAAAATACAAAAAAATTTAAAAATTAAAATTAAAAATTAAAAATTAAAAAATTAAAAAATTAAAATTAAAAAATTAAAAATAAAAATTAAAAATAAATACAAAAAAATATAAAAAAATTAAAAAATAAAAAATAAAAAAATAGAATAAAAAAATTAAAAATTAAAAATAAAATTAAAAAATTAAAAAAAATTAAAAAATTAGAAAATTAATGAAAAAGAAAAAAAATAAAACTGTTCCATAACATCCGAAAAATTAAAACTGCTCATAATTGCTATTAGATTATACGTACACACAATTACGTAAATCATAAAAATTTTCAAAATATTAGAAATGGTTGTTTTATGTAGGTGTGGGAAAGAGTGGGTGAATGTGGGAAGGAGTGGTATTTTTTTTTTAAGTGTGAGAAGGAGTGGGAAGAGGGGGGAAGAAGTGGGTGAGTGTGGGGTGGGTGAATTTCCCAACAAAAAGAACAGGGCCTTACTCTAGCACAAATACCATATCTCCCTATGAGCAAAGTGACTATTAAAATACAATTACAATAGAAATTTCTCCATCTATTTCTGCCTTCAATATGATTCCATAATATCCCCTTAGACACATAAAGCAGATGGTAGATTTACCTAATACGTCAAATAAAAGTTCTAGGATTGTACGAGTTACAAACAATCCCAATATTTGGCCCATAACTCATTATTTGATCAATAACATAAAGCCCCTAATTGCCTTAGTGCTCAATCTTCAATTATCAGCTACCCTCACCCTCTTTACCCCCCCCCCCAAAAAAGTGGGAAAAAAGATAAGATGCAAGCCAAACTGGTGATATGTGCAACAAAAATTAGAGATGTGAGCAAATTAATTCGCAGGCTTCGAACAAGATAGATGTTGAAGAAGCATGACTAAGGCATTCTTGTTTCTTTTTTATTTTGTTTTGTTTTGTATTGTTTTGTTTTGGTGTAACAAACTTGTTAGGAATGGAAGCATAGTATAATAATTGGTCATACCAGACATATACACACATCAAGAAAATAAACATTACAAAATTTAACATGGAAACTCCTGTACACTAAAGGGAAAAAACAACCGGACAATGACTAACACAACTAATGTATAAGAAACGATAGATTACGAATAAGTGCACTTACACTGCCTCTCACTCTCATCTAGTCAGTGCTTGTGTCACTCCCTCTCTCCAAATCCAACTACCCCCTCCGCCATGGGGTTTAGAATGCCTAGAAAACACCCCAAAAAAAAACCCAAAGCTCACACAACCCTTACTTCTCAAGACTCCATATTGGGTCAAGCGATCCCTTTTTTACTCTTCGAGATAACCATTGTCTAAGGTCCGGGAGCCTATTTATAGTTGTAACATTTTCCATAATTTACGAACTCCTTGTTGGCACAGCCCAGAACCATGTGGAAAAGCAAAGTCACCATGTCACTTGCAAGACTTAAATTTCTATTTATCATTTTTCGGTAATGAGATCACAAATAAGAAAACGGTACATAATGGATAGATACGGAAAATGGTGTCAGAAACTACACTAACACAACTATTGATCTCCCTGAACCAAAGCCTTGTCACAACTCACATTGACGCAAAAAAGAGACATGGGACCGAAGAGCACTTGGCTGGATGGCAAGTATTGCCTTTCTCACGCTCTCCATCCGAATTCAATTTGGGAAAGACGCATATGTAGTTTGTTGTGCGTGACTATGCGGTTGGGCGTTGTTCTTGAGCTTGTTGCCTGAGGCTTGGCATCATCCCCCTTCCTGCCTGTTGTGGTTCATTAATGACTCCTGAGATAAGGGGCCTAATGAGTTGGGCATATTTATTCATGTAAAAAAAAAAGTAGACAAGGGGGTGTTTTTACAGAATAACCACTATTAGTGCCCCTACTCTTAGCATCAGCTGCTTTCAAATAGCTCAAACACATTATCCTTCCACTTCCCTTATGAGTACAATCTCTTTATATTCCTGCAAAAATAAGCAAACATAGTTTCAAGAGACTCCTGCAATCTCGTAAGTCATCTTTGAAACCAATAACTATATTAATGTGGCATCATCTACTATTGTAAAGAGCAACCCTGGATGTCATAGTACGTAGTATCAACCAAGGTTGCTGTATTGCTAACCTATCTAGGGAAAAGTTAATCCTACCCAAAATTCTGACATTACATTCTTTATTGGGATTAAACTTGCTCTGATATCCCTTGTTGTGAATGGAATTACAATAGAAAATATGTCCACATACATACACACCACAAGAGAAGGAATGACATATAATTTAATGTGGCATCATCTACTATAATAAGACAAGATATATTACAACTGGGCACATTCACAATACTATGCACTCTCAATCTCTTCTAACCAGTGTTTGAGTCACCCTTTACATTTACAAATCTATCTCCACATTATTATACCTGGACCAATGCCCTTAGCTCCTCTTTCCTTTGTTTTCCTTTCTTCTCCTTTTCTTTTCTTTCCTATCTTTGGTTTCTTCCTTTATTTTTTTCTTTTCTCATAAGATCAACAAAAAACTAATTGGTATAATTTTAGGTTGTACAAAAAGTCTACAAATCTCATCCTCTAATCCAAAATTATGTCAACCACATGCTCTATGCAACAACTGCATCGACTAACCAAATCAATCTACCAATCAGCTTCAACCCATCCATCAACTCACAAAACATGACATCTAATTTCAACTCTTCACTCTCTTTAACATCAACGACCAAGGAATAACATCAACGTTTGCATACAATTTCAACTCTTTACACTGATCATGATCTACAACTCGACAATCTCTCATCTTCTCTTGTGGTGTGTATGCGGGTATGTTTTCTATTGTACTTCCATCCCCAACAAGTGGTATCAGAGCGAGCCTAGTCCCAACAAGTGGTATCAGAGCTGGTTGCAGTCGATTGAGGAGGAGCAGATATGTGGAAGGCACACATAAGAGAAGATGAGTTGTTTCTTGCTAGTTGATGGGTCAAGAAGATGGTTTGTTTCCCGATCATGGATGGATCAAGTATGGTTCATTGATTGGTAGAGAACAGTTCAAGTTACGCGTAGATGATGACATCGTTTACTTTCTTATTCTTGATTGAAGATTGATAAGTTAAAGTTGACGTTGTGTTGCGAATGCTGATAGATCGAGTTGAACTTGATGGATAGAGTGATTCATAAGAAGGTGTCATTGCAGTTGTAAGCATGTGATAGATATAATTTTAGGTTGGAGGGAGAGATCTGTAGGTTTTTGAGTCCATCCCAAAATTATATTTACTTAGTTTATTGTGACTTTGTGAGAAAGGGATCGGACAAGGAAAGATAAAAAAAAAAAAAGAGACAGAAAATGGAAAGTTTTCAATTTGTGGCTTATACACCTGGCCTGGTTACAATTAAGGTCACAGTGGGTTTTAATAAGTTTGGTAAATTATGCAATATGTTGGTGTGCGTGAGATTTGATGTTCACCAACTTGAGCTAATTGTGGAAGGTGCCTAGATCATAAAAGAGGTTCATTGGCTTTGGTTGAAAGTATCCCATTTCCCAATAGGTGATAGAGGAATCCTTTTTGAAGTTTTGAGTGATTATGTGAGGTCGGGTATTTGAGGGTGTATCGAGGGAACCCCAAGTTCTGAGTTGGAGAGAGTGTGTTGAGAAGAAAGATAGATTTGTGACTGTACGAGGTAACTCAAACACTAGCTAGAGGAGATTGAGAGTATATAATGTTGAGTGACCTGATTGTAATACAACTTTTTTTTTATTATTATAGCGGATGATACGTCAGTTGGTTGCTGAGCCATGAAAAATTCTTAGACACAAGCATCTGTATTTAACATGGTACACACAACCTGAAGCCGTGTAGTGGATGCGCGCTTGATATATTGTAGTGTATCATTTTTTTTCACACAGTAGTGTATCTGTTCTGTTCTACAGTATACCTTTTCCTTCCTGTAGTGTATCATTTTATTTGTTGCTATGTATATTTTCCTATCTATAGTGTATCTTTTCTTGTCTGCGGTATATCTTTTGTTCGCTGCAACGTATCCTTTTCTACTTGGTTGGGCTGGAAAATTACGAAAATACTTGTTGGGTTCAGGGAAGTAAAATAGGATTTTGACCCAATTATGCGATGCCTCTTATATGGGTATGCATCTAAGCATGGTACATAGGTATGTACCTTAGAATTATTGCTGAGCCATAGTTTTATACCTCTATATGGAGCGATTTCTACGTTAAATTCATGGTGTTCTTTCTGTTGTGGTGTTTGTGTGTATAGTGTTAAATTTTATGTTACACTGATGTTCCTAACAAGTGGTATTAGAGCAAGTTTAATCCCAACAACATCATTGTTGTGTTCCTTGGGTACCTGTTGTGGCCCTACTATCCTTTCACTATATGTGCTAGCTTTACTAAGTCAGACAATGTATTTGACTGTTATTATGAAAGCATCATGGATCAATCACTTTCTTACCCTTGTTATGAGCCTTTCTAGACATCAATTCTCTTTCTTTGGATATCGACCTAAACATTTCCTCAATCCTTTTAGGTTCCTGGACAATCAACAAAATGTTGTCCCTATGTTAGACAACCAATTTTGCCCTTGTAATCTTCGTTGGCCAAACTTGAATTTTGTGAGAGTCTACTGTATGGCCGACAAGGGATGGGGGTGAGGGTATCCTCATCTTTGCTTCAGGGGTAGACTTTCTTCCCAGCTACCTCCACCAAAGTCTCGATCTCTATTAAGGTCAAGGATTCTTAAAGGCCGAAATCATATACATTTTATTCCCTTTATCCCATGGTTTTCTTGTTATTTCTTTTATATATGTCCTAAATAATTTGCATAGTTTCTATTTTAATACAATTAATTGACTATTTTGCCTTTTATGCGCCTTAATACTAATTAATAATAGTCAATAAGTGATGTGTACATACTAGAAATCTACATATTTTCCATATATTTACATTACCAAGACTACTTGTTTCAGTGGGTCAAATATAAAGAAAAAAAAAGTAGTATCTCTATAGAAACTAGAGGCATAAATACCTTTAACTTCAACAACCTAAGGACATAACTGACAATGACTATTGTTTTGTTTCAATTCTGAATATGCATAGTTTGTCAAACCATACAAATAGAGGGAGCATTTTGTAAATAAAAATACTAATTGCGTAAACAAAAATGATTACAGTCCCAGGGCAGTACCTCAAAGTTGCTCTAGCTATTTCATTAATTGGATGTGTTTGCATCTTAGATTCCCCCCCCCTTTTTGTGTAAATGAGATACAAAAGTTAATATAGACGGATTCAAACTCAAGTCTTTGGTCATAAATCTCAGAGGTCTTATTAGTTACGACAACTGACATCTACATGGGTCGCCCTTTAACCACGAACGACTTTTTATTTATGCCTTGTTTGATTTTATTTTTTTTTGTTTATTAGCATTTGGTTAGAATAGTAAATAGCATCTTGAGATGCACATAGGTAACTATTATATTCTTGATATTAGGAGATTCTTTGTTTGAAAAAAGGAAAGCTTTTATTAATTAATCTTCTCAATCAAGCAATGGTCTTCGGTAGCCAAAATAAAGACCAAATTTTAGGTATCTTCCAATGAAATCCTAGTGGTAGGATTATGGGGTTGGAGATGAGAAAGGGTGTAAGCCATTTTATTTACCTCTCTATCAACGGTAAAAGAAAGCACAAAACTCCAACAACTTACAAAGTTCATAAGACACCAAGTTGGACCATGTTTTTGTCCCAACACTGAGTTGGGTTGTGTTTGATTTAGTGGACTTTTGATGTGGAATTCAAAAATAAGAATTGCATTCAACAATTTTCAGGGCTTGGAGTTTGTACCCATTAAATGGATACCCACCCTTACCCATCCAAATTATGTGGGTAATACCCATTAAGAAAGGATAATGGGTATGTGATGGATAATTATCCATAGTTAAGTGGGTGTCCGATGGATAATTGGGCATCCACATATCCAATAATGATGACTAAAAAGACATTAATACCCTTATATAATAATTAAAATTACAATGAACCACTTTTTTAATGTTTTCCTTGATGACAAGGCCACTAAGAATTCAGGAGCAAAATTCAATTTCAACAATTTGAATTGAAACTTGACTATTTGATTTGAAAGATTAGAAGAAGGTCAAATCCAAATTTTGAGTTGAAATTTTTTTTGTTTGGTCAACATTTATCTCTGTCACAATAATTTAA
This sequence comes from Selenicereus undatus, assembly GCA_017589665.1. Lineage (NCBI taxonomy): Eukaryota > Viridiplantae > Streptophyta > Magnoliopsida > Caryophyllales > Cactaceae > Selenicereus > Selenicereus undatus. The sequence goes on from JACYFF010031958.1 coordinate 56,016,771, forward strand.
TCGATATTTTTCCCTACTTAAACAATTCAGTTGACATTTTTCCCTACTTAAACAATTCAGTTGACATTTTTGGCCAATGAAATAATTTCAATGCTTTAGATCAAAACTTGATTATTAGATAGAAAAAATTAAAATAAGCTTAAATCTAGATTTTGAACTCGACATTCCTTAGTTTGGTCAACATTATTATCTGCTATAACAATTCAATTGACATTCACGATAATTATTGTAATGGAGACAAATGTTAATTAAATGAAAGAATCTGAAGCTCAAAATTCATATTTGAGTTTCTTTTAATCTTTTCCGTTAGATGATAAAGTTTCAATTCAAACAGTTGAAATTGTTTTAATTGCTAAAAATGTGTACTCATCTTTCTTGCTTTCCTTTCAACCCAATGCTAAAAATGAAACAAAGAACAATTGTTTACATAGAATTAGAATTTCTTTTTTAATTTTGGATAATTAGTCGCGTAAAGATTACCTAGAAAAACCACACACACAAGTGGCTACAAGCCAAGTAGTGAGAAACCACCTAAAAATCTTAAAAAGGATAATTATAATGAGGTAGTTAAAACCACCTAAATATCCAAAACGATTGATTGAGAGCAACATAGGCATATCCTCTATGATGTATGCTTTGCAATGTTTTATAGAATATTATAATGTTTTGTAATCCTCTGTTGAGATCGAAGGTAAAGAGGGGGAAGGGGCGGAAGATGGGTGTTATTTAACTTAATTTGTTGTTCTTGGGAAATATTAAGAGGGGAGGGGGCAACATTTCACCCCCTTTCATCTCCGTTGCCTCACTTCCCCGTTCCCAAGTTGGTAGTGAATGCAGAGTGGTAAGATTAAATTCGACCTTTGAGAATGCTCACTGACAACGGAGGTACAAAGTCCAAATAGGTTCAACAAGAGATGTCTTCCTTCACAATAGCACAACTCGAAGTACTGGGCTACAATTTCAATTTCACTTGACTATTGATACTGATGGTTAGACAAACAGAACAAAGCCAAGTTACAAAATAATTGTTAGATTCAACACTATGAGATTCATCACTTGCTCAACGGATTAGGGTTCGATTTGGGTGGCACTTCAAATTTTCTCGCAGATACCAACGATAAATAATAAAAAATATCCAACAATAATGATAAATTAAAGAAAACAGGCGACGAATTGATTTTAGATCTTCCTTTGCTTTAAACATCTGTAGAAAAACCAATACTACTTCAGGATCCTCCAAGGCCAAATCACCCATGCTTGTAGCAAATTTTTATTTGTAATGTTTCAAACTCTTTTATCTGCCTTTCTAACATTCATCCCCCATTTTTGTGCCAATTTAACAATTTGAGCAAAAATAGGGACATATTGATACAAATAGAACGAGCATTCGAAATTAGTGTGCCAACATCATCTCAACCTAAAGTTTAAGGTGAAACTTAAAGGTTGAGAGTTATGTACTCGGATAGCATTACAATCACTTGCTAAATGCAGACCCTAGGTTCCATTTCTCTACAGTGCTCATATTTCTTTACTTCGGAAATTTGAGGGTGAAAAACAGGCACTTGGACTTAGGCTGATGTTCTAGCATGTCTCCTAGGCTTGGGCTAATGTTCTAGCATGTCTCCTTATCCCCTTTGGGCCATTCAACCCACTCGGGTTCTCTAAAAACGGGCGTAGTGGAAGCCTAGTTTATCTAATGCAGAAAATACGGCGAGTGATTTTCTATTACGAATTTCTTGTTAGTCATGGATAACTAGATTGTTTGAGTAGTGTACAGGATATCAAGACTCTGATACCATGTAGAGAAACTTAATTAGAGCTGAGGTATTTGGAGGTTGAATTAATTTTCTATCAATGCTCTCTATTTCTCTTGTTTCATTCATTGGAAAAACTGTAGCTTTATACACACATGGGATGGAAGGGGGGTCGACGCACGGCTTGCCCTAACTTGCTATTTAAGGCACCGACTCCTAGTTCTAATACAAATTGGAAAGGGAAAGATTGTGATAAAATCTATGTATATACAATATGTCCTAACAATTATGAATATTGCTAGGTGAAATTAGACTTGGGCAAAACTGTCTCAATAAGATTACCAAACCGAAACTGATACGAAATTAAGTGGATTTTGATATATATTTTCAACCAATTTAATTAAAAAGGTTAACACGTTCAACCCATTTAATTAAATAGATAAAACAGGTCAACCAATTCACCTATTCATTATTTACCTGTTTACCCTTTCATGTGATAATTAAATCACAAAAATTTAAAATAAACATGAAAATGTGAATTATTGGGGAAGCATTATGCAATAATTACCTACTGTGGAATATAAAGTTAATGTTCAATGTCATGCAGTTAAGTATTAACAAAAAAATATCAAATGGGTAAATGGGTAATCAAGCGACTAGTTTATTTTAAATGGGTTAGACCGGTGAACCCGTTTAAAAATTAAATGGGTATAGGTCAAGGGTTTTCCACCCGTTTAATAAACGAGTTAGGTTCAGGTCGAGGTATTTTCAACTTGTTTAAGTTTAGCATGAACACGACCCGACCTAGCCTATTACCCAATTCTAGATGAAATGTTCATGCTTTGTTATATTATTAGGTGAAGTTTAAGTGTCTTGTTATATATATGCTTCTGATATTAGTGAGTATTTTGTGCTCTCTCTTCAGGTTTAGGGCTTTATAATAATCATGAAAAAAAAAACACTAAGGCATATGTGTTAGAGCAAGCCACTAGTAACTTGATCACAATATGTATGAGCTGCCTTTTTTTCTTTTTCTTTTTTTAATGAGAAAGAGTTGTCTGACCGTTAGAGGTATATTGTAAATAGCAAAATGGCAAATGTCTTGTTACAAGACATTTCTTAAGTATCTTGTTTTACCTAAAAATTATATTACAATGTTTTTAAATTGAAAAAGATGATATGATCGAATAGTGAAAGTATATTACAAGTTATAAATTTTGTAAAATCATCTTTTTATATATAGTTTACCAAATTCCTAAAATACGCGCATCATATGTCCTCACGGATGGGGTTGATCTTATTAGGGTGTTATTTAATATTTCGTCGGCGTAGTCGACGCATGTTTAAGTTTAGCAATTTATAAATTAGTGTAATCATTAAGAATTTGGTGGTTTTGAGTTATAAAATATACTAATTTAGGATAAAGCAAGACTAGGAGTGGCAAATATTCGGGTCCGGGTTGATTCAGGTCTAGACAAATTGAACATTCGGACGAAAACTTCATACCTGTACCCTATCTGAATTTTGAATCAGACATGTTGGCCAAATCTGGACCCGGTTGTCTGAATGAATGAATTTATGAATAATTTTTGGACATTCTAACCGAAATTTTGTGTGACTGAACCTGAACCCAATTTTTCAATGTTTGAATCCAGTTGTCCAAAGTTATTTTTACGAAACTTTCTAGAGAATTTGACTTGAAATTACACATAAACCTAGTTGTTGGATATCCGAACTCGATTGCCCGAATTTGTCCGAACCTAAAATTGCTCAAAAATCCGGACAAGCAGAACCCAAATGTCCAAACCCGAACCGATCTGGATTTAAATTCAGACATGACCGATTGTTTGAATTTTAAATTAGGACAAATTTCGTGACCATACCTGAATTTTTTGGAGTCGGACAAATTCGGGTAATCAGGTTGGACGTATTTTGTTAGCTCTAAGCAAGACATTTAAGGGTGACTTATAACAAAATATATATCATAACTCAAATAGCAAAATGATATAGCAGTAGCGTATCCTAAATTATTTTCTATCTTGACTCACATCCTTATCAATTTTCCCTCTATCGACTCACCTACTCGTCTATAATCTGCAGCGGAGTAGACTATACTCAAGCCTAGAGATTTGTTCAGAATCTTTTTGCAGTTCTACCTTAACTCATTTTATTTGTGGCACAAAAGAATTTGAAACTGTTGTTATTTGCGAGTTGACGATAAATGGACAGTTCAGCAGGTGTAGCTTGTGAAATCACATAATTGCTATCTTTGTGGGATTTTGGATGTCTGCAGTGTATCTGGCCTTTGCAATAGCCGTATGTAACTAAAACAAAACCGTAGGTGCCACTTCGACTCAAAATTTTCTGGCGAAATTTACCGGCACAGTCAGTATTCATGGTTGACTAATCGACAGGACTGGCTTGTCACAAAACTTGGTAGTAAGTCCAAAGTTAACAGCACCAAATATAATACTCACCGTTGACTGTGACATTGATTTACATTCTGTCATTTAGAAGTATACAATTCAGGCCAATATACACACCCTGACATCTGATAACATGTCTTAGAACACAGACAACACATAACCTCGGACACATACCAGCATTTCCTATTCGTCTGGTTTGATGCCGACAGCATTTACAAATGCAAACCCAGATCAGCCAGCTGCCATTTTGATGGAATCCCGACCACCATTGACAAGGAAGAAGGTCCAACAACTCATTCAAGGTCCATTTCAAACTCCAAAGTACAAGCATTGGTTCAGATTGTTCAAGAAGTTCAAGGGAGTTTAGACGGGCTAGCAAATCAAAATTTGCCCGGTTTTGTCCATGTCATTACTTAAGCCAAATCATGGCTTAAGTCGTGAATTTTTACATTTTTGGAATCCTCAAGAAGTCTACATTCAAATCCAAGCATTGATTTCAAATCATGCACACAAGAGGATGAGAGATCAAGGTGTTTATCCAAACCGGTCATATTGGGTTCCAATTTGCACGGTTTAATGTTTAAGCCTAGTTACCCCACTTAAATACATCCTAACCTTGATTTCTTGATTTCTTGGGGGGGGGGGGTTTATATACATCCCAAAGTTACCCCCCGGCTAAAAACTAAATCATGATCACTTTTACTATGTTTTACTTTTGCCTAAAAACCGGCCAGCAACATGCTTGAACCCGGTTTGCATGAACCGGTTTTCTTCTCACCAAACCAGCCGACTCCGTCGCTAGCAAGTAGATTGGCATACCTTCCAAAGCATGGCACACGTCCCAAGGCTCTCTAGGAGTGGATGCCCCCTTGGGAAGTTCAACCAATTAGAGTGAAGGAAGCAAATATCTTATCTCTTCATTCCCATTGGCTAGCCGTAAAGGAGGAAGCACTTTTCGGCTGTGCACATGCATTCTGGACTTCTTTGCTGGTTTTATTAAGGCTTAAGTGAGGGTTAAGTGATGTATAATAAGCTTAGACATTGTTTTACTTCATGATTTGGATGTAATAGTTTAGTTAAACATGCTTGTATCTAGATTAACATTAAACCAGATGTAATTAGTTCTTAACACCTATCCTCACTAGTAAGGAAAAGGGGAGGTGTGTGCTTTCTTGTAAACTAGTTAGCTTGGCCATTTTGTTGCATACTTAAGGTATCTCACGGCTATGGCAAGGAACATAACCTTTGAATGATACAAATTTAGTTTGAGAGCTTTTGCATGCTCTCTATCAAACTCTTGCTTGCTTATCCTTAATTAGGCCAATTAAGGTGGTGTCCAAGTGAGTATTAACCTTGATTACCTGGTGATTCTGTATCTTAATCAAGATTAAGGGCCCTAGACTCAAGATTGGTGGTGTTTCTGTATCCATTCTTTGAGTTTAGTCTATCCTATTCTATCTTAAGCTACTTGAATTCTAAGTGAGATTATTAGCTTAATTATTGAGTTAATCTTTATCACTTAGCAATTTCTTCATATCCCCTCATTCTTCTACTTCATTTACCTTCATATACATCCATTCCCATGGCTTATACTTCACCAAAATGCGTAGCTTCAAAGCAAACATCCAAACACTTCAAACCGTGCTTAGTTTGGATTTTTAGCCTACGGCCAGCAGCAAGTTGGCACAGCCTCACCGTGCCCTTTGACACGACCCTGCCACATCTTATCAGTGCTATCTCCTTATGTTTTGGTTGTCCTTTGATGTGTGTTAGCTTGGGTTGCTTATTCCCTTGAGACATACATCACATTTGCCCTTTTGGAGTCCTTGCTTATTCTGAAGACACATCAACCTTCATTCCATAGCTATCCTCGTCCACTTCTCTGATTTGCTAACTTGGGACATGCCAAATCTTGTGAACAGTACAACAAGCATCATCTGAGGTCCAGCTCTCTTTCCAATTCTCAAATTCAGATCCACCAAAAACAACTTGCTTTATCCTCACAAAGCTGCTCAAAGTCAAACATGGTGCCCATAAATGAGCATCTATGTTTAATGCAGCAGTGACAATCAGCATAAACATTCTCACGGCCCCACAAAAGCTAGGTCAGGGTAATTGAGATATACACTATCTTACTCCTTCAAACTAGAGAGGAAGTTTCCACGTAAGTACAACCAGAAACATTTTAAAATTAGTATCGATATCTAGTTGAGAAAAGGAAGTGGGTTCTGACACCTCAAATAATGGGAATTTTGGGCCCCTTAAACAAGTGGCGGCGGCAGCCAAAACAACAATAACAAAAGAAATCAACCCATGCTGGACCCCCTCCCCAAAGCAGGGCACAAGAGTACCAAATGTCCCTAACCCCATAAGGGGAGAGGTGGTTTCGAAAAGTGCAATATGAACCTGTTAATTTTATTGAGAGCTACAAATCTAACTACTACATTGGTTATTGAATAATTTTTATAGCATAGAGAAGTGGGGATCGATCCACGAGGAAAGATTGTTTTAAAAAGGCTAGCTTAATCCTAAATGATTTTACTAATCCAATTTGTTAAATCTAATCTTAATAATTCTAAAATAATTAAAATCTAATGAATAAAAATCTGGAAAAGCACCCAATGATGCTCCTAAATATTTGGGATTATATTCTGGAAAGAAAACAGTAAAAATCTTTCCTAAATCATCTAGAAAAAATAAAAACAGAATAATAATTCAATCTTCAACTAAAAATAAAAACAGAAATTATTAAACAGAAAATTAATATTAAAAATGTCAAGCATTAACCTAAACTAATAATATTAAACGTGACAAGCTTATAAATCCAGAATAATGTCTGATTAATTTCAGGAAAATTAAATCAGAAACTTACTGCAGAATAATCAAGCTGAAAATTAAATCTGATATTAAAAATAAAATAATCTGCATAAATATAAATACGAAAATAATCAATAAAATTACCCTAATTCTAGGACACAATTTTCTGGACTTAACAATACCTAATAATCGTGAATTAACAATTAAAATCGAAATTTTCAGAATTAATAACCTAAAAACCTGCACATATCAATTTCGCAAAAGAATTCTGAAAAATTATCAAATAACTTCCAAAAATTACGAAATTAAATGTGGGTAGACTATGACACTATGTAAACTCTAGGAACTGATAAAAATAAAAAGAGAACAAAAATAACTATTTTTAGTCTAATTTCTAACAAACCGATAATTAGACAATAAAACAGAATATAAATCAAATCTAAAATTATAACCACACTAAAAATCAAAATCTATACTATCTAAAATTACCTAGACACTCCTAAAAGACTATACTTTGTGGGGGGGGGGTGATTGAAATTATATTGAAGCTAAAAAAATAGAACAAAAGTTAACAAACTAATCAAATTAACTCTACGCAACAAATAATGATCAAAAGCTGTCAAATTTATGAAGGATACTTAGTATAATCTTAATCCACCATGTAAATTAATATTTATCATCAACACACAAGTTAATTTCATTCATGAGTTAAACTGTAGAAGATATCCACCAGCGGTTCTTCCCCGTTTTTCCTTAGATTCTAGTTTACTTAGGTTCAGCCCTAATATAAACCCTACTAATTTGATAATCTTTACACCAGCGCAAAAATTTAACCAAACTAGAGCATTAAGAATTAGAAAAACATCATTTAATACTTTGTAACCAATTTACCAGCAAATCGATTTAACAAAGATCTAAAGCGATTACCTAATTAAAAGTGATGGGTTTGAGCCATCCATGATTAATTAGGGTGATACCTAGGCCTACATGATTATAACTTTTACGTATTATAATCTTATAAACTATCAATTGAAATTGTATTTAATCAACTAGCATGCATTCTAATCGATTTAAAACAAATTTCATAAACGATAAACACTAATCGCTAAAGAATCATGAATATAAATCAACTAGGCATTAAAGCATAGAAGTTGTTCCAAAATAGTAAATTTCGCATGGCTTCAAGAAGATTATACTAAGCACAAAAAATTACTCGCTCATATTAAAATTAACATTACACAATTCACCTAAATACTCCATGTTTAATAGTAAACCTACCACAAAATAAATAAAACAAAGTAAAAATAATAATAATAATAATAAAAACAAAAAAAGAATAATCCTACTTTTCTTGATGGCAGCCATGGAGTTGGCAAGATGATGATGGTGTTTATGATGATAGATGATAGTTGATGATGATGATGGGAGGATGATGGGAACGACTGCGTGGAGGGGTTTGAAGATGACAATGATGAATACAGTGAAGGCAAGAAGAAGGCAGTCGTGGGTTGATGAAGGTTGATGGTGATGGTGATTGTGTGTGTGGAGATTGAGGTTGAGCCGTGGGGGTGTTTTTATGGGTTGTGGCGTGCTTGATATGGTGAAGATGGAAGGGGGTCTTTTATGGCTGCATTTAAGGCTTGGCTGTCGTGGCTGATTTTCTTGAGGGAAGGGAGATGAGGATGAGGTTGAAGGAAGATGGTGACGATCAAGGGGTTGGCTGCGTTGAAGGAGGATGTCACGTGAGACGGGATCGAAGATGGTGATGAAGATGTGATTCATGGAGAAAGGAGGCTGTTGGGGTTTTTATTGAGTTGAAGGTAGCCGTGGGGGTGATGTAGGAGATAGTGATTGTGTAGGAGATGAAGATGTGATGGAGGTCAAGAGTTTGATGAGGGATGGGAGTGTGCTTGTAAACTTCATCATCTTCTTTCTTCCCTAGACTTCTTCTCTCCCAAGACTTCTAATTCTCTTCCAACTCTTGCAATCCAGCTTAGACAATGTCTTCATAATCATTATTTTTGGACCATCGTCTACCCAAGTGATGGAGTCGCCACCACCATTGCCAAGGAACAAGGTCCAATCACTCGTTCAAGGTCCAACATACACTCCAAGTTGCAAGCATTGCTTCAAAATGGCCAAGAGGTTCAAGATGGTGTCCACGGGCTAACCCCCTCAAAACAGCCCGGTTTTGTCAATCTCATTTCTTAGGCCTAACCATGGCTTAAGTCATGAATTTTTGTATTTTTGGAATCCTCAAGAAGTCTACAATCAATTCCAAGCATTGATTTCAAATCATGCACACAAGAGGATGAAAATTCAAGGAGCTTTTCTAAACCGTTCCCATTTGACCCCCATTTTGCACGGTTTTATGTTTGTGATTAATTAACCCACTTAATCACATCCTAACCTTGATTTACTGACTTGGGGGGGGGGGGATTATACACACCCTATACTTACCCCCCTCATGCTTAAAATTCAAGTCATGCCCACTTTTGCTAAGCTTACAAAAGGCAAGAAAAACCGACTTATTCGGTTCCCTTGAACCCGGTTCATTTGAACCGGTTCTCTTCCACTCAAAGCAGCCAGCCACCCTCACTAGACAAGCTGAATGGCACACTCTTCAAGCATGGCACACTATTCAAGGTCACCTAGGGTTGGTTGATACATTGGAAAGGGCAACCAATGAGAATGCAAGACAAGATTTCATGTCTCTTCACTCCCATTGGCTAGCCGAAAAGCAACCTTGAAATTTCGGCTGCCCACTTGCATATTAGAAGCAATTTCAACTTGTATTAGTCCTAAGCATATGCCTAATTGATGTGTAATTGGCCTAGACAAAGCTTAGATGGATGATTTGTTGTATTAGCATTAGTTAAGTGTGTTTGTGTTGAGTTTATGATGTAACCGGTTTGTATTAAGCATAAACTAATACCTTTCCTTCCCAAGGAGGAAAGTGACGTGGCCCTTTACTTTCTAGCTGAGTATGGAAGCAAAGTTTCGGCCATGGCAAAGGATTATTCCACATTTTGAAGAACAAAACCAGTTTGAGAGCATATTTCCCCTCTACCTCAAATTCTTGCTTGCATATCTTAGTTTAGGCCAAACTAAGTGGTGTTCAAGTGAGTCTTAACCTTGATTAAGTGGTGATTCTATATCTTAATCAAGACTAAGGGCCCTAAACTCAAAGGTTGGTGGTGATTCTGTATCCAATCTAGAGTTTAGCTCTATCATGTTCTAGATTCATCTCCACGGTTTGCAAGTGAAGGAATTAACTTTGTTAATTAAGTTAATTCCTTTCACTTAGCTTATCTTCCATATTCCCTCACTCTCCCACTTCAAACACTTCCATTTCCATCTACTTTCACATATTATACATCACAAAAGAGAGCAAAACCAAAGCCAACTTCAAGGGCATCCAACCTTGCTCTCTTAAGCATCCTCACGGTTTTGAAACCAGCAAAGTAGCATGGTGTGGCCGTGCATATAGACACGACTGTGCCACCCTTGACCGTGAGTAAACTTTGAGATTTTGCCTTCCTTTGATGTGTGTTAGCTTGGGTAGTGTTTTCCCTTGACACATACATCACGACGCATGTAAAACCCGAGCCTCAACGTCCTCTCTTCTCCTCTTTATTAAATTAATACTAACCCTGAAAAATATATAAAATAAAACAAATTAGACAAAATAATATATATAATATACTCAAAATAATTATAAAAATAACGCTTGCTTTTTAGCTTAACAGAACCTATCATATAAAATGGATGAAGCGCTAATTGCATTTCAATTTCCATGCTATCCTACAGTTGAATCCTTTCATAGAATCCCTGAGAAGAGAGATTAAGGAGAATACATTGGTGGTCTAGGAATAAGATAATTGGCTTGAATCAAGAAGATTAGAAAATCCCATACCTAGACTTGAAGATATGCTCGATGAACTACATAGCTCTATGGTCTTTTCAAAGATTGATTTGAGAAGTGGCTACTACTAGATTTGAATAAGAGAAGGGGATGAATGGAAAACTGCATTCAAAACCAAGGGAGGTTTGTATGAATGGGTTGTCATGCCATTTGGTCTTTCAAATGCCCCTAGCACATTTATGAGGTTAATGAATTAGGTGTTCAAACCTTATATTGGCAAGTTTGTAGTGGTTTACTTTGATGACATTCTAATCTATTCCAAGGATGAGCAAGCACATCAAGATCATCTCAATCAGATCATGCATGTCCTAGAACGTGAGCAGTTGTATGGTAATCTTAAGAAATGTACTTTTTTCACTCATGAAGTTACATTCTTAGGTTACATTGTTTCAAGAGAAGGTATCAAAGTCGATGAAGGGAAGAAAGAGGCAATCCGAAATTGGCCTCAACCACAAAGCATACATGATGTTCAGAGTTTTCATGGCTTGACTTCTTTTTGCAGGAGGTTTATCAAAAATTTCAATACCATGATGTCCCCTATAACTGAAGTGCTTAAGGGTTCTTCCTTTCAATGGAATGCTAAAGCTCAAACGGCCTTCGAAGAAGTGAAGAGAAAACTAACTCAAGCACCGGTTCTTACTTTACCATGTTTTGAGAAGGTTTTTGAAGTAGAGTGTGATGCCTCAGGCGTGGGCATTGGTGGAGTTCTTACACAAGAAGGTAAACCTCTAGCCTTCTTTAGTGAGAAATTGTGTGATTCTAGAAGAAAATACTCCACTTATGACAAGGAGTTTTATGCTATTGTGAGATGCTTAGAGCACTGGAGTCATTACCTAATTGCTAGTGAGTTTATCTTGCATTCTGACCATGAAGCTTTGAAGTATATACAAGGTCAACATAAGTTAAACTCCAGGCGTGCCAAATGGGTTGAGTTTATGCAGTCATATCATTTTACTATCAAGCACAAGTCAGGTAAACTTAATCAAGGTGCAGATGCTCTATCCAGGAGGTATCTCTTATTGTTTCAACTAGATGCTTGTATACTTGGTTTTGAGCATCTACAGACTTTGTATGCCAATGATGAAGACTTTAGGGCATTATATGTTGCTTGTTCAAAACCCCCTAAAGGAGACTTTCATGTGCAAGAAGGATTTCTATTCAAGGGTACTCGGTTATGTGTTCCCAAGTGTAGTACAAGAGAGTTGCTCATTTGAGAAGTCCAAGGAGGTTCCTTAGCTGGACATTATGGTGAGAACAAGACTATTACTATGCTAAGAGAACATTATTATCGGCCTGGTATGGAGCGTGATGTGCAGGATATCCTAAAGAGGTATGGAACATGTCAAATTGCAAAGAGTCATTCACTACCTCAAGGTATTTACACGCCATTGCCTACTCCCATTTCACCATGGGTTGATGTAAGTATTAACTTCATTCTTGGACTTCCTAAAACCCGAAGGAACAAGGATTCTATCTTTGTTGTGGTTGATAGGTTTTCTAAGATGTCTCATTTCATTCCATGCAACAAGACTAATGATGCTACACATATTGCTGAGTTGTACTTCAAAGAGGTTGCAAGGTTACATGGTATTCCTAGGTCCATTGTTTTTGATAGGGATACCGCGTTTTTGAGTCATTTTTGGATTACTTTGTGGAAGAAGTTAGGTACTAAGCTGAAATATAGTACTACTTGTCATCTACAAATTGATGGGCAAACTGAGGTTACTAATCGAACCTTAGGAACTCTCCTAAGAGCTTTGATTAAGCCTCATGACAAAGCTTGGGATTTGCTTTTGCCACATGCAGAGATTGCTTATAACAAGACACCAAGCAAAGCAACTGGTCTTTCCCCATTCAAAGTGGTCTATGGAATTGATCCACTTAATCCACTTGATCTCATTCCAAGGTCATTTGATCAGAAGCCGCATCCAGATGCAGCTGCAAGGGTAGAACAAATCAAGAAGGTTCATGAGTTGGTAAGGAGCAAGATTGAGAAGACTAATGAAGCCTATCAAGCTCATGCCAACAAGCATAAGAAGCAAGTGGTATTTCAACCAGGAGGCCTTGTGTGGATTCATCTTAGAAAGGAGAGATTTCTATCCAAGAGGAAGAATAAGCTAATGCCATGAGCTGATGGTCCATTTGAGGTACTTGAACGTATTAATGACAATGCTTACAAAGTTGATTTGCCAGGTGACTATGGAGTTTCAGCCACATTCAATGTAGCTGATTTGCAAGCTTACCAAGACGATGATTAGCTTGCCAATTTGAAGATCAAATCTTCTCAACAAGGGGAGGATGATGGAGTCCCCACCACCATTGCCAAGGAAGAAGGTCCAATCACTCGCTCAAGGTCCAACATACACTCCAAGTTGCAAGCATTGCTTCAAAATGGCCAAGAGGTTCAAGATGGTGTCCATGGGCTAACCCCCTCAAAACAGCCCGGTTTTGTCAATCTCATTTCTTAGACCTAACCATGGCTTAAGTCATGAATTTTTGTATTTTTGGAATCCTCAAGAAGTCTGCAATCAATTCCAAGCATTGATTTCAAATCATGCACACAAGAGGATGAAGAATCAAGGAGCTTTTCTAAACCGTTCCCATTTGACCCCCATTTTGCACGGCTTTATGTTTGTGATTAATTAACCCACTTAATCACATCCTAACCTTGATTTCTTGATTGGGGGGGATTATACACACCCTAAAATGACCCCCTCATGCTTAAAATTCAAGTCATGCCTACTTTTGCTAAGCTTACAAAAGCCAAGAAAAATCGGCTTATTCGGTTCCCTTGAACCCGGTTCATTTGAACCGGTTCTCTTCCACTCAAACCAGCTGGCCACCCTCACTAGACAAGCTGAATGGAACACTCTTCAAGCATGGCGCACGATTCAAGGTCCCCTAGGATTGGTTGATACATTGGAAAGGGCAACCGATGAGAATGCAAGACAAGATTTCATGTCTCTTCACTCCCATTGGCTAGCCGAAAAGCAACCTTGAAATTTCGGCTGTAGACTTGCATATAAGAAGCAATTTCAGCTTGTATTAGTTCTATGCATATGCCTAATTGATGTGTAATTGGCCTAGACAAACCTTAGATGCATGATTTGTTGTATTAACATTAGTTAAGTGTGTTTGTGTTTAGTTTATGATGTAATCGGTTTGTATTAAGCATAAACTAATACCTTTCCTTCCCAAGGAGGAAATTGACGTGGCCCTTTACTTTCTAGCTGAGTATGGAAGCAAAGTTTCGGCCATGGCAAAGGACTATTCCACATTTTGAAGAACAAAACCAGTTTGAGAGCATATTTCCTCTCTACCTCAAATTCTTGCTTGCTTATCTTAGTTTAGGCCAAACTAAGTGGTGTTCAAGTGAGTCTTAACCTTGATTAAGTGGTGATTCTATATCTTAATCAATATTAAGGGCCCTAAACTCAAAGGTTGGTGGTGATTCTGTATCCAATCTAGAGTTTAGCTCTATCATGTTCTAGATTCATCTCCACAGTTTGCAAGTGAAGTAATTAACTTTGTTAATTAAGTTAATTCCTTTCACTTAGCTTATGTTCCATATTCCCTCACTCTCCCACTTCAAACACTTCCATTTCCATCTACTTTCACAGATACATCACAAAAGAGAGCAAAACCAAAGCCAACTTCAAAGGCATCCAACCGTGCTCTCTTAAGCATCCTCACGGTTTTGAAACCAACAAAGTGGCACAGTGTGGCCGTGCATATAGGCACGACCGTGGCACCCTTGACCATGAGTAAACTTTGAGATTTTGCCTTCCTTTGATGTTTGTTAGCTTGGGTAGTGTTTTCCCTTGACATATACATCATATTTGGTATCAGAGCTGAGTTTTTCCTTGGTTTGGTACTTCACCCATCCTTCCTAAATTCCTTCCTTTCCACTCTCAAATACAAGTGATCCCATTTCTTCTCTTACCTCAAAACAACATGAGTGCTAGCTTGAGTGTGGAAGAGAAGCTTGATGCTGTTTTGAAGGGTAACCATGAAATTACTTCTTCAAACCAAGAATTGAAGAGTTTTAATCAAGAGTTGAGGGCGCAAAATGAGTGCCTACGAAAGAAACTAGGTACCTTCCTCAAGCAAAAGCAGAAGATGAATAAAGAACCCTCCTATCCTGAACCACGAAATCAAGAACAAGTTTTCAGCCATACACTTGATTCTTCAAGTGATGAAGAACCATGGAGGACGCCACAAAATGAACCAAGAACTCAAGCAAACTCTAATGACTTTAGAGTTGAAATCCCAGAGTATGAAGGCAAGCTTGACGCAAAGGAGTTTCTAGATTGGTTGCACACGGTTGAAAGGGTGTTCGAATACAAGGATGTTCAAGAGGACAAGAAACTCAAGTTGGTGGCACTAAGGCTACGTAAGTATGCTTCCTTGTGGTGGACTAATCTTTGTGCTAAACGTGTTAGAGAAAGAAAAGCTAAGATTAGAACTTGGGAGAAAATGAAATCCAAGTTGAAAGCTAGATTTCTACCACCCACTTATGTATAAGATTGCTATTCCCAATTGCATAATCTAAACCAAGGCAATCTAAGTGTTGAGGAGTATACTAGGGAGTTTGAAAAGCTTGTTATTAAATGTGATCTTCAAGAACCAGAAGAGCAAACTATTGTTAGGTACTTAGGAGGACTTGAACCTAAGTATGCTAATGTTGTTGAATTACAAGCTTACACTACATTTGATGAAGTTCGTGTGCTAGCTCATAAGGTTGAACAACAAAAGAAAGCTAGACCCACCTTCAAGCCTTCAAACCCACTGCCTCTAAACCGGAATCAACCCTTTAACAAGGGGAGTTCCAACCCACCACCAAAACCACAAATGCCTTTCCCTCCTAATCCACAAAGAACCGTAGCTCCTCAAAAGGCCCTAGCACCCCCATTTCGTCTAAACCCTAACCCCATGGGTAATAGAAGGTGCTTTAAATGTCAAGGTTTTGGTCATATTGCTTCTGAAAGTCCAAACAGAAAGGTCATTACACTAGCTAAATGGGCTACCGTGAAAGAAGACTTTGAAGAAGAAGAGCACGAAAATGAAGATGAGTTTGAAGAAGAAGAAACTCACGAAGATGTTGTGGAGGAAGCAGATGAAGGAGAACTCTTGGTTTTAAGGCGAGTTCTAAGCAATCACAAAGGAGTTAAAGATGAACAAAGAGAGAATATATTCCATACAAGGTTTACCTCTCAAGGTAAAATATGCTCTTTGATCATTGATGGTGGTAGTTGTTTTAACGTTGTTTCTCTAAGCATGATTGAGAAACTTAGGCTACAAACAATGATTCATCCACATCCTTACAATATCCAGTGGTTAAATCAAAGGAAGGGAATTCAGGTGAACTCTCGTTGTTTGGTTTCATTTTCCATTGGAAAGAATTATAAAGATGAGTTATGGTGTGATGTTATTCCCATGGATGCATGTCATATTCTATTAGGGAGACCATGGTTGTATGACTGTAGAGTTATGCATAATGGCTACCTAAACACTTACTCCTTTACCAAAGATGGCAAGAAAATCACCCTAGCCCCTTTAGCCCCGTCCAAACTCTATGAAAAACCCCCACAAAACAAGCCTAAACACGGTGAGTGTCTCCTAGCCGTGAGTGAGAGTGTACTAAAGGCTTCACAACATGAGTTTAAAGCCTTTGGAGAGTGGATTCTAAGCATCCAAGAAGAACCTGAAAATTTGATGCCCACTCATCCCATTGCCAAAACACTCATTGAAAAATTCTGTCATTTGTTCCCAGAGGAAATCCCCACGGGTTTACCTCCAAAAAGAGACATCCAACACCACATCGATCTTATTCCTGGTTCAATCGTACATGATAAGGCAGCATATAGGATGAGTCCTAAGGATACTAATGAGATTCAAAGACAAGTTACAGAATTACAGGAAAAGGGCTTGATTCGGGAGTCTTTGAGTCCATGTGCCGTTCCAGCATTATTAGTGCCAAAGAAAGATGGTGGAATGAGGATGTGTGTGGACAGAAGAGCCATCAACAAAATCACAATCAAGTATAGGTATCCCATACCTAGACTTGAAGATATGCTCGATGAACTACATGGCTCTACGGTCTTTTCAAAGATTGATTTGAGAAGTGGCTACTACCAGATTCGAATAAGAGAAGGGGATGAATGGAAAACTGCATTCAAAACCAAGGGAGGTTTGTATGAATGGCTTGTCATGCCATTTGGTCTTTCAAATGCCCCTAGCACATTTATGAGGTTAATGAATCAGGTGTTCAAACCTTATATTGGAAAGTTTGTAGTGGTTTAATTTGATGACATTCTAATCTATTCTAAGGATGAACATGCACAACAAGATCACCTCAATCAGATCACGCATGTCCTAGACCGTGAGCAGTTGTATGGTAATCTTAAGAAATGTACTTTTTTCACTCATGAAGTTACATTCTTAGGTTACATTGTTTCAAGAGAAGGTATCAAAGTCGATGAAGGGAAGAAAGAGGCAATCCGAAATTGGCCTCAACCACAAAGCATACATGATGTTCGGAATTTTCATGGCTTGGCTTCTTTTTACAGGAGGTTTATAAGAAATTTCAATACCATCATGTCCCCTATGACTGAAGTGCTTAAGGGTTCTTCCTTTCAATGGAATCCTAAAGCTCAAACGGCCTTCGAAGAAGTGAAGAGAAAACTAACTCAAGCACCGGTTCTTGCTTTACCATGTTTTGAGAACGTTTTTGAAGTAGAGTGTGATGCCTCAGGCGTAGGCGTTGGTGGAGTTCTTACACAAGAAGGTAAACCTCTAGCCTTCTTTAGTGAGAAATTGTGTGATTCTAGAAGAAAATACTCCACTTATGACAAGGAGTTTTATGCTATTGTGAGATGCTCAGAGCACTGGAGTCATTACCTAATTGCTAGTGAGTTTATCTTGCATTCTGACCATGAAGCTTTGAAGTATATACAAGGTCAACATAAGTTAAACTCCAGGCATGCCAAATGGGTTGAGTTTATGCAGTCATATAATTTTACTATCAAGCACAAGTCAGGTAAACTCAATAAAGGTGCAGATGCTTTATCCAGGAGGTATCTCTTATTGTTTCAACTAGATGCTTGTATACTTGGTTTTGAGCATCTACAGATTTTGTATGCCAATGATGAAGACTTTGGGGCATTATATGCTGCTTGTTCAAAACACCCTAAAGGAGACTTTCAAGTGCAAGAAGGATTTCTATTCAAGGGTACTCGGCTATGTGTTCCCAAGTGTAGTACAAGAGAGTTGCTAATTCGAGAAGTCCATGGAGGTTCCTTTGCTAGACATTATGGTGAGAACAAGACTATTACTATGCTAAGAGAACATTATTGTTGGCCTGGTATGGAGCGTGATGTGCAGGATATCCTAAAGAGGTGTGGAACATGTCAAATTACAAAGAGTCATTCACTACCTCAAGGTCTTTCCACGCCATTGCCTACTCCCATTTCACCATGGGTTGATGTAAGTATTAACTTCATTCTTGGACTTCCTAAAACCCGAAGGAACAAGGATTCTATCTTTGTTGTGGTTGATAGGTTTTCTAAGATGTCTCATTTCATTCCATGCAACAAGACTAATGATGCTACACATATTGCTGAGTTGTATTTCAAAGAGGTTGCAAGGTTACATGGTATTCCTAGGTCTTTTGTTTCTGATAGGGATACCGAGTTTTTGAGTCATTTTTGGATTACTTTGTGGAAGAAGTTAGGTACTAAGCTGAAATATAGTACTACTTGTCATCCACAAACTGATGGGCAAACTGAGGTTACTAATCAAACCTTAGGAACTCTCCTAAGAGCTTTGATTAAGCCTCATGCCAAAGCTTGGGATTTGCTTTTGCCAGCTGCAGAGATTGCTTATAACAGGACACCAAGCAAGGCAACTAATCTTTCACCATTCAAAGTGGTCTATGGAATTGATCGACTTAGTCCACTTGATCTCTTTCCTAGGTCATTTGATCAGAAGCCACATACAGATGCAGCTGCAAGGGTAGAACAAATCAAGAAGGTTCATGAGTTGGTAAGGAGCAAGATTGAGAAGACTAATGAAGCCTATCAAGCTCATGCCAACAAGCATAAGAAGCAAGTGGTATTTCAACCAGGAGATCTTGTGTGGATTCATCCTCGAATGGAGAGATTTCCATCTAAGAGGAAGAATAAGCTAATGCCACGAGATGATGGTCCATTTGAGGTACTTGAACGTATTAATGACAATGCTTACAAAGTTGATTTGCCAGGTGACTATGGAGTTTCAGCCACATTCAATGTAGCTGATTTGCAAGTTTACCAAGACGATGATTACCTTGCCGATTTGAGGATCAAATCTTCTCAACAATGGGAGGATGATGGAGTCCCCACCACCATTGCCAAGGAAGAAGTCCCAATCACTCGTTCAAGGTCTAACATACACTCCAACTTGCAAGCATTGCTTCAAAATGGCCAAGAGGTTTAAGATGGTGTCCACGGGCTAACCCCCTCAAAACAACCCGGTTTTGTCAATCTCATTTCGTAGGCCTAACCATGGCTTAAGTCATGAATTTTTGTATTTTTGGAATCCCCAAGAAGTCTATAATCAATTCCAAGCATTGATTTCAAATCATGCACACAAGAGGATGAAGAATCAAGGAGCTTTTCTAAACCGTTCCCATTTGACCCCCATTTTGCACGGTTTTATGTTTGTGATTAATTAACCCTCTTAATCACATCCTAACCTTGATTTCTTGATTGGGGCGATTATACACACCCCAAACTTACCCCCTCATGCTTAAAATTCAAGTCATGCCCACTTTTGCTAAGCTTACAAAAGGCAAGAAAAACCGGCTTATTTGGTTCCCTTGAACCCGGTTCATTTGAACAGGTTCTCTTCCACTCAAACCAGTCGGCCACCCTCACTAGACAAGCTGAATGGCACACTCTTCAAGCATGGCACATGACTCAAGGTCACCTAGGATTGGTTGATACATTGGAAAGGGCAACCAATGAGAGTGCAAGACAAGATTTCATGTCTCTTCACTCGCATTGGCTAGCCGAAAAGCAACCTTGAAATTTCGGCTACCCACTTGCATATTAGAAGCAATTTCAGCTTGTATTAGTTCTAAGCATATGCATAATTGATGTCTAATTAGCCTAAACAAAGCTTAGATGTATGATTTGTTGTATTAGCATTAGTTAAGTGTGTTTGTGTTTAGTTTATGATGTAACCGGTTTGTATTGAGCACAAACTAATACCTTTCCTTCCCAAGGAGGAAAGTGACATGGCCCTTTACTTTCTAGCTGAGTATGTAAATAATGTTTCGGCTATGGAAAAGGATTATTCCACATTTTGAAGAACAAAACCAGTTTGAGAGCATATTTCCTCTCTACCTAAAATTCTTGCTTGCTTATCTTAGATTAGGCCAAACTAAGTGGTGTTCAAGTGAGTCTTAACCTTGATTAAGTGGTGATTCTATATCTTAATCAATATTAAGGGCCCTAAACTCAAAGGTTGGTGGTGATTCTGTATCCAATCTAGAGTTTAGCTCTATCATGTTCTAAATTCATCTCCACGGTTTACAAGTGAAGTAATTAACTTTGTTAATTAAGTTAATTCCTTTCACTTAGCTTATGTTCCATATTCCCTCACTCTCCCACTTCAAACACTTCCATTTCCATCTACTTTCATAGATTATACATCACAAAAGAGAGCAAAACCAAAGCCAACTTCAAGGGCATCCAACTGTGCTCTCTTAAGCATCCTCACGGTTTTGAAACCAGCAAAGTGGCACGGTGTGGCCGTGCATATAGGCACGACCGTGCCACCCTTGATCGTGAGCAAACTTTGAGATTTTGCCTTCCTTTGATGTGTGTTAGCTTAGGTAGTGTTTTCCCTTGACACAAACATCACCAAGCATGTAAAACCCGAGCCTCAACGTCCTCTCTTCTCCTCTTTATTAAATTAATACTAACCCTGAAAAATATATAAAATAAAACAAATTAGACAAAATAATATATGTATAATATGCTCAAAATAATTATAAAAATAATGCATGATTTTTGGCTTAACAGAACCTATCATGTAAAATGGATGAAGTGCTAATTGCATTTTAATTTCCATGCTATCCTACAGTCGAATCCTTCTGCAGAATCCCTGAGAAGAGCGATTAAAGGAATACGTTGGTGGTCTAGGAACAAGATAATTGGCTTGAATCAAGAAGATTAGAAAATGTAATACAGATAATCAGAATTACATAGATTAGAGCCTGCAATAGGATCTTGGTTTCCATCCAGAACGTAAAAAGCGATTCAGAAAGAGAGACACTTAGTCGGAGCTTATCTGTGTCAAAGCATTCAATAGGACATCGAAAAGTAGAGGTTCACTAGTCCCAATATCAACCCTAGCATTATTTTCAAATAAAACGAAAAGATGATGCTGCAAATTGCCACATAACACCGAAAAACATGAATCCATGCATTCTGTTCCAGTATACATGGAATTCAAGTCAAGCTCATGCAATCTGATATTTCAAATTTAAGGTCATATCATATTCATGCTATAAGTTGTCTTGAATCTCGAGATCCCCTATGTTGTAAAATGTGGTTGGTTCGATATTTGCCCCCTGAATAGCATCATAGCTTGGTCGCTTATCAAAAGGTGACTGTGACAACTACATTGAAGTGCAGAAAAAATGTCCGCTTCGAAAAAAGAAACTAAACACTAAAGCAAGCAAAAAACAATAGAAGGCATTCCTAAAATGGTTATAGGCAGATCAAAGCAGGCAATGTTCAAAACTTAATATTCATTAATTATTATAATAGACCCATTGCAACTTGTTATGTCTAGATTGATTCAAGAGCATCCAGAGAACACATAGGTATCCTAATTTCAATAAAATAAGGCTGTTAATCCCCCCGTTCTCAGCTAATGTTACACATCAAGATGTCAAGAATCGTATGAAATCAAAAGGTGCAAAGAAAGGACCATCCTGATCAAGTCATTCAGAAGTAATAAAGCCCCTTGCCTACTTGCTAAAACAAGGCCATCTTAAACAGAAGGCAAAACAACATTCATGTTCACATGCTCATAATTTTCCAGACATTTCTCATGCCTCTTGCCCTTCTGCTTCCTTTTCCAACTTTATTGATGGAAATCAACCTAACATGTCCAAAACAAGTCCTCCAACTCGAGGTAGTTCAAGCAATCAAGTCCAAGTCCAAGGAACAAATCTAATTTTGTAAGTCCAAACAGAGCAAACTGCCAGGTTAATTTCAGCACACATAACCGTTTTATTTTTGTTATTTCATAACCGAAACGATGCCCAAATTATGTAATTATTTTTTTGTAAGTTAGTTTAGGATGTCTAGTAACCAGGTATGTCAAAAGAAGCCCACAAAAAGGTCCAAGTCATCCAGCCCAGCCAAAACAGCCGAGCTGCCAGTTTGCGCCTAATCTTGCACGGTTAGGTTAAGACTACTATTTGAGCCTCCTAATGATGTGCTAACATAGATTTCTAATTTGGGGGGGGGGGATTGCTGACTTCCTGAGGTTTCCCCCCATAGAAGGAAACCCCACGTTACTCATCAAATGGGGAGACAAAGAGGTGGAGTAAACCCAAGGAAGGATGGCTCCTCGGTAGGCACTTTGGTTAGCCGGGTGTTTTACCCTCTTTGGTGGCCTTTTGGGGGGATTGCTAACTTGCTGAGGTTTCCCCCCATGGAAGGAAACCCCACTTTACTCATCAAATGGGGAGACAAAGAGGTGGAGTAAAACTGAGGAAGGACGGCTCCTCGGTAGGCACTTTGCTTAGCCGGGTGGTTTACCCTCTTGGGAGGGTTTTCTTCAGCAGCCTTTGTATTTATTTGAGTGTTTAGAGAAGCTTAGTCATCCTATGACCCATCTAGACAGAAGGCACTAGATGGACGAATGAGAATCCGCCACTTTGCACGCTAACAATCATCCACTATGCATCCAAGGTGGCAGTCGTGCGAGCAAACCTTCTGGGCAAGGAAATCAAGACTAAGCAGCTTTGATCCATTAAGAATGAGTGTAGTTTATCACTTTGGTTAGTTACTAGACTCATCATTCGTGATTAACTTAGTTAAAATGACATGCATTGTAATTTAGTTAAGTACGCAAGCTTAGGAGATTTCCTAATCAGTAAATAACCCCTTAAGGGTTACCTAGTGAAGGGGGAAAGACCTTGGACATGCATTATAATTAGTCCAAGAGTTCATTTTGTACTCATTGTTATTGAATTGAAATCTGAAGTTGAGTTTGACTCCTCATTATCTGCTACTGTAAATTCTCTACTTGTTTATCCTTGCTTAGGTCAGGTAAGGTGGTGTTCAAGTGAGTCTTGATTTAAATTAGGTGGTGAAATCTGTATCCTAATTAAAGATCAAGGGCCCTAAAATAGTTCTTGATGGTGAAATCTGTATCCAAGAATCATTTCAGTTTTACCAATTTCTAGTTTTCCCGTTCTTCCTGTACCTTTTCCAATCTCATCGTTCCTCTTCACTCCACACGCCATTGAGCTCATTTATCCCCTTCGAACGTGAGCTCTTCTCTCCTCATGTGATACATCATATTTGGTATCAGAGCTGAGTTTCGTTTCATCCTTGGCCTGAAGTCAACCCCACACATTTCCCCCCTTCTTGTCATGCTACAAAATACCAAACAAACACAAATCAGCCACGGTCCTAGTCTAATCCAAATCAAATATGAACGAAAGCATGACTCTTAAAGAGAAATTTGAAGCCCTCATGACGAATTTGCAAACTGTGTCTTCAACTAATGAAGAGTTGAAAAATCAAAATGAATACTTGCGAAAACAATTAGGTGACAACATGAACCAAAAACAGAAGGCATTTGAAAGCCCGAGTGGATCTATTCATGGTGATGAAGAAGCAAGTAATTTCATTAGTCCTTCTAGTGAGGATGAACCTCCAGGAAGGACTAGAGGAGCCAGGAGGACGCCACGTAATTCTAGCGACTTCAAGGTTAAAATCCCTGAATTCAAAGGAAAACTAGATCCTGATGAGTTTCTGAATTGGTTACATACTGTTGAACGTATCCTTGATTACAAAGATATTCCAGAAGATAAGAAAGTTAAGTTGGTTGCACTTCGATTACAGAAATATACGTCTCTCTGGTGGATGAATTTCTGCGCCAAGTGAGCAAGAAACAGGAAAGGAAAGATTCAAACCTGGAAGAAGATGAAATCAAAGTTAAAGTCCCAATTCCTTCCTGCAACGTATATTCAAGACGGTTATTCCCAATTGCATAATTTGTCGCAAGGGAATTTAACTGTTGAAGAGTATACTAGAGAATTTGAAAAGATCCTGATTAAGTGCAATATACGGGAGCCTGAAGAACAAACAATAGTTAGGTGCTTAGGTGGTCCCGACCCTAAGTATTCTAACGTTGTTGAACCGCAACAATACACCACGTTTGATGAAGTATACGTATTAGCGCATAAGATTGAACAGCAACGTCGAAATAGGCTAGAGACTTGGGCATATAGCTTTGGGCATATAGTTGCAAACTGTCCTAACCGAAGGGTAATCACCCTTGCTGAATGGGATGCCATAAGGGAGGAAGATGTTGAGGAACAACATAAAGAGGACGTTGAAGATGAACTGGAAGATGAACAAGAGGAGGTTGAAGAAGTTGTAGATGAGGGAGAGATGTTAGTACTTCAAAGAGTACTAAGTAACCAAAGAGAGGTTAAAGATGAGCAACGGGAAAACATTTTTCACTCCCGTTGTACTGTTGAAGGAAATATGTGCTCGTTGATAATTAATAGAGGCTATTGTGCTAACATAGTTCCATTAAGCATGATTGAGAAACTGGGTCTCTAGGCACACCCCCATCCATATAACATCCAATGGATGAATCAAAGCAAAGGCCTTCAAGTTAATTCCCGATGCTTGATTTTGTTCTCAATTGGGAAGAACTATCCAGATGAGCTTTGGTGCGACGTGATTCTAATGGACACATGTCTTATCTTATTAGGTCGTCCATGGATGTATGATCGAAAAGTAACGCATAATGGCCCCTAAATACCTATTCCTTCTACAAAGGAGGGAAAAAAACCACTCAGGTACCATTAGCCCCTTCTAAACTCTCCAAACACAAACCACAAAAGGAAGCTGAAAGATCGGATTTACTGTTTGCATGCAGTGAACCCCTTCTGAAAGCCTCTCACCATGAGTTTCAAGCTTTCAAAGAGTGGATTCTAACCTCACAAGAATCCGAATTCCCCTTGCCAAGCCACCCAATAGCTAAATTGTTGCTTAAGCGATTTAGTCACGCCTTACCCGAAGAGATACCCGCCTGAGTACCCTTGAAATGGGATATCTAGCATCACATTGATCTTATTCCAGGGTCAATTCTTCCCAACAAACTAGCTTATCAAATAAACCCCAAAGATACTTTGGAAATCCAGAGGCAAGTTGAAGAGTTGATGGCTAAAGGATTAGTTTGGGAATCCCTTTGTCCATGCGCTATTCCAGCGATTCTCGTGCCTAAGAAATATGGAAGTCTGCGCATGTGTGTCAATAGCCGAGTCATAAACAAAATGACTATTAAGCATAGGTATCCTATACCTAGACATGAAGACATGTGAGACAAATTACATGGCTTAAGCGTATTTTCAAAAATAAATCTTTGAAGCAGTTATTGCCAAATCAGAATCAAAGAGGGAGATGAATGGAAAACCGCTTTTAAGACAAACAACGAATTATTTGAATGGCTGGTTATGCCATTCGTATTATCAAATGAACCAAGCACCTTTATAACGTTGATGAATCAAGTATTCAAACCTTATATTGGCAAGTTTGTTGTCCTTTATTTTGATGATATATTAATCTTCAACAAAACAGAAAGAGAGCACCAGAATCATTTGACGGGAAATCACGACGGAGCTGGAACATGAGAAGTTGTACGGGAATCTCAAAACTGTTCCTTCACAAATAAGGTCACTTTTCTGGGATACATCGTAAATATTAAAGGTATTCAAGTTGATGAAGCTAAAGTCGTGAAGTTATTCGAAGTTGGCCCACGCCACAGAGTATCCATGATGTCCGTAGTTTTCACAACCTCACCTATTTATATAGGCGATTTATTCAGAATTGTATCACCATTACGACGCCAATGACCGAAGTGCTTAAGGGCACATCTTTTAGATGGACCTCTAAGGCACAAACGGCCTTTGAAGATGTCAAAGCCAAGCTAACGTAAGCACTTGTGTCATCTCTTCCATGTTTTGACAAAGTGTTCGAAGTTGAGTGTGACGTGTCTAGCATCAGTATCGGTGGAGTTCTTGTTTAAGAAGGCAAACCTTTAGCCTTCTTTAGTAAGCAAATATGTAACTCAAAACAGAAATATTCCACTTACGACAAAGAATTTTATGCCATCGTTCACTATTTAGAGCAATGGAATCATTATCTTATGGTCAGGGAGTTTATATTACACTCTGATCATGAAGCTTTGGAATATATTCAAGGCCAACACAAATTAAACTCCAGGCATGCTAAATGGGTCCAATGTCTCCAATCGTTCCAGTTTACTATTCGGCATAAATCAAGGAAGCTCAAAAAAGGTGTCGATGCCTTATCAAGAAGGTATTTGTTACTATTCCAGTCAGATGCTTGCATATTGAGTTTCGAGCATCTAAACTTGTTACATGCAAATGATGAAGACTTTGGGACGCTCTATGCTGCTTGTCAAAAGGACCTCAAAGAAAATTATTTGGTTCAGGAAGGTTTTTTGTTTAAAGGTACATGCATGTGCGTACCTAAGTGCAACCCTCGAGAGCTTCTGATTTGAGAAGTTCACAACGGCTCATTAGTTGGCCATTATGGTGAGAACAAAACTCTTACCATATTAAAAGAACACTATTATTGGCTAGGGATGAGTAAAGATGTACAGGACCTCCCGAAATGGTGTGTTACATGTCAAGTGGCTAAAAGTCACATACTTTCGCAAGGTTTATACATGCTGTTACTAGTTGCAACCTAGCCTTGTGTTGACGTGAGTATGGATTTCATTCTAGGCCTGCCTAGAACACAACGAGGCAAAGATTCTATCTTTGTGGTGGTAGACCAGTTTTCCAAGATGGCCCACTTTATAGCATGCAACAAAACCAATGATGCGACGTAACCAATGATGCAATGTATATTTCATAGCTATACTTCAAGGAAGTGACTAGATTACATGGTGTACCTCAATCCCTTGTTTCAGATAGAGATGCCAAGTTTTTAAGCCACTTCTGGATTACTCTGTGGAAGAAACTGGGAACGAAGTTCAAGTACAACACGACATGTCATCCAAAGACTGATGGGCAAACAAAGGTTACAAATCGGACCTTAGGAACACTTCTAAGGGCACTGATTACACCTCAGTCCAAAAAGCCATGGGACCTCTTACTGCTGCACATTGAATTCGCCTACAAACTGAGCTCCTACTAAAGCGACGGGTTTGTCACTCTTTAAGGTAGTATACGAGATTGGCCCCATAACTCCCTTGGACTTGACACCACGACCCTTAGACCAAAAGCCAAGTGCAAATGCTACTCAACAAGTCCAAGAAATTCAGAAGTTACGCGAACAAGGTCGGGGTAAAATTGAAAAATCTAACTTGTCCTATTCTACTCATGCACATAGGAAGAAGAAGAGGTGTCCAGCCAGGCGACTCACTGTGGATCCATCTCCGTAAAGAACATTTCGCAGCAAGACGTAAGAACAAGCTAATGCCAAGAGCGGATGGTCCATTTGAGGTCCTTAAACGTATCAATGACAACGCATACAAGGTGGATCTCCCTGGGGACTATGGAGTTTCAACTACGTTCAACGTAGCCGATTTGAGCTCGTACGAAAGAAGGGGACTACCTGTATGATTTGAGGCTAAATCCTGTCAAACAAGGGGAGGATGATGAAAATCAACTTAACATGTCCAAACCAAGTCCTCCAAGTCAAGGTAGTTCAAGCAATCAAGTCCATGTCCAAGGAACAAATCTGATTTTGCAAGACCAAACGGAGCAAACTGTCGGGATAATTTCAGCACACACACCCGTTTTGTTTTTGTTATTCCATAGCCCAAACGATGTCCAAATTATATAATTCTTTTTTCCTAAGCCAGTTCAGGATGTCTAGCAACTAGGCATGTCAAGAGAAGCCCACAAAAAGTGTCCAAGTCGTCCAGTCCAGCTCAAAACAGCCGAGCTGCCAATTTATGCCTAATCGTGCACGGTTACGTTAAAACTGCTATTTGAGCCTCCTAATGATGTGCTAAAATAGATTTCTATATGGGGGGTTGCTGACTTCCTGAGATTTCCCCGCATGGAAGGAACCCCACATTACTCATCAAATGGGGAGACAAAGAGGTGGAGTAAAACCAAGGACACCTCCTCGGTAGGCACTTTGCTTAGCCGGATGGTTTACCCTCTTGGGAGGGTTTTCTTCGACAACCCTTGTACTTGTTTGAGTGTTTGGAGAAGCTTAGTCATTTGATGGCTCATCTAGATAGAAAGCACCAGATGGACCAAGGAGAATCCACCATTTTGCACACTAAAAATCGTCCACTATGCATCCAAGGTGGCATCCATGTGAGCAAACCTTCTGGGCAAGGAAATCAAGACTAAGCAGCTTTGATCCATCAAGAATGAGTTTAGTTAATCACTTTTGTTAGTTACTAGACTCATCATTCGTGATTAGCTTAGTTAAAACGACATGCATTGTAATTTAGTTAAGTAAGTAAGCTTATGAGATCTCCTCATCATTAAGTAACCCCTTAAGTGTTACATACTGAAGGGGGAAAGACCTTGGACGTGCATTATAAATAGTCCAAGAGCTCATTTTGTACTCAATGTGGTTGAATTGAAATTTGAAGTTGAGTTTAACTCCTCAATATCGGTTATTGCAAATGCTCTACTTGCCTATCCTTGCTTAGGGCAACTAGCCAAGTACGGTAGTGTTCAAGTGAGTCTTGATCTAAATTAGGTGGTGAACTCTGCATCCTAATTAAATATCAAGGGCCCTGAAATAGTTCTTAGTGGTGAAATCTGTATCCAAGAATCATTTCAATTTTATCAATTTCCAGTTTTCCCGTTCTTCCTATTCCTTTTCCAGTCTCATCATTCCTCTTCACTCCACAAGCCATTGAGCTTGTTCATCCCCTTTGAATATGAGATCTTCTCTTCTTACGTGATACATCATTTGTTAATAGAATTTAGGTAAAACAAGCATGAGAGGTAATACTACCTGCATATTCATTGAGTTCCAACCTCCAAGACGCCAAATAATGTGCCATGCTCCGGATGTCTGCAAGCAAGCAAAAGCAAGAGGCCTCATTTCATATTCAATACATAAATAAAATATATATCACAAAAAGAAGCGACTTACAACACAAATCAAGGAAATATCTTTCTCCAGTGGTGAATTGTAAAATTCGAACCATATATAAGAATCTGAGAAATCAAATCTGCAAGTGACCAAAAGAAGGGTCAAAACTACAAAGATGCAAACACAGAACAATGGACCCATGGAAACAGTAGCAAGCATGTTAAGAAGACTTCTGGAGATCGAAAGTTTGAGTTGTGCTTAAGAAGGGCTCTATGATGAAAGGTAAGATCAAGAAGAAAACAGAATTAAATAGACAACCAAGTTTGCCAGTTGCACAAAAGAAATATAAAGCAAATTGGCGCATTACTGCAGCTATATAAATTACAGCATAGAATAAGTTGGACAAGAGGCATATCATCTTGAGAAAGAATGTCACCCTGACCAATACTACTTCTAGAGGTTCTTACTTCCTATTTCTGAACACTCCGTCATAATCAAGAGCAAATTAGAAAGATGTACTGCAATGAACTAGGCACTTTAAGAATACTCCAAATCCTCCCTTCACCCCCAACCAAAAAAAAATAATAAAAAATTATGTGCTAAGCCATAATTCTCCCAAGAAATTTACGTTTCAAACGCATGGGAAAAATTGTACCACAGACCAACTATATTCACTTTCACAATCCAAAATGGTAGAAAAGCATTTGATATGTGAACAGGGGTCTTTACTAGTTGAATGTAACTTTCATGGGAGACCTAGCACTAGTTTGTGTGTGTAGTATCTTGTTCCTTTTCTTCTTCAACCTTTCCTCCATCTGAAAGCATTATTAGCACTACTTAGACAAACTCAATCCAGGACCCAACTCCAAGATAAGAAACTCGAAAGTTTTTGTCATTAGTTATTGAACTGCCAATTAATCATACAGGAGAACCCTAGCAAGTAAATGAATTAAGTAGTACAAAAAAATATAGAAGCCAAATATAGGCAAATCTACTCAATATGAGCTTACTTTAGACTGAGCCTTTCCTGGATCATCAAGACAACTTCCAAGAATTTCAGCAAATTTTGGGTCTCTATCATAATCTCTCCCTTCTTCACTTTGCCTAAATCTTCTCTGAGGTCCATCAAGTTCGTCATCATCTTGCACATCATCACCCACTTCATCAAATTCTGTGTCCAAATTTTGCACCCTTTTCCAGTGCCTATGCCCTTTATCCATGAATAAGAGTTTGGAAGCCACCTTTTGGGCCTCGAACTTTCTGGGATTTGAGCATCTCCAATTTGCATATGCTACACTCGGAAATTTTGTGAAATGATTCCATTGGAGATGGGAGCGTTGATGTTGGTAGTATATATTTGTTGTGGTGTATCAATAACATCTTCACTAAGAGATAGGTGCCAGGTTAGATATGCACTCACAATTTTATCAGCCATAGAATAATAATAACAAAAGCATAAAACAGTACGGGTTCTGGCTTCTTGCATCTTATCAAACAGCTGAAGTAGAAACTATAATATAGGCAAGTGCTAATAATGCTAGCTTAAGGCCAGCATCGGGCATTCAAACTGTGAAATGAGCTGGCCGATCTAAAGTCACAAAAAATACCCAGCATAAAAGCAGAAACAATGGCGTGCTCGCGCGAGGAGAGAGAGAGGCGAGCGACGGAGGAGGCGGCGCGAGCAGTTGCAGCGGCTGGCGTGGCTTAGAGCCTCGGCGAGGAGGCGCGGGGCGTGAGGAAGCGCGGTCAACGTTTTGTTGACTGCATCCCCCCCCCCCAAAAACGACGTCGTTTTGGGGGGTTGACTACCGAAAATTTTTTTGACCAGAACAATAATGTAGGGGCAGAAGCAGGGGCAAAAAAGCTGAGGACATGGCAGCAAGCAGGTGTTTTGGACCGTTGAAGCAAGTCTCCCATGTGAAGAATTTTTTTTTTTTGATTTTTAAGTGTGCATCAATTATTTGTATATATTCAAGAGCAAGTCTCCCACAATAACATGCCTCAGTTTCTCGCTCACAACCTCCGTGAATTCCTCTTCCTCTCATGAAAAATATTCATTTTTTGGTGGATTTATATTCAAGTGTTTATATCAAGGAAGAAGTGAAAGTAACAGTAAGAATTTATATTTTTAGTTTCCTTAAATGCTTAATGTTATATATTGAACTTCATATTTTATATGAGTGATGTAGTTATTTTTGTAGTTGTGCAAAAACTTGTTGGTGTTTATATTTTGTTCATATATTAAATTTTATAATGATTATATGTTTTTAATATAGTAGCTATGATTTTATTTTTCAAAGGTTTTGGTAGAATAATTATAGTGATGTAATTGAAAGTGGGAATCAGTCTTTGAAATGTTGTGAAAAGAATTATATGTTGATGAATATTTTAATGAAATGAAGAGATTTGTTTATTATTTTTCTCTATAGTGAGACATTTTAGCAACAACGAAGTGAAGAAATTAGTAAGAATTTATAAATTCAATTGTGTTAAGTTCTGTATTTGTACTATAAAAATTGATAATTTTAGTTTGTAACGTTGTTGTTATTTGTACTATAAAAAATTGTAATTTTAGTTTGTAACGTTTTTGTTGTTTGTATTTGTAGAGAAGTTTTGAGTTGTTTTTGGAATCAACGAACTAGTGAAGCAAATTGTAAGTTGCTATTTAATTTTTAATGCATTAGAAAAAATTATTATGTGGTAGTTGATATGTTAAATGTTAAAAACATTATATTTTATTATTGTAGTAGCAACCGCATGAATAATATAATTGAAAGATTAATTTGAAATTTGTAAATGTTATTTATGTAAGTAGGAGATAAATAAAATTTAATTATATGTTGTGATAATGTGTTATTAACTTAGCAATATGATTAAATGTTTTGGGAAACACTATGAGAATATTGTTATCATATTTTTGGGGATGTTAATGCAGTTAGGATAATTAAATTGGTAATTGTTGAAATGAATATATTTGTAGAATAAGTTTGCAATAATTAGGAGAACATGTTCACAAATATAGTTGGTGTATTAGTTGTTGAAATCAATATTATAGGGTGGCAGAATATTTTTTGGCAAGTTGAAGAAATTATGCATATTTTAATGTTCTCAAAAATGAATATGATAATTAGTATGATAATTAAAATTAATATGTTACAATAAAAATTAATATGAACTTCATAAAATGAATGAAATATTTTTAAAGTATATATTACTAAAATAAATGTGTTAATTAGTATGATAATTAAATGTAATATGTAACTTGGGAAAACATGAATGGTTTTCTTTTTTTAGTATATGATATGAAGGGCTATGAGAATAAAGTTTAAATATTTTATGTCATCCAAAATATGACCTTCAATTACTATAAGTCACTAATATATTAATACGGTTAATGATAAATTTGTAGGTACTAACTTCATCCGAAATATAGACCCTAGCACTCCCCCCTCGTTTATGAGCGTGCTTGAGGGTGATGATTCACCCCAAGTTGGGGGGAATAGTGCTCCCCCAATTCCCTTACACAATCCCCATGTGTCGTACCAACCATATATACCACAAAACTACCACCATCATCTGCATCATTCATATTACCCACCCCACCATAGCTCGAGGATTTCGGGTGGTTCAAGTTAGAATCCTCCACCATATCCTCCACCATATTACACAACAACACATACTGAACCTTTCAATGTGCACGGTAGTGAATACCTGTACTACCCTCCTTACTATCTACCGCCACATCCTCATCGAAATGACCCTTCTGCCGGGAGCAACTGCACCCCCTCATCCACACCGACGGGGTCATTGGTCGAGCGGGGCCAGTCTAGGACGAACATTGAGGTAATAAGTACTGATGAGGGGGATGGAGAGGAAGTAATGGGAGCAACAGGTGGTGGTGCCAAAAAGTGGACCGTTGACGAAGATGAATGGCTTATTCGGGCATGGATAAATGTAGGCACAGATCCTATTGTTGGAGCTGACCAAAAGAAGGCTAGCTTCTGAAATAGGGTGGCCTCGACCTTTAATGAGTACCGTCCACAAAGGGCATCAGCACGAACTTCGAAGACATGTAACAGCCGATGGCAGCGGTGCGCCCCAATAGTGAACAAATGGACAGGTATTATACATGAAGTGGAACGCAGTAATCACAGTGCGTGGAATGATGCAAGGATTCTGCAAGAGGCCCACAGATTGTACACTAAGCGTACGCAGAAGAAGTTTGAGTTGCAGCATTGGTATAAGATGCTGAAGACCAGCCAAAATGGCGTGCGATATCTGATCCACCTAAGTCAGGGTCAGGATCATCAAAAAGATCCAACCCCGACACTGAAGGGACCGAAAATGAGGGTGTCTGTAAAGCCTGTCGAGAGCTACAAATTTAACCACTACTTCGGTTATTAAA
>JACYFF010031958.1:56060438-56129173 GCA_017589665.1 Selenicereus undatus
ATACTAAAAATAATTACAAAAAATGGTGCATGATTTTCGACTTAACAGTGTCGGTGGGAGTGAAAGACCGAAAGGCCAAAAAGCGGCCAAAAGAAGGATGAAACAAGCGGCGAACCAGGCCGTACTTGATCGAGTAACAACTGAGCTGCAGCAGATAAAGAGTGCCAATAGTGATATGAATGAGATGTTCAAGGATTGCATCATCACAGTTAAAGAAGAAAAAGCTCAGAAGATAATGATGGGGAAATTGAAGCTGATGCGAGAAAAGGAAAGAATAATGATGATTGACACCTCCACAATGAGTCCTAAACAAGCGGCTTACTATTAGCAACGGAAAGCGGACATTATTGCGAGGAGATCAAGCCACTCATCATCACATCAGTAATATGTCTCCCCTCCCGCCTAATTTTATAGAATGCGAGAACTATGTACTTGATCCTATGTTGTAACAATGTGGCTTTATTTCCATGTGTTGTGCTGGACGTGAGTTTGGTCTAGTCATGTAATGTTATCAACTTATGCAAAATGGGTGTGCGTACTATTTATTGTTAATAAAATGGTTATTGTTCTGTACATTAATGAACAATAATTACTATTTGCGCAGGTTATTTGTAATGGATAATTTCAATGTGGACACACAACCAAATGAGGAAGAATCATCGTCCTCCTCGTCACCATCCTCTTCTTCATCAGATAATGATGTCATCATCCCCGTCATGCGCGCGTACCTCTGATATCAACAACAAGTGCAACAACAAATGATGCTCCTTGTACAACTTAGGGAAGTAGCCACGGAGATGACGCCATTGGCATCTACTCCTCCAATGAGAAAGAGATGTATTAAGAGAGATAGACAAGAAGCCCACAATCGCTTATATCAAGACTACTTCGCCGAAGACACAGTGTATAATAGACGTCAATTTCGCCGCAGATTTAGAATACGGAGGCACTTATTTGTCCGCATTGTGGAAGCACTTGGCAATCAGTCACAGTACTTTCAGGTGAGGTACGACGCGGTCGGAAAGTGTGGGTTGTCGCCATTAACCAAATGTACCGCAGTCATGCGATTGCTTGCTTATGGTGTAGCAGCTGATTGCATTGATGAATACTTGAAGATTCGTGCGAGCACCACAATGGAATGCCTGAAAAGGTTCGCCTCATGCTTCGTTGAGGTATTCGGGGAGCAGTACTTGAGAAAACCAAATCAAGCTGATGTCGATCGCTTACTGCAAGTTGCTGAAACCCGTGACTTTCTCGGTATGTTGGGAAGCATAGATTGCATGCACTGGGAGTGGAAGAATTGTCCAACGAATTGGAGGGCATCATTTCAAAAGCAAGTTTACAAGGTGCGAACAATCATCCTTGAAGCAGTTGCATCATATGACCTTTGGATGTGGCATGCGTTCTTCGGGTTGCCTGGAAGTCTCAATAACATTAACGTCCTCGATCGCTCACCTGTTTTCCAAGAGATGTACGAGGATCGGGCTCCTAAATGTGAGTATGTCATCAATGAGCACCATTACAACATAGGGGACTATCTTTCATATGGAATTTATCCACAATGGGCTACATTTGTCAAAATGATCCCACTTCCCCAAGGGTCGAAAAAAAAAACTATTTGTAGAACGTCAAGAATCAGTAAGGAAGGACGTTGAGCGAGCCTTTGGGGTGTTACAATCTCGATTTTCCATTGTACATGGCCTCGCTCGTCTTACAGATCAAACAGAAATTGGTATTATTATGAGAGCATGTGTGATACTTCATAACATGATTGTCGAGGACGAGCGGGATAACTACAACCTTGCATTTGACTACGACGTTGTTGAGGGAACTGTCCCAGAGCCGATTGTGAACCGCGACCACCATCCATGCTATGAGACGTATTTTGAATGATCATGCCAAGTTCGCAACTCCAAAACGCATTTAGCTCTTCAAGCGGACTTGATTGAGGAAATATGGAAGCGAAATTCGGGTCAGCGGCAGAGAGGATAGTTTTAATTCATCTTCATATTGTTATTTTTGTAATATTGTTAAACTATTGTAATCTTTTTTCCATATCATGTCAACCAATGTATCTTATGTTTCATTCAATCTCGGACTCTTGTTATTGCTAATTTCAAGCATGTGTGAATTTCTTTTTTTGCATTGAAACTCTTGTGTGTTTCTTTTTTTCATTAGTTGTATTTGATAATTATTACGTGCACATTATTTTTTCCCTAAAAAAATGGAACCCAAATAACCAACCAAAAAACAAAAAACACAAGATAGGTAACTTTCTTCATAACAAAAACACTAGTATTCATCATCATATTTAAGTCACGTTTAAATTGTTCATGTATTGTAACTTTTATTTTATTTCATGTCAACCAACGTATATATATATTTTTTATTGAACTATCGTACTTACTATATTTTACGCATGTGTTCATTTTGTTATTCAAACTTTTATACTGTTCGCAAAAACAATATTATCGCCTCCAATTTGTTGTGTTATCAAATTATTATGTCCAAATTATTTTTCTTATAAATAATTAACCCAAATAACCAACCAAACTAAAAAACTAAAAGAAATTAATATGATTAGGTGTGGGGTCCATATATATTATTTTATTTGGTGAGGAAAAGTGGTGAGCCTTCCATTGGAGAGAGTGAGGATTGTGAGGCAAAAAGTTGGAGAGAGAGTTGATGTGGCAGTGGTAGGGTCCATCTAGTGAGCCAAAAAATGGCTCACCATTGAACTTGCTTTAAGTTCACTAAGCTCTACTACCTCACATTATTTTGTTTTTGACTCATTTCTACTTCTTCCATTTCATCAAACACCTGGTATGCACAAGCCACAAAGGCAACAAAAACCCGTACAACACCCATCTTTAGCCCTTGAGGTCAAGAAAAAAAAGCCTTCCTCTAACTTGCATATTTGCAGTACCTTTTGCCATAAAGAATCACCCAAAAAACAAAAAAAACAAAAAAAAATTGAAGCATTTTTCATTTTGTTTTCACCATTGGAGCACTAGTCAACTACGAGAATTCCATAAAAGCAGATATCAAATATAAGGGTAACAAAAATTGTAGCCAAATTTTGCATATTGGGAAGCAAAGAAATAGAAAGAGCATTAAAAATTCAAAGATACGGAAAGTTGGAACAAACCCTCATGCAACTACGCCTTCGAAGACGAGCAAATGGAGCTAATCTAAAACCCTTCTGGTTTCTGGGTTTTCGGTTTGGAGTTCGGACAAGGGTAATAGTATGTTCATCTCGTGCACTTTTGTTGGATTTTATCCTTCGTGACTTTCATCCACATTAGAGCAAAATTGGTTAATTCCTGCCTTGTTTATAAATTTATAAATAAAAAATTAGTAAGGGATTGGAATTATTATTCATCCACTTGATGTCAGATGCTTTTTTTTTAATTGAAAGTTTGACACCACATTGTTCATTACGAAAACAGAAATAAAATAGAATCAAGACTTGAATCCGGGGGGTTAGGTATGGAACTTGAATCCTGAACCCGGTTGTTTGGTAAAAACTGGAATGGAATCAGATTCAGTCCTTACTGTTTGGTGGGCAGTTTTGAAATGGAATCAACTCTGTGAAACCAAAAAAAACAAATTGAAATCCATGAACACTAGTTCAATATCCACAACAATAATCTAATCATGGCAAATTCACAATTTGAAACCAAAATAAAAAGAAAGAAAAATGAAACAGATCGACTTACCTGGCAGCGTCGACCAGCGGCAGAGAGGCAGTGACCGTGATGACTGGCGGCAGCTCGAGCGATGGCGACCAGGCGGTGGCAATCGGCGTCCGGTGAGGCGTGGTGGTGCTATGAGTCTGTGAAGTTTCTAGGGTTTGGGTGAATGGAAGGGAAAATGAGAAGGAGAAAAAGCACATTCCTGTGATTTTTTGTTTCAAATATTTTTTCTTTTTTTTTTGTTAAAATTACACTAATCCTTAGGGGGTTGGGAATTTGATACCTGTCTTAATTGGGGGGTTCAAGTTCCTGAGAATTAGTGGGGAACTTGAAACCTTAGGTATCAAGTTCCTTTTCTCAAAAACACTCACCAAACAAAAAGAGAAGGAACTTGAATCTTCAGATTTGAAGTTCCATTCTTGTTTTCCTCACCTAACAGGGTCTTAGACGATGAAATTTAAACGTGTGAGTTTTCCTAAATAACAAGTATAGATATATGGGTCATGTATGAGAAATTTCATAAATTTTATATTGTAACAAATTATCTTGAGTTTTTAAGTATACATTATCTTTTTGAGGAAGTAATCTCTCATACTTTGTCATGACTGATGGCAAGCGATATTGTTTTCATATTATTACTAGTGTGCATCCCGTGTTTTGCACGAACATGTGGTGAAATCTTATAAGCTTGTTATTTTTCTTAAAGAGTTTGTGGTCTTATTATTAATTATAATTAGAAGCACTAATATGTTTAACTAATTGGTACTGGAAAATATCTATATAAACTATTTTATTTTTGACATATTGTTTGGATTAACAACTATGTTTTGGGTTGGAAATTATTTTTAGTATGATAAAAGAACAATTCTTATATTAGATGGTTTTAGAAAAAAAGAACAAAAAGAGGGAAAAAGGGTGGAGAGCCTAGTATCAAACGGCGTACATGTATGATAATTGTATATATAACTTTGAACCATGTAAATGCATTTATCATATAATAAAGAATTCAAAATCGAAGGTTTTGTCGTGAAAGGACTGCACGTAATTTGATATAAATAATGATGTATTAATTTGTATTTAGTTGTTAAAAAGATATATTATTATTTTGAAGATATGACAAGTTTCGGTTTCAATTTCTAAATGTTACAATTCAGTTAGCGGCCGGTATTTGTAAAATAGATCTCACAATTAAATATAAGTGTTCAATGATCCTATTATATTTGTAAAATAAACATAATTATTTAAAGGTCCTTTTACTGAAAAAACGAAAATAGAAGATATAAGAAATATCAAATTATATATGATAAATGCATTTACATACTTTAAAGTTACATATACCATAATTAAATATGTGGTCCATTAAACACTAGTCTATTCGCCTTTTTTTTCCCCTCTTGCTTTGGTTAAAAAAATCAAACATAAATTTTGTCCTCCTGACTCTTTATACTTCATCTTAGCAAGGAAAACAATTTTTTTTTATTCTTGACATATGTTTAATTATAGGTGTCTCCATTATTATAATTAAAATTACATTTTATATGTATAATATTTCTTTATTTTAAATTCATAACTATTAAAACAATTGAAAAAAGAAACAATCATGTAATATTGATGCTTGAATATGAGTGACAAAATCGATGATGGTAAATTAATTAAATAAAGAATAATCATAAAGAACCAATAAAAACTTGACACTTGTCAAAACACCATCAACCCAATTAATCCATTTAGTTTTATATTATATACTAGTGTGTATCCCGTGCTTTGCACTGACATGTGCTGAAATTTTGTAGCGTTATTGTCTTTTTAGAATATTTGTAGTCTAATCGTAATATTATGGAATACTTTATTCTTCAAATATGATTTGGATCTACATGCATATACAATAATTGTGCACTACTTTATTGTTGTTAATATGTTGTGCATTTCTTCCATTTTAGTGTGTCTAGCTACATTATTTTCATTGTTATAACTATAATAATTTTTGCATTGATTTTCTGACTATTATTGTTCTTATGAAATATTTGTAACTACCTAAATAATTGCATAAAATATTAATACTTTCTTTCTTATTTTATTACATAGCAATGCCATTTTGACTTCTCAAACCCTATAAATAATGCATTACTTAAATCTTCAATTATTACCATTCACAAATTAAATTTAATTGTAAAACATTTTTTATGTTTAAGACTTGTTTGATTGACAATGTACATCAAATGCTTATTAATATTATTATTTTAATTTTGAACTAACAATTAATAATTGGGCTAATTGAAATTAAGGAGGAAAAAAGCCAATAGTGGTACGACACTTGTCAATCCTACACCAATCTATTCAGTTTTATATTCTATATATGATATATGATATGATTTTTGGAATGACATTATTTTGAAGGATTAAATCGTATTTTTTTATAAAATAAAAACCATTAATTATTTTAGAAAATTTCTGAGAGTGACATGTGTTAAAATATTAGAAGGATTTGTTTTTATTTTGACATAGACATGCTGATGATATAAAGATTCTTATCATATTTACCTCCACATCTAGTGAATATTATTTGTAATTCACTATTTTTGAATTCATTATTTTATGCCATCACCTTAAAAAATGCTAACATATACAAGAAATTCATGATTAGTTCACCAAAAACTTTTAGACGCCATATATGATAATAATTCTTCACATAAATGGGTTAAGTAATAATTCCAAAAACAGCGGGTTAGATTCAAGATTTACTTGAAAGTGAAGGGTGGTTATGATGATAATTCTTTTATTAAATGTTTTCCTCCCTCTAGCTTATATAAACCTTGGAATCGAATTGCTCACTCTTGAACCAAACAGAAAAGGTTAGGAATCAAAAGTCATTCATACACCCCTTGATTTCATTGCTAATTGCATTTTGTTCTAACTTTTTGAACAAAGAAGCCTACGCATAGTACATTTTTTACTGGGATTTCTTAGATTATATATATATATATATATGTTTTTTGTTTCATAAACGAATATGTGTTTTATAGGAGCTCCAGTCTAGGCCACACATTTTTTTAAATTTAAATTTCGTTGGGATTAAATGAGCTACAAAAGTAATATCAAGGGAAAATCCTGTTCAACCCACTCCAAATGATTAATCAAATAAAAAAAATACTAGATATAGAGATGAATTTTTCATCGAAACCTCAAATGTGGACCAAAGGTTTTCCCTACCTCTATTGTCTAAGCCCGATTTTGACCTAGATTAAGGCTTGTTCAATTTTTTTAAAGCCCCCCTCCCCATAAGAAAACATCGAGTAGGCTTATCCGAGCCTTGAATTGACCTACATCCAAATTTTTGTCACTTCCAATAGTACCCATTCTTCTTGTTATTATTATTATTACTAGTGTATAAACCTATGCCACGTACGCCGGAACTATTGTTAAATCCTATATCTTACTTTGTTAAGCATACATACAGATTTTAATAGTATTTATTTTTAAGTTGTAGAATATACTATATATCACACTTTCTCATTCCTTTGTTAAAAGTACAAAAATGACCAATAAATAAATACGATTATTTTATAGTAAGCAAATACCATCAAATGATGGAGAAATAACCAATTTATAAAGAAAGCTTCAATGATTACAAATTGTACCAAAAAGAAAAATGATGTTCATCTCAGGGTTGAATATGGGATTCTTTATTGAACTGCAAGGAATTTGCATCAATGTTCAAGGATCTCTTGCAGAACAACTCCTAAAAAAGGAGAATTCAATGAGGGAATTAGAATTTTAAGCTGTGGGTTGTTTGTATTTACCTTTTCTCATGGGTTTGCCATAATTTCTTTATATATGGGTTGTTAAGCAACCCCATTTGAGGAGTTTAACTAAGATTCCATATCTTTTTTGATGTAGATTTATTTCTACATCTATTCAACCTGAAAGATACTTACCATAGCCAAAAATATTTAGGAGACATTGACTTGATCTCTTACCTTTTACACAAATTATAAGTGGTTATTACGTTTCCAAGATGTTTTGGACTAGGTTTAGGTTAAGCTTGTTTAGGAGTCTCAACCCAATACTCAACTGTAGTAATTTTATTTAATCCAGTCCATTTTATACTTCCGGACTTTTATTGAGTTTTGGCCTAATGCCCATGGGCATTTTATCTACCTGAATCATTTGCTTATTGAGGTATGTGAGATTTTTATCTTACATGTGTAAACCTTTAGGCAAACTTATCTTTTTTCTCTTTAGGGATCTTTTGCCTTGATTTGTGAGCTTTCCCAAACCTTAAGGGCTTTCTCAGGGTTGGTTCCACACCGTTAATTCATCTAGTCTCTTTCTTAAAGAGGTTCAACTAAGTTACTTTCCAGTATATCTTTTGTATAGTTTGTAAGGAAATTTTACTCAATCGGATTTCAAATCTATATTTTGATAATTTAAATCTTTGGCCAATTTCACTTTCCTTTCTTTGAGAAATTTTGGCTTCCACCTGTAGTGGCTTAACCTTGTCTTAATTGAGTGTCCCTTCACCTTATCTCCTTTTCCTCATGCTAGAAACGATGACTAGTATAGCTTCTACAAATTTTTTCATTGGAAAGGCGTCTCTTAGGGTTTTTGCCATAACATGATGATGCCCTAATGTTCTTTATAAATTCATCTTTTAAGAGTTTTACTTCTCTAACAAATTTTCAAACTCGGTTAAGATTCTCAAATTTATTTGTCCCTCTTTTAATTTTCTTCAAACTTTATGAAATACTTTCCAACCTCTTTCCTACTTTCAAACCATTTATCCTAATCAATGGTTCATAACAACATATATTAAATGTCCACTTGAACCCGTTAAGGCATCTTACTGATTCTTTATAATCCTTGTAGAAGAATGTTGACAACAATACTTATTGGGATATCATGGAAGACATTTATAATAAAGAAGAGAGGAAGGGAGGTGCGGGTTGCCAATTTTGGGTTAATAACCTCAACAATTTGTGCCTTTTTAGGTTTGCTAAATGTTGTGAACCATATGATCGCCCGAGGCTAGCATTGAAAGTGACTGGTCCTATTTTAGGACCTGGTACACTAAAGTGATGTGGGGCATCTTTTCCCAACCATCCCCTATTTTGAGGTGAAAATGTTGATTAGATAATAGGGCATCCCAGGAGATTTCCTATTATCCCTAAAGAAGGGGTTGGGGACCCCTATGTCTATCATAGAGCTCCCTGTAGTTATATGAGTTTTGGTTGGTGTTCCAGTTGTTCCTTCCAATTTCCTTTTCCTCCTCCCAGTCTATATCCTCTTGCCTTTCCTCCTACAGGAGTTGCCTCTCTTGGGTTTGCGTCTATTTAATGTAATATAGGGACCTCTATGGTGCTTATGGGGGGAAGGTTCCAATAGGATGGTAGTGAATAGAGAAGAGCCTTGTTAACTCCACTTAACCCTTGATAGGGGTCTCTACCCTCATGGGCCATTAGAGAGGAAATCAATAGAGTTGTTGCTAGTGATGCTGATTCGCAACCGCTCTTTGACATAATGCTCTCTCCTAGATGTGACTCTTGCTTCTCGTCTAACCCTTCTTCTAGCCCTTCTAGCCCTGGGGGAAGGGTTTGTCCATGGCAGGGGATGATCTTGAAGAGGCTAAGGCTTTAGGAGGAAGAAAGGAAAAGAAAGGAGGATGACAAAAAGAATGTCCACCGGAATCTAGGAAGTAGGAGAAAAAGGATAGAGAAATAAGGTAGTTCCACCTAGAGTTTGTATTAAACCAAAGATATCTTCCTTTATGGTAATGCAATTCCTAGCACAGGCATGCCTTATTGGCTAAGTTCCCCTCAGGCCCTTGACAGAAGCAAATTAGTACCATAGGTTATAGGGACTTCAGTCGCTAGAGATCCTAATCTTTTCCTTTTTCTTTTTCTTCTGTTCTTTCTCTTCCTTCTTTTTCTTCATATTGTGGCTTTTTTATAGTTTGAGGTAAATGTAGCGAAGTTACACAATTAATGAAGAATTCTTTTTCCATTATGTGTTTACTGTGTGGCTTTAATACCAACGTTTATTTTACTAATTTTGACAATGTTCTCTTTTCGCCTGATGTCAAATCAAGTGAATGGTATTTTCCTAGAGTTTCTCTCTTGTAAAGTTTTGGAGTTTCTTAATCTTGACATCAATCTTTGCAAGAAACAACTCCTACTTAACTTAGCCATTCTTTGAATCAAATAGGCCCTCCATCCCTTCCTCTAGTGGGATTCTATTTATCTTTGTTCCTAATTACGCAAGAGTTAAGATGCCCACTTGAACTTCTAAGTTAGAACCTTAGAAGCATGTTGCTAAGTACTTCTCATTGACAACTTCTTTAGATTTGTGATATTTGATCAACAAGTGGGAATCCACTTTCTTTCTATAATTGAAGCTAACTGTTAGGATTGCCCTAAAGGTTGGTGGTTGAGGCTTTCATTGAGAAATTTATCTTGCTATATTACTCCACCATCTCGTGAAATCCAAGATTCTAGCACAACTTCCTAAGTGTGTGTCCATTTATCAATATCCCTAGTGGGATAAGTTGGAGTCCAAGAGCCCTTGGTGGAGGGTATCCTTCAGATTGGACTTCAGGTGGCTCTGTAATTAGAAGTGCAAGTGTAAATCTTAGAGAACATGAGTTCCCAAGTTTACCCAACCCTTGAGAACATTGTCCTTTTATGCTGTTTCCGACCTCCAAAGGTACTCAAGCCAACATCTTCTTTCATATTGGTAGTCGTGACCGCCAAGTTAGGTCATATACGTACAACCTTTATTAGGAGAACAATGTGGCAGTGTTACTTACCCCTCATAGGAAGAAAT
The DNA here is from genome assembly GCA_017589665.1 of Selenicereus undatus. Classification (NCBI taxonomy): domain Eukaryota; kingdom Viridiplantae; phylum Streptophyta; class Magnoliopsida; order Caryophyllales; family Cactaceae; genus Selenicereus; species Selenicereus undatus. The sequence continues at coordinate 56,070,953 of JACYFF010031958.1, forward strand.
TGACTGGTAGAGTTCAACCTTCAGCACCTCTCCAACTCCTTTTCCTATTTTTCTCCCGAGTGCCTTTCCAAATGATATGGAATTTTCTAGCACAGACAAAAGGAAGTTGGGGCTTAACACTGAACGTCTATTAAGAATGCAGAGGTGAAGGCCCATCCATCTAGAGGTTTACTAGGATAGTACTTCAAAAACCTTTTGAAGATGAGGTACAAGCCCTTGATTTTGAAGAATACAGGATTTCCCTTTCTCGCAAGGGAAAGGTTGCAATGGAATCAAAATCTTTTGATGATTCTAATTTAGGTTAGTGTTTTTAAGGTTGTGGTCTTGTACGTTTGTTGTTGTAAGCTTGTAAGGTAGATTGGCCCTTTATTTGCGATTGATCATGCTTCTTGCACTTCTACCCCTTTTTAAGTGATGAAATCTTATGACCTAAGATTTTTGTATAAGTTTCAATTGAAAATCTCATATTTCTACATTATTTGATCTTCTCTGCTTATTTTGGGTCTTACCCTTTATTGTGCCAAACTTTATGTTTCTAGCCCATTTAAAAACAGGTTAAAATTATAAAGTTACTTTAAGAAAACGAACTTAGGGTTTTGCCTATAACTGGCTTTTTTACTTCTTTCAGTTCCCTAAAAAGAGTCTAAGCCAGTGAGCATCTAAGCTTAGATCAAAATTTAAGCATTCACCCCTATCTTTTTGCTTTCATGAAACTTCGTTCCTAGTTTTTAAAATCTTTCTCTCAATTTGGAAAAAGGCTTTTGCATTCTTTAAGAAGGACACAAAGAGCATCCAAATCATAAGAGGATATTCTAAAGGCTTTTTATAGCCATGAAAGGTCTTATGGTGGCCTTGGGCCCAAATTTGTAGAACTTTGGACTTACGCATTAATGAGTTCCAAATGTGTGGGGCCAAGAGTTTCAAGAGAAAAAAGGATGCCACGAACAACCTTAATATTGATGTTCGCCACTTCAATTTTCACCTTCCTAAAGCCAATATCATCATGACTTAACATCCAAATGAGTTTTATGCCATTTTTAAGGAGCATTTCATGTTCAAGTTGATACTTCCCTTTCATTCCTTTACCAAACAGTACTGGAATTTTATACGATCTCCCCTTGTAAATTTACTCCACTACTACAAAAACGACTTCTAACAATGAAAAATATCATCGTTAAAGTTTATTTTATTGTCGTTAAAAATTTTAACAATGAAAAAAGTTGGTTGCTGTTCATTGTTATTGGTTCTACCATTAATACTTTCAACGATGGCCTGAAAATTTCCATTGTTATTATCAATAATGGCAACACTCGTCGTTATTAATTAGATAATAACAACAAACTACTTAATAATAACAACCAAACTATCCGTTGTAAATTATATGCAACAATTTGCCAATTATAAAAAACTACAAATTTCTTTCAATGTTATTTTTCAGAGTTAGTTGTTAAAACAAACATGTTCATCGTTAATATCTACAATTTCAACAAGATTACCTAACAACTTTTGACATTATAATTACGTTAGAAAAATAAAAATTAGACATTAGGCATCCATTCAAGCCACTATTGCAATTGACTAAATAAGAGAAATTAAAAAATGACATCGAGATGATGAAATTTTGAAACAAATATAATTTTATACCAATATTTGAATTGCATGTACATGTTACAATATAGTTTAAATACAAATTAGCCATTGAAAGTTGAAACTAACTATGTATCCCTAAAAATTATAAGGGCAAAGCTATAAAATGACATTTCAAAAAAAGGCTAATTATTGAGCGACGATCCAAGGTCTTTGGCCACCTACACCACAAAGAAAACAAAAATACATAAAGGATGAGGCATTGAAATAGAGGGCACTATAGCCACAACAACAACCTAACTAAGATGATAAGTTAAAATGGAGGTAATGGTGTTTCATAGTAAACAAGACACAGTAACATATCTGCCACGACTCATAAATAATAATAGGAAATAAGGGAAGCCTAAAGAAAGAAATGGAAAACAGTGAGACCAGGAATGAAAAGCTGATAGGTGCATTAGGCAAACATAGGATAGTGAAAAATACACACAGGGCATAAAGGGAGGGAGGAAAGGGTCTATAAAACAAACCAAAAAAGGGCTCACTAGATCAAGTAGGCATGATATCAAACATGTTATCATCATTTCACTCTACTAAAGTTTTAATCTTTGAGGCCAATAGATGATACAAAAGTAAGCTAATGTAGACATCAGTTGTAAGGGAAGTGAAACAGAAAATGGACATAGACTTTACTGAAATTTAAAGGAAAATAATAGGCACAAGAATAGCTAATCCTCACAAATATAAAAGCTTACCACTTTGGAAGTAGGAACTAGCATGGAGAGCAAGAGCAAGAGAAGCAAAAAGAAACATGGAATATACAATTATATTTTCGAAGATATGACAAAAAAAGATCAATACTGAAGCTCTTCTCTATTAGATCTTACATATAGGTGAAATTTAAAAATCCATAACCCAATAGTATCATATATGTACAAAGTACTTACATTGTAACATACGTAAGGTCTCTTTAGCTATACAAGATTTGGAAATCACAAAGTTCAAGTAATAAAAATTATGTACCAGTAAACAAATTGTTTAATGCATGTGTAATCAAATTCAAAGTCTCAATGCCAAATCCCCAAATTTTCCAAAGAGTGTGTGATCATTTTTAGATACTATGTAGAAGGCATTAAACTAAAACCACCTTATTTCATTCAAAAAAAGTGAGGGAGACAATGAGATTGAAAATTACCAAAGATGCAATACTAGAGTCCAACTCCAATAATATGTTGATATGATTCATCAATCAGAAGTTGGTCACAACCTACATCATTTATCTACAAAGAGAATGAAGTATAAATTAAATGAACAAACATGAACATGAATTACCAAGGGAGATCAAAAGAAAGCAAGCAATGAAATGCGATGGACATGAATTCAATTACAGTATCATTACTACGTTGTGGGTACGAATCTTGTTTTCTTATTGTTGAAATTTCGCAAGAGTGCCTTTTGAAACATTGACCATTTCATAGTTGCTACTAATTTCTTTTTGAAATAGAGAATTGCACTTTCAAATACAACTAATAGTGGCTAAAATCAATGCATATTAGCAAGCTTAGGAGACTAGGCTATGTTTAGTGCCATTAAGAGGCAACTAACAAAGTTAAAATGATGTCAGGATAAGTTGCTAGAACCTTACTATAGTTAATGAAGCAGAACAGTGGAAAATTGACCCTTGCTAGCCTTATGCAAGGTACTTGCATAGACTTGGTACACAAGCATTGTATTTAGCTCAAATTTTACTAAAATCAAAAGGTTAAGGTGGGAATAGAAACAAGAATTGACAACAAAAATGAACTCAAAACAAAGTGCCAAGCAGATGTTGAACAAACTATAACTTATTTTAAAACATTTGAAATCCTCCCCCCCCCCCCTCAGTAAAGACCTTAATATTAAACCCAGAAACCTTAATGATAAGGACTTAAACTTACCATTTTCTCCATCTACCATTGACATCAACTAATAATTTAGGTATACATTTATTCACTACAACAATTAATTGTTATCGTTGTTTATGAATGCATCTCGCATCTAATTTTGCATATCCTACTGGAATGTCTACAACTATCCCAAACTTGTAAAAACGAAATAAGCACAATATTAGATGGTCCTAGATAGTTCGATTATGCATTTTTATTAGATGATAAGACATTAACTGAGTTCAAAGCTAGGGTTCTAATGAGGGATGATTATATGAATTCCAATGGTTATTGGATGTAGTTTCGATGATAGGGGGCAAAGGAGAGGATGGTGGCATCCTAACTAGGTCTTTAATGAGTAGCACACCTAGCACAAGATAGATAGAGAGAGAAAGAGAGAGGAGCAAGAGGACTAGGGTTAGCAATTACAATTTGCAAATGGAGACGGTCTGTGTGCTTTGATTACTCGTAATTGATTTTAGTTATAATTACAGTATAATGCATGTTCCCTTTATTTATTTCAATTTAGAGGGAAATTCTAAATATTAGTAATTTTGGATTTTTCATTTCCCTCTCAAAGTATTAATGATGAAATTGCGGAAAAAATAACGATGCTTATGATAGCTTGTCATTTAATGATAATTCTTTTGATGAAAATCAACAATAACAAAATATTTTCATCATTATTAGTACCTTTTAATGACAATTTGTATCTATGGTCATTGTTGTGTGGTCAATAAAAAAAATTAAAATTCTAGTAGTGCTCCCAATGGCATTGCCAACTTTGTTGCTTATAAGATTTTCTATTTCATCCATGGGAGACAACCTCACTTGGTTGAATTTGTATAACTTCGAAGCTCTAGGGTACTTCCAATTGTTACAACCTTTAAGCTATAAGCAAAGGAATTATAATACTTGACAAGCCCTCCTAAATTAGGGGCAGGAAAAGAGCTTGGGTCTATGTAAAATACCTTCATAAGAATTGGGACTTTTTAGTAGTTGGTTACGGTAACTCTAAAGTCGAGGCTTACTTAGGGAATGTTGATGAGAGATTTCCTCTCAATTTAAAGGAAATTTTAGAGAAGATGGCGATCTATAGGCAATATATAATTGATCTAAAGGAAAAGTTGTCAACTTTTTGAGCAGTTCACAAACCTGGTTTAACTTTTGTGTGTTTCCACGACGTCTTAGGTTTGGGTATGCTGTATCATTTTAATCTCTTTTTTCATTTATAGTGCAAGCTTGTGCTGATTGTTTGGAACTCCCTGATGAGAATGAAATTTGACATTTCATAACTAAACCCCCTAATTTCAAGGAACGCCTGGTAGGATGATAAAAGATAAGGAGAGATAGAGGTGAAACGCAACATCATCATGAAGGAACAGGAGAATAGTCCTATTATAAACAAAGAAGGATAGCTTAGTCTCAGTTGCACCCAACGCAGTGAGTATGAACTTTTGGTTGAGCACCATTTCGTGCTGAGGATATGAGCATAACTAAGAACATGTCCTTTGGGAGCAAGAGAAGTTGTTCTTCAAGCTCTAAGAGAAAGATTGTGGCTAAGAAAAACTCAAGTCTGCTTCCTATAGGTAAGGACAATCACAGCCTAAATATGGACGAGTTGACCCACATCATCATTACTCCTCTCAACAACTTTTGTCTAATAGTTCCAATAGGTTTTGAGCAAATGCGGGTGTTGCCTCTGGAACTGTTGCTAGTATTGGTAGTGATGATAATAGAAAAATTATTACTGATATTCTGTTAAACATTACCGATATATGGTTCTCAGAGGGGTTCTTTCATTAACCTCACTATTGAAGGCCTTTTCTCTCTTGAAGATCCCCCCTAACGCTTCTGGACAGCTTGCATTAAGAGGGTAAAGGAGCAAGAGATTGAAAAAAGTCCATTCCCTACGTGCCATCATACCTATTACTTCATCTCTTCCAAAGAGGAAAAGAGGCAGTGGTCTACAGGATAGGGTTTCTCCTTTTGTTCAAACTGGGGAGAAGCTTCATAAGATGAGGGTTACTGAGCAATCTCTAAGGGTTATGAGGTTAGTAATGATCTCATTCTTAAAGACCAGATTAAGAAATCTAACTATGGAGATATCCAGGGAACAATCACTCCTTTACTTCAAAGTTTCACATGGCTGTTAAGAAGCTAAAGGTTGAACTTCTTGCTCTTTTTTCTGGGTTAAAATCTCTAAAAATGTCCTTTTAAGATCCAAACTTTGGGAATGTGGGGAGGCTTTGGATAAGGTCAAAGCAGAGAATAAAGCTTTGAAAGAGGAGCTAGAGAAGGAGAAGGAAACTTCACGTTTTTATTAGGTGGATTTAATCGAAGCGTTAGCCACCAGCTTTGAAAAAGGAGCTAGATTGAGGCTGAAGCAAGTATTTAGAAGTCTAAGAGATCTAGGACTGATTGATGTAGTGTTCTCCTTTTATAATATTTTTGTATTTTAATCTCAAATATTTGATAAATTTGTTGTGAATTTTATTCTTGTGTTTATAGTATAAGAAGATTTTGTTTCTTATAAGTCTTAATCCAATTTTTATAGAATTGTGCACAATCCCTTCACTGAAGTTGCCTTATTTTCACTTTTCAACACTTATGCACAATTTAATTCAGTAATGCACCACTAGATACAAGGGAATTCATGAAACTACGTGATTGCTATAACATAATCTAAAATACTAAGTACATAAAGACAGAGTTCTTAGCCTGGTTACAGAACTTTAGAACTAATACTTATTGTAAGAATCCTTATAGAGAAACATACTAAAACTTGGAGCAGCTTAATAGTAGATAATTATACATAGAAATGTCTGAGATAATCACATGCCAAGTATTTGCACCTCATTGCCCCACATGGTAGGAGTTTATAGGTACTTAGATAGATTTTATCCTGAATAGAGTATTATCCTTCCTAATTTGGTCTCAATTTTCCTAAATGCGTTCCAACTACTTCCATACTTCTTAGTACTAAGCCACTAAGCTTTAGGGCCCTATGTTTTACCATTCTATTATAAATTCTAGTTATTCTTGTAAAGTTCTATTTCAGTATGGCTTCTTCTATTGCTTCTGATCATTAATCCAGGCTTCACTATATGCCCTTTCATTCTATGATGACTCATACCCTTGGATCCTCAAACTAGTTGCACTAACTTATACAAGTATTGAGGCTTACATATTATATGTCAACATGAAGGGAGTGTGTGACGAATGCAAGTTTTGATAATTTTCTTGAAAGACCAAAGGATACTTGGTAGTTCATCCACCTAGGCTCCCTGGGCAGCCTTATCTTTCTTGCTTAAGGCCTAAGTTATTTACTTGTTGGCAGCTTTTGCTTGTCCTTCAGCTTGAGGTCTTGGTACTGAAGTGTAACGCCCCAATAATAAATAAATCATAGCTGAACATCAAGAACTCCATGGATGGGCGTTAACGCCGTCCGTAAGGACAAGGCATCGCTAAAATATGAAAGTTGAACCATAAAATCAAAGTACAACCTTAGAGGTCATTCAGGAGCATTTGAAACCTTTAATAACAACACGGGATCGATTCTAAAATCTCAGGGTTACATCAAACTAGCACAGCTTAAGCTTACAAATATAACATTAAAATACATATTGCATTTCATATGTACAGCTGGGACTCCAAAAATATCACAAGAAGGCATGAAAACGTCTTAGCGCTTTTATCCACCAATCAAAGGGGCGGTCCTGATTTAATTATCACCTTCCGCTTCCCTGCCCGCCTGAGAACGGTTTACTGAGCATTTTCCTAAAACAAAACATAAAAGCATTTCGAACTGTGAACCAAAGCTCAATACGTGCATCCCTGTACTGATAAAAATTCAATGGGAAAGAAATTATGAGGGCCCGCTTTGTAATTCATTTTGATTTTAAAACAGGGAATGAGATGTATATAAAACTAACTTGTCAATTATTATCTGTTAGTGCACCCCTTAGTAACTGTTACGATCTATGTATAGGTGTACACCTGCCAAGCCGACCGGAAGACCTGACCTGAAGCCGCGCGGGTAACTGAAGGGCAAAGCCCTGTAACTGATAACTGATGGGGCACTAATTATGTGATAAATCACTGGTTCAATTGATTCATTGATGTACTTATCAAAACATTATAATTTCGATAAATACGTGCTGATTTCTAAAGATACAGTCAATGAACGTACCTGGGGTCTTTAAAAGTTAGTACACAGATTAAATAGATGACTAAAATGGAGAGGATGAGAGCTTAGGCCTTGATGCTGTTAAAAATCATTATAGGCATAAAATTAGTACAACGAATACTCTTACATGGAAAAAGACTATGAAAAAGCCGTATATGAAAAAGACGTATAAAGAATTTGTGTGAACCAATTAAAAGAAAAGGCTTATGAAACTGGTAAAGTAAATAAAGTATGAAAATGCTAAGTTAAAGCACGGCGGCAAGTTTAGAGGGTAGGGCTTATGACAAGGTACGGAATGAATAATCCACAACTTATACTCCCGACCTCCAACCGAGACGTAAGACCCCAATATAAATAGCTTAGGAAGTCCTCTAAAACTTTGCTGAAGGGCACATAACCAGATTCCTATGACAGGTTTCATAAAATAGGGTCAGAACAGCAATATATCAGGTTTTGACAGAAAAACAACCATTCTGTCCACCCTGCACAGGTTCCGGTAAAATAGCCATAACTTCCTCCACAGACCTCGGATTAAGGCGATTCAAGAGTCATTTTAAAGCTAACATCCAGACCTATCTACCCACCAAAAATCAGAATTTTTGGCTTGGCCGATCATTACCAGTTTTGTTTCAAAGCGTGTCCTGTTTCACTGAAAATTCCAGCAGCACTTCTTTTAGTTGATAATGCCCTTTTTAACACCAAACCTCAACTCAAACTCTTTCCCAAGAGTTTATAACACACTTTGGTACATCCCAACCACATACAACATCACCACACTTAACTTCAATTCAAATATATATCCAACAAAGCTTACTTTTCAAGCACATAAACACATACTTCTAGGTTAACACAACTTTGGTCCAAACCATGCATTTATGGACAAAACCCTAACTTTGGGTCAACTTGGAATTTCATCACAACAATCCAACACACCATAAAAGCCATATTAAAATTCAATACATTAAGAGATAGGCAAAAACATGGAGAAATCAAGCCATAATTATCACTTGAACAAGAAACTTGCATACCTCAACATGAAATCCTAACCCTAACTTCATCCAAAATCAACCCCACCATAAACCCTCAACAAGTTGATTCATAATACCACAAAAATAGCTTAATCCACCATTAATACAACCAAACAAAGAACAAAACCCAACAAAACCAAAGATCAAACAAAAAAAACAGCAAAGGGGGTGGAAGAACACTTACTTTGCACTAGTATAAGAGGTTAAAAGTGATCCTTGATGCTAGAGGGTGTAAGAGGGGGTTGTTTGGTGAAGCTTTGGTAGTGGAAGATGGTGGTTATGGTGGTGGGATAGGGCTGCCGTGGGGTAGAGAGAAGGGGGAGAGAAATAGGAGAGAGAAAGTGACTAGATTACTTGGTGATAAAATGAGGTAAGAAGGTAAATTTTGACTTTTTATACCAAAATTACTTGGCTGCAATTTAAGTAGAAAAGTCAAAGAAGTCATGCTTGGTTAAGGCTTAATTAAGAGGATTAGTAAATCACATAAAGGTCAGGTCTTGTTGCATCAAAATCGGCTTTAAACGGGCTCGGGTTTAGCGAAAAATGAAAACCGAGCGCGTTTCTGAAAAATTTTTTTTTTTTTTTAAAAAAATTTGAAATAAATGGTTGTGACGCCATGAAAAAGGATTTTCAACATTAAATTCTTAAATATCAAGGCCTAACTCAATTTCCAAAATTTGACGAAAAGAAATCTCCGAATTGCAAAGTAAGGGCCCCGTTAGAAATGTCCCAATGAGAATAATAAAGAGATGGAAATATGAAAAGAAATGATGTGAATGAGATGAAATTAATAACCAGAATCTAGGGTCGGACTATTACATGAAGTATTATGAATATTAGTCCTTAACCTCTTGCGATATTCCATTGTTTTCTTAGCAAAGAACTGGCTATCATTGCCTAATGTTATGGATCTAGGCAATCTATGTCTACCATTACTAGTAGTTTAGCATCTAGACGCTTTGTAAAGTAGTGCACTACCATAAATAAGAACTTCTTCTGCCCAAACGCTTATGCAAAAGAACTAAGAATGTTTATCCCGCATCTTGTAATGGATGTAGGCTTCAATATTGCAAACAAATTAGTGGTTGGTTCATATATCTTGGGAGAGTAGAATTGGTATTTTTCACACTTTCTGGCATATCCTAGTGCATCTTTGACCAAGGTGGGTAAGTAGAATACTTCTCTTAACATTTGCCCTGTTAGGACTTTACTTACCCTACATGTGATCAACAATCCCCTTCATGGATCTCAGTTAGGATGTAGTCTTCTTTTTCCCTATCCACACACTTTAACAAGGGTATTGCATAACCTCTCTTGTAGAGTTCCCCCCGAAATAGATAGAATAAATTGCTATTCTTTTTCCCTATCCACACACTTCAACAAGCGTAATGCATAACCTATCCACAATTAATGTTGTGCAACAATTATGCACATTTGTCATATAGGCCTTCTCATGGTCTACGCTTATATATTATATAACTTCCTAGAGAATTGATCCTGGGGAATCATTTTGAGAAAAATTAGCTCATTTGCTCAATGTTTCAGCCTAATGATTTTATGATCTTACAATATGACTTGCCTTAAATTAAGGGAAATTTTTTACTGATTGCTGAATTCGACCAGATAATTGACCATATGTTTTCCCTGAACTTTAAACTCTCATTTGATCTAACTAACCACCAATTGTGAGTCAGGAAAGACCTTGACAGTATTTGCCTATAAGTTGTTGCAAATCTGTAACCTTGTTATGATGGCTTCATATTCTGGTTTATTGTTGGTAGTTGGGAATAATGCAAACCTCAAGGAATACTCATATTTCCCCCTTTGGAGAGATTAGAATTAGTCCAACTCCTAATCTATGTAGAAGATCCAACTATCACTCAACTTCTTACTTTGAGCCCTTATCCTTGAACATACATCTAACCAGGAAATCGAATAGGGTATAAGCTTTAATTGCTATTTTGGGCATGCACTTTATGTCAAGCTTAGATAACTTCACTACCTAAGGTAACATTCTATAAGTAGTCATATTTCTACATGATCTTCCTTAATGGTTGATCCGTCAAGACCATGATAGCATGTGCGGTCAAAATAATGTCTCAATTTCTAGATGCAGTGACGAAAGCCAGGACTAATTTCTCTTCGGATAATTGAATTGCAATCATAGCAAGACATAATTGATGAAGTAGATAGGAATTTGATGCTAATATATAAATTATAAGATCGTCCCTAGGCTAGGGCTACATAATGACATATTATCTCAATAAAATATTGCTTAAGTTGTCCAAGGGCCTCATTGGCCCCTTCTGTTCAGCTGGAGTCCTTAATTGACATGAAGCACTTGAATAATTGGAGACACTTTTGTGCATTATTGAAAACAAATCTTCCTATGGCTGCCATACACCTTGTTAATTTCTAAACTTTTTTAACAATCTTAGGGCTTCATATACCCAACACAGCTTTCATTTTCTCTAGATTTGCCTCTACCCCTCTCTCATTAATCATGAACCCAAGAAAATTTTTGAGCTGGTGCTTCAAAGGTACATTTTTTGGAATTCACCTTCACAGCATACCTTCCCAAAGTTTCAAAAGTCTCCATCAAGTCCATGAGATGTTGAGTTGAAGTCTTAGACTTAACTATTATGTCATCTATGTACATCTCCATGTTCCTTCCAATCTAACTATAGAAAAAAATTGTTAATTAGCCTTTAGTATGTGGTAGTGGCATTCTTTAGTCTAAATGGCTTTACCTTGTAATAATATAGGCCTTGCTAAGTAATGAATGTTGTGTGATCTTAATCTTCCTCCTACGTTAGTATTTGGTGGAAACTTGAATAGGCATCCATGAGAATCAGATATCCATGGCCACTGCTTAAATCTACCAATTGGTCAATGCTATAGAGTGGGAAACAATCTTTGGTGCATGCTTTGTTAAGGTATGTATAATCCATACACATACTCCAAGACCCATTAGGCTTCTTGACCATCACCACTTTTGCCAACCAATCTGGATAATAGCATTCTTTAATGAACCTAGCTTCTAATAGCTTCTAAACTCCCTCTGAAACTGCTTTTTTCCTGCCAAGAGCAAAGTATCTTGTTTTCTATTTTACATGCTTTGCTTGTGGGTTTACGGCTAATTTGTAAACCATTATCCTCGAATCAATTACTAGCATCTTATGTGCTACGTAACACATCTACCTACTGCCTGAATAAGCCTATAAGCACCTCTTAAAAAAGCTAGATCCGTGTCAGCTCCTATTTGCATAGTCTTGGATTACTCTTATACCAAGAGAACCTCTTGCAATTGATCCATTGGTTTGGGTCTAGGATTCTTGGTTTACCTATTGTCCAATTCAGAAGCCATCACCGTATTGACATGTATCTGTTTTATTACCTGTTTTTTTATTTCTTTATGAAGCCTCCTCTGCCTTATACGCTGTGTGTGGGATAGGAGCCTTCAAAGTTGCTATATAGTAGTATCTTGCACTCTTATCACCTTCTAATATCCCACTTACACAGACTTTATCTATCAAATATTGCATCTATACATTGTATATGGATAGTGTTGCTCCCAAAGAATTCATGAGTTGCCTCCCAAGGTCACATTATAGATAGAGGGCGCATCAATGGCTATATAATTCATAATCACTTGGCTAGTTCTCCCCTTTTGGGTCCCCATCTTTCTAGGTAGTTTGATCATTCCCTTGGGATATATTATATATCCTATGAAGCCTTTGATATGGTAGGGAGGTAAAGACTGTTCTTATCATGAAAAGCAAGCTCATAAAAACATTCATACAATATAACATTAGTTGAACTTCCAATATCTCATAGTAATTTAAGTAGGGAACTTATTTACTATTACTTTAGGATTGCAATCTATATAGTATAACCACACTAAATCAAAGAGAATAAAACATGCAAAATGAATAAATTTTAATGGTTTACATAAAAATTTAAACATTAATAAGTATGATAATTAATCTAATTTAATTAGAAATAGAGATAATGAAAACAATTTAGAAGTAGCTTGGGTTGAATTATATCATAACATTCTCTTAAGAAAGGGAACGCTTCACTATGATACAAGATTTTTAATGCTGTCATCTCCTTAGATTTGATGATCTATTAGTTCACCCCTTATAGACTATAGAGAACTAATTCATAATTTTGCCAAATAATAATATAAGGGAATATGTCATCTTTCATGATCTACCAACAAGTTTAAATTTTGAAATTCTTTTTATATATATAAAAAGAAGAGATTTAGAGTTAAGACTTATAATAGCTAGAGTGATGAGGCGAATCAAATATGAAAACAAAATTGGAAAGCTCAGATATACAAAAATGTAACCAAAGTTGGCATAATCCAATCATGTTATATAAAATTAGTAGCTGAAATCACTTGGCGATATGTGTATAATTGACAAACTATGTAGCTCTAAAATATATAACTTGATTCTTGGATACTATTTTAACAAAATTCTTTGTGAAGAAAGAGAAGTAGTCAGGACTGTTCAATGCAATACGCATTAATTTTACACCTCATTCTACCTAAATTTAGCTCAAATAATTGGTAAATTAGGTTGTTTATTAGTTTGTTGTAGACAATAAAGATAATTGCTCAAATGGCAAATGATCGGTGCAAAGCATGTCAAAAGTTAGGCATGGTAACCCGAAAAACCATGAAGGATAACCTGAGATAACCATGAAGCAAGGCACAGAAATTGTGGGCAAAGCAAGGAAGATGAACAATGTAGAATTTGGCAAGGGTTGCTAGTGCCATACGGTAAGGGCTGCCAGTGCCATATGGCACGAGATTCCTGTGCCAAATCTTATTTCTGCTCTATTTCTGTGCAGAATTCCCGAAACTTGGCATGGTCTGCCCGTGCCATATGGCGTGACCATGCCAAATTTGCTGTATTGGTATCTCTTTAAAGTCCCTTCCCCCATTTATGTAATCATCTAATTTTTTTTGTTTTAAGAATAGGATTTGGCATAGGGCTTAGGAGAGACTGGTGTACATTTAGTTTCATTTTGTAGCCTTATTTCAAGAGTACTGAAGTGTTAATGCAATTAGTTTTCTCTCTCTCCTTGATCTTCATTTTCATTCAAGTCCTTACTTTGTTGAGTTTTATTTACTATTTTAATGCCCAAATTTACATGTTTTCATTTGTTGATGGATTGAAATTAGCGCCTCCCTTTCCTAATCCTCCTTCCACTCTCTCATCTACTCTTAATCTCTCATTCTCTTTCCTCACGAATGTAAATTTCAAGCTCATTCTCTGTCCTCCATCTCAGGGTTTGAAAACCAATTTTTACACATTTCAATTTTTTGCTCTCAATGGGTTAGATTAGGAGTAGTTCAACTAGACCAGTGAGAATAAGTGGAGAATTTACCTCCAATCATCATCCACTTGCTCCAACAACGGAGGCAACTTCCATTGGTTGAATTTCAAGCTTTTGAGGTACTTCCCTTTCTCTGTCTTTTTTTAGTTAGTAAATTTAATGATTTCTTAGTTAATTAGATTCTTTGCTAATTATTATTATTTAATGTGAAGTTTTGCGTTGATTTTGTTATTATGCTTTCTTTTATTTAGTTCAATTAAGCATGTTTAGATTAGGATTGGTGAGTAATTAGTTTAATTAGTCATGGTTAGTGACATTTATCACTTTCTCTAGGTTAGATTTGGGGTCGAAAATAAATAGTGACTTGACCCTTACTCCCCACCTAAATACTAATCAACACATTGGAGTCGTTGCCGGGGATGGTGGCATGAAATTATGTTAAATTGTGTTTTTGTTAGCCCTATTGTGTTTAGTTTAGTAATGCGTGTTTGTTAGATTAGTCATTTGTGTTTAAAAAACCAAAAATCTCTGAAAGTTGGAAAGTTTTAAAAATTAAAGCAAATGACAATTTTTCATTTTCCCCAATATAAGCAAGAATTGTTTCACTTTTGTTGGGACTGTTTAAATGCTTATCTTGCTCAATGTGCTCATCATGGTTATTCATATGGGAAATGGGAAATTTTGGGTGTTGTTAATGAGGGTATGAATTGTGAAACTCGCAGCCTTTTAGGAGTATGGGGTTTTCATTCCAAATATGTCAATGAAGCTTGGGATATGCTTGAATGGTTGGTTGGTGATACTATAAGTTTGAGGAAGTTAGTTGTGCTCCGAGATGTCTTCCTCAATCCATGTGCTTTTTATGCAAGATCATATTATGAGGAATAACTTGTGTAATCTTGTACGCCTTCCCCTCAATCCTTTGACTATGCTCCCCCTCTTTGGGATTCTTGGCAATCATTCGACCATGATACCAACTTCTGTCCTCATGTTATTTCTCTAGACTCTAGACTTAAGTAACTTGAGTAAGAAATGAAAAAGCATAGAGAGTCCATGGAGAATATGACAAGTACACTCATAGAGCAGTGTGCCTATCTTGCATGAAACCGACCTTAGGGTAGGACCTTTTCTACCCTGCGGTTGTTCATTAGGTGATTTTGAGTCATGTCCCCCAGTCCTAAATTTCACATTGATGCCCCTTTGTGTGACTTTGAGAGACATGATGACATATCCTCACCTTCTTTGCATATGCTTCTCCCTTTGACACTAGCATTTCTATAGATACCCCTGAGGATGTTCTGATTATCCCTAAACCCCCTTAATCCTTTAGCTTCCTTAGGAGAGCTTAACGAGAGTGAGGAATATGAAAGTGATGCTAGTGTTTATGATCATGATTGTGATGGGTGGTATAACTGTAATGATTATGAGAAGTGTAGAGTTGAGGAGACCTCTTTAGGGGAGTTGTGTGGGATGCTTGTGCATGAGGTTCCCCCTCCTTGTCTTGAGCTTATTGAATATATGTCCCCCCAACCCTTTTGACTTGATCCCTACTTCCCTTACTTGTTCATCGCATTCTCCTTCCCTTGAGCATCATTCTTCTAGGCCCATGGATTATCATGTGATGTGTGACCTTAGTTTTGATTTGGGCCATGTGGAACGCTTGTTTGATATGCTTAAGGGGAATATGCTTGACATTAATTGGTCCTAGGCACCTTTAATTTAGAGGCTACAGTCCCTCCCTTGACCCTTTTCAAGCATATCTAGTTTCATGCATACCTGGTGGACTTGCCTAGAAAAATTATGTGGACCACTTTCTTTAATCACTCTTTCAATTTTTCTAAGGCTTTTGATAAGTTCAAGATAGCATTGAATATTATTGTCATAATTGTGCTTGTGTTCTTTTACTTACATGCTTTTGAGTTCTGTGCTTAAACATTCGATAAGCTTCTTCGTGCTTTGACGACATCTGAGGGGTGCTCTTGATCTCGATCTATAGAGGAGTGACCGATGTTCCTCGAGCCTTATGTAGCATCATCTTAGTGATGCCCAGTTTGGGTACATTCAGTACTCGCCTCGGTATGATCGTTCTAACTATTCTATCTTCTCCTTTTTTTCCTTTCTTTCTTTCGTTTTGTACATAGATGTGGATACCTAGGATTGTGATTTTCTATGGGTGATAAATTTTGAGGAGAAATTTGGGATTTGTTGTGCTAGAATGTTCACCCTTGTTTGATTCGTGTGTGTTGAGTTATTTTGATTAAGTTTTGATGATAACAAATCCAAGTGTAAAAATTTTTCCAAGTAATGTTGCTCCAAACACGATCTCCAAACAGGCCTAACTGGTGTTTTCTTTTGTGTATTAACTGGTTTGCTACATGAGAGAACAAGTCTTTAAAACAGGTTCTACTTGGTGGTTTTATATTAAGAACAACTCGATTGTAAAAGCATGTTGTTCCTGGACCCTAGCAAGATCAGCTCGATGTAAAGCATGTGGTTCCGAAACTCTAGCAATGCAAAGAACAACCCCAGCAAACAAGGTGGTCTTGGTGTTCACAACAGCTTTACAAATCTTGGACAAGATGACTGGTTCAAAACAAGAAGTCTTGGGTATATAGGTTTTATTTATTTAGACTCTTGTTAATATGC
Source organism: Selenicereus undatus (assembly GCA_017589665.1). NCBI lineage: Eukaryota > Viridiplantae > Streptophyta > Magnoliopsida > Caryophyllales > Cactaceae > Selenicereus > Selenicereus undatus. The sequence goes on from JACYFF010031958.1 coordinate 56,087,677, forward strand.
CAATATTGAAAACATCATTTTAAACACCTCTTGAATCGGCAGTTGCGCTAAGCGCTTCAGAACACCAGTTGCGAACAACCCTGCAAACAGGGTGCCTAGGGTGTTTCTGAACTGAAACGGCTATGCCTGATTATTTTGGAAAAATTTATTTCGGCTGGCCAAAAGCTCTAAAATACTTTTTTAAAATCCCAGGATAGGATATTTTTGAGATACGAAATATTATGGGAGATTTGCCAAAATTGTTTTGCTAAATATTTTCCAAAAAACCAAAAGATCTTTATCACCTATATTTTAGGAAGTGATTTATTCAAATTTCAAAGTTGAGATTTCTGGTTCCTTATTTGAAATTCCCACGGCTATTTCAAACGAAGAGGATAAGTTTTTATCTTTTAGAAACAAATCCCTTTTATCTTGGAAATTTCTTATCCACTAGCCGTTTGGAAAACCCTTTGCTTGGAAATCTCCTTTGATGCCATACTTGGCAGATTCTCACCAACTTCCTTGATTTTTTTTTACCGTTGATTTTCTTGGTTAAAAGCTGAGCTCTTCTCTCCCATTTCGCAGACACAGCAGATATTGAGAAAACACAGTGTGGTAAAAAGAAAAATTTCTGAAAACACGGTTTTTACTCAAAAGTAAGAAAAGATTTCTTGAGCTTCAATTTGCAAAGAAAACCGTGACAAGCTGTGTTAAATTGAGTTTTCAAACCATTGGCATAATAGGATCTTCAGTGTACCTTACATCTGCTTAGTGAGAAGCACCCCCAGTAAGGTGTTTTCAACCTTGATCTTGGATCAGAAAAGTGAGTGAGTGGTCCTTAGTCATGTGGACTTTGGACGTGTCCAATCTGGTGAGATTTGGACGTGGAGTAACCGTTCTTAGGGAAGAAGGTTACGTGGTTGCAAGTTGTAACAAGGTGTGTTACATTTGTAACGAGTTAAGCCCGGTTATAGTGAAGTGGTTAAAAGCCTACAGGAGGTAGGTCGTGGTTTTTCACACCTCAGTTGGGCTAGAGGTGTTTTCCACGTAAACATTGTGTGTGCTTTATTTCCGCATTTATCTTGGTGATTTTCGCACTTGCAATATCTAAAAACACCCCCTGCAAACAAATCAACAGGGTGTTCGTCATCTGAGAACAACCTCTGTCAGGGTGTTTGTTACTTATAACGCGAAAATCAGACACCACAATTCACCCCCCCTCTTGTGGAAGTATACTCATAAATTCAACAAGTGGTGTCAGAGCAGGTTTTCTTTCAAAAGGCTAACACCTTGAGAGATTCTGAAGATGAGTACACCACAAGGAATTCTTGAAGGGCAATCCATTACTCGTCCACCCTATTTCAACGGCCAACACTATAGTTGGTGGAAGAATAGGATGGAGAACTATATTCAGGCAGAAGATTATGAGTTATGGATGCTCATCAAGAACGGGCCCCTTGTTCCCACCAAGGTGCTTGAAGATGGCAAGATGATTCCCAAGGAACCCAAAGAGTTTGATGCTGAAGATTATAAGAAAATGGAAAAGAATGCTAAGGCCAAGAAGCTATTATATTTCGGCCTAGGTCCAGATGAATACACTCGCATCTCTGAGTGTGAATCAGCCCAAGCTATCTGGAACGCCCTGCAAGTTGCTCATGAGTGTACGAGTCAAGTTAAACAATCTAGAATTGAGCTACTTATGCGACAATATGAGTTGTTTGATATGGGTGATCATGAAACTGTGATGGATATGTACACACGGTTTACCCACATCACAAACGAATTAAAATCTCTGGGAAAGTCTTTCACCACTGAAGAGTTGGTGCGGAAAATCCTTAGAATTTTACCTCGTATGTGGGAGGCCAAAGTGACAGCCATCCAAGAGGCTAAAGACATGAACAAGATCACCCTCGACGAGTTGATTAGCAATCTTCAAACCTATGAACTCAGAAAGAACTCACAACAAAAAGAGGAGCAGAAGAAAGATCGTGGGCTTGCCTTGAAAGCACATGAAGACACTGACTCTGACCTTGAAAATAAAGACATGGCCCTAATGACCAGAAAATTCAAGAAATTCTTCAAAAAGGTCAAGGAAAGCGACAAAAGAAAAGACTTCAGTAAGTCCAAAAACACCCCCAAAGAACAGCTCACAGGGTGTTTCAAGTGCGGAAAACCAGATCACTTAATCAAAAATTGTCCTCTGCTTCGAGAAGATCAGATGCCCGAACAACCTCGAAAACAGGGTCGAAAACACCCTGTAAATAATCTGGGCAAGCGTTTCTCGAGAGCTATGCTGGCTGCTTGGGGAGATTCCTCTGAGGATGAAGGAGAATCTGAAGCTGAAGAAGAAGGTGTAGCACTGATGGCACAAAGTGATTCAGATTCAAGTGATGAATCAACAATCAGCCTCTCAGATCTCAAGAACAAGGTACATGGTCTTAACAAAGCTACTTTAGAAGAACTTCTATATAATGTGATAGACACCTGTGCTGATCTAAAAAGAGAAGTTCATGACCTAGAGCTTGAAAATGAAATTCTTAAAAATGAAAAACTTGGTTTACATGAAAATATTACCATGCTCAAAGAAAATCTCTTCATAAAAGAAGGAGATTATACTCGAGTGGAAGAAAAACTCTTTGAGGTGGAAGGAATGGTTGAAGACTTGCTTAAAGAGAACAAGAGCTTGCATGCTAATATAGAAAAACTGAAAACCGAACTTACCACGACCAAGCGTTGGAACAAGTCTTCACAAGCCCTTGATTGGTTAAACACTCACCACAGTAGAAACAAAAAGGGACTTGGTTACAAGCATAACCGGACCGTTCAACCAATACATAGAAAGTATGTGGGATTACCTGAAAACATCGTTTGCTTTCATTGTGGTAAAACGGGTCATTATAGATATACTTATCCTTTAAGAAAACATGCCAATGAAAAGAATGAAAGGTATGTGAAAGAAATCTGGATTAGAAAAGATGAGTTTTACATGTCTAAAAGAATGGGACCCAAGTGGATCTGGGTTCCCAAAACTAACCCGTGATTTGTTTTGCAGGCTGAAGTGAGAGAGAACAACCTTACGAACAACCTCACCAACACCCTTAAAAACAGGCAGTTGTGGTTTGTTGATAGTGGGTGTTCACGGCACATGACTGGTGAAAAATCAAATTTTCTCTCACTTACAGCTTTGAATGGTGGGAGTGTAGCATTTGGAAACGGCAAATCTGGGACAATTGTCGGTATAGGTAATATTGGTAAAACTCTCTCCCACTCAATTGATAATGTGCACTTAGTTGATGGGTTAAAGCACAATTTGCTAAGTGTGTCCCGACTGTGTGACAAGAACAACCTAGTACTATTTTCAAAAACACGTTGCTTGGTTGTGAATGACGACACAGGAGATGTTGTGTTGAGGGGGAAGCGATGTCAAAATGTTTATAAAGTTAGTATTTCCACTCTTCCCCAAAATAATCTGACTTGTTTAAATGCATTAAATGATGATATAAATGCTATGGCACAAGAGACTAGGTCATGCAAGCCTGTCCTTGTTAAATAAACTTGTTTCAAAGGATTTAGTTGTTGGACTACCTTCCATCAAGTATAATGATGACAAGGTATGTGAAGCTTGTGCAAAAGGAAAACAAGTTAGATCTTCTTTAAAATCTAAAAAGTGTGTAAGCACTACCCGACCTCTTGAGTTGTTACATATTGATCTATGTGGTCCCATGAGGATAGCTAGTAGAGGAGGGAAAAGGTATGTGCTTGTAATAGTGGATGATTACTCTCGATTTACTTGGACCTTGTTCTTGGCCTCCAAGGATGAAACTTTTGATAATTTTATTGCCCTTCTCAAAAAGATTGAAAAGAGAGTAGGACACTCATTGGTTAGCTTGAGGTCTGATCATGGTACTGAATTTGAAAATGCATGCTTTACAAAATTTTGTAATGAACATGGTGTTGATCAAAACTTCTCAGCCCCAAGAACACCCCAGCAGAATGGGGTGGTTGAACGAAAAAATCGTACCTTAGAAGACATGACTAGAACAATGCTTATTGCTAGTGGTCTTCCTAAGAACTTTTGGGTAGAAGCTTTGAACACATCATGTTACATTATAAACAGATGCATGATTAGACCCATTTTGAACAAAACTCCGTATGAACTTCTTAAAGGCAGAAAACCCAACATTATGCATCTAAGAACATTTGGTTGTAGATGTTTCGTGCATAACAACGGGAACAATGCCTTAGGAAAGTTTGATCCTAGGAGTGATGAGGCAATATTTCTTGGTTATTCCTCTCACAGTAAGGCATACAAAGTCTTTAACAAAAGAACCCTGTGTGTTGAGGAAAGTGTGCATGTGTTTTTTGATGAATCTAACTCCTTGAATGAGAGTAATGCATAGGATGAAGAGTTTAAATTAGGTCTTGTCCAAAAGGAGCTGTTGAATCAAGAAAAACAAGGTGAGAACACCCTGAAGGAAACAGGTACAGAAGCTGTTCCTCAAAGCGATAGGCAAGGTGAGCTCCAAACAGGGGGAAACACCGTTGAACCTTGTTCGGAACCATGTTCTTCAGGAACCAGCTTGCAAACAGGTGCAGAAACAGGATCAGGAAGTGTTCTTGAGCCTGATCCTACACACACTTCAGTTAGAACAAAACATGTGGCTGTAGATCCAATTAATCCAAGATCATGGAAGCACCATAGTTCGCACCCTCTTGATCAAATCTTGTCAGATATTAATACTGGAGTGCAAACTAGATCTAAACTTAAGAATTTTTGTGCTTTCTATGCTTTTCTTTCTAACATTGAGCCAAAAAATGTGAATGAAGCTCTTGCAGATTCAGATTGGATCGCGGCTATGTAAGAAGAGCTTCATCAATTTGAAAGAAACAAAGTGTGGCATCTTGTACCTAAACCTACAGACAGAACAATCATTGGAACCAAGTGGGTGTTCCGAAATAAGCTGGATGAGTCAGGAACAGTCACTAGGAACAAGGCAAGGCTGGTGGTTCAAGGGTACAATGAAGAAGAAGGGATTGATTATGAAGAAACCTTTGCACCAGTTGCTAGAATTGAGGCTATTCGAATCTTAATAGCCTTTGCAGCTCATATGGAAATCAAGCTATATCAAATGGATGTTAAAAGTGCATTCCTCAATGGATACCTTAAAGAAGAGGTGTATGTCAAACAACCCCCTGGTTTTGAAAATGGTAATTTCCCAAATCATGTTTTTAAACTTCACAAAGCACTTTATGGTTTAAAACAAGCTCCAAGAGCTTGGTATGCACGATTGTCAAGCTTTTTACTTGAAAATGATTTTAGAAGAGGCAAGGTAGACAATACCTTGTTTCTGAAATCTAAGGGGCAACATCTATTGATTGTCCAAATATATGTATATGACATTATATTTGGTGCGACTCATCATGATTTATGTAATGAATTTTCAAAAATGATGAGGAGTGAGTTTGAGATGAGCATGATGGGTGAGCTTAATTTTTTCTTAGGCTTACAAATCAAGCAAACTCCAAACGGCACCATGATCCATCAACAAAAGTATATCAAGGAGCTACTTAAGCGTTTTAGGATGGAGTCAGCAAAACCCATAGACACTCTTATTTCTCCTTCAACCAAGTTGGTTGTGGATGATGGGAGTCCCTCAGTTGAGGAGAAACTCTATAGGGGCATGATTGGGTCACTCCTATACCTAACCGCTAGTAGACCGGATATCGTTTTTAGTGTTGGTTTATGTGCCCGTTTTCAGTCTAGTCCTAAAGAGACTCATCTTAAGGCTGTTAAACGAATATTAAGATATTTAAAGCATACACCTGATTTAGCTCTATGGTATCCTAGAGGTTGCAATCTTGATCTTGTTGGATATGCTGATGCTGACTATGCAGGTTTTCTAGTTGATAGAAAGAGTACCTCAGGTATGGCTCATTTTCTTGGACCTTGTTTGGTATCTTGGGCTACCAAGAAGCAACATTCTGCTGCCATGCCCACAGCAGAAGCTGAATATGTTGCAACAGCTTCATGTTGTGCTCAACTGTTGTGGATAAGACAACAGCTTAAGGATTTTTGTGTTGACACTGGATGCATTCCTATTTTTTGTGACAATACTAGTGCTATTAACATTACCAAAAACCCATGTCAACACAAAAGGACAAAACATATTGACATTCGACATCATTTTTTAAGAGATAATGTGGAAAAAGGCTTTATTTCAATGAATTTTTGCTCCACTGAAAATCAAATAGTTGATATATTCACTAAGGCACTGAGTAGAGACCAATTCGAGAGAAACAGACTGGAACTGGGGTTGGTGAAAACACCCTGAGAACACCTGTTCTCAGAGTTGGACCAAGCTGGCAAAAACACCCTATAATACATGCTCTCTCTCCTTGCTTGGAAATTGTTCCCTTAACGAATTTGTGCAGTCTATATGCTATTAAGTTCATGCGTGAAGACTGCTACCTTCAGAAATGGAGCAGAGTAATAAGGGAAGCATGTTCAGAAACAGGCAGCTCGAACAGGTATGTCCCTTGGTTGTTCGATACATAGGGAATGTGTTTTGCTTTTAATACTTTCACCCGTTGCAATCTTTTAAAAGATCTCGGCTGCTCTCTCTCTCTCTCCCTCTCTTCTTAAGTGCTCTGCTTGTAGTCTTGTCTGTCCTCTCACGCAAACAGCTCTCAAACCCTAATCTCTCTCCTCTGCAAACAATGGCTTCCAACCAACCCTCCAACTCAAACTCTCTGGTTCTTGCGTCCTCAATCCCTGCTCCCCCTCGCCCAATTCCTTACAAGCCTTTCACATTTCTGAAAAGCTTGTCCCTTGCAACAGTGGGGATAGGGATGGATGACATTCCCTTCAATTGTGGAAGGGAATTGGTATTTTTGGTAGGGTCAGTTGCTTGCCCTCTCCAAGTCGAGTCGGAGGATGTACCATCAAGGGCTCAAGACAAAATCTTGGAACCTTCTGCAGAGCTTTATGGTGAATTCGAACCCTGTTCTTTTGGGCTGTTTCCAGAAACAGCACCAGAAACTAGGGACGAATCCTTGAATGCTGTGTGGGTAAAGGATCTGCATCCGGATGAGACATCCGAGGAAGGTCAGGAGAAAAATTCTCTCCCTAAGTCCGAACTCCCCACTTTGGCTGTTCAAACAGGAGAGAAAATAAAAAGGATAAAAATTGTGGCCAGACGTAGCAGAACGCCCAGAACAAGGCCACAACCAAGGTTTCAGCCCTCTGAAACTCCCTCTTCTCCTCCTTCTTCCAAGCCTTCTCGTAAGTCTGCGAGAATTGCTCTCAAGTCAGTCCCTAGAACCTCAAAATCATCTGCTCCGGTCATTCAGGAAATTTCCTCCTCCTCAAGTTTGTCTGGGTCTGACTCTGAGGATCCCTCGTTCAAACAAGGGACCCCCGTGTTCTCAGAACCTTCTGAGGAACAAAACCTGTCAATACCAACTACTTCCTCAAAATCCTCAGCCTCAAAAACACCCCTCAAGAGGAAACTGAAAACAACCCCTCTGTCCAAAACTGCATCCCCTGCTCCTCAAATCAAAAAGACAAAATTGACCACTCCCTCTCCCTTGTCTAAGAAACATGCGCAATTCCTTAAGCGTAATGTTGTAAGGGGGAAGGTCGTGAACAAACCATTTTTTGAGGAACAGGGTCTGGGGGTGTTCTTGAATAAGTTGCGAGTCCAAGGCTGGCTTGAACTGTTTGCAAACACCCACCAAGGGTGTTCTATGGCTAAGTTGGCTGAATTCTATGCCAACTGCTATGTCACCAATGGGGTGGTGACAAGTGCTGTCAATGAGTGACATTTTTCCTTCGATGCTGCTACTCTTGGTGAAATACTGGGCGTCCCCTCACGTGGGTTTGACGTGTATGTGAGGGAAGACAAAACCGCCCTAGACCCAGCCAGGCTCCTGGAGATATCTAGGCGGGTAAGCCAGAAACCGGGCCTGAGAACACTCTCTTCTGTCAAAAAGGGCGATCTGATTCCTCTCCACCAACTCCTTTTCATGTTCATCATCAAGAACGTGATACCAAGAGGTCAGGGGAGAAACTCAGCCGACCTTTTTGATCAATGCCTGGTCGACCTCTTGTCCAGGGAGGAACCCATAAATCTTCCTGCGATCATGATTCGTCATTTTGGGCGAATTACAAACACCACCTGAAACCATGATCTCGGGTATGGGTTCTTGTTGACCAAAGTATTTGAACACCTTGGTATTGAGCTCACACGGAGAGTGCCAGCTCAACTGGTTGATGAGATTGGCGTGGACACCCTTATGGGATGTGCCTATGAGGTTGGCCAAGGGTCAACTCACAAACAGGGTCCTCGACCCTCTGTTTCTGAGACACCAAGCCCTTCTGTTGAAACTGTTCTTGAGGATCATGCACGCCTCAAAGAAGAGCTTTCGGCTGTGAAGTGTTCTCTCGAAGCAGAAAAGGCCATCTCAGCAAAACGTCATGAAGAACTCCTTGCACTCCTCTCCTCTCTGGCCCCCAGCATTACTCCTTTGCAAACGAAACCACCCTCTGCCCCCTGATTGTCAAGCTTGTTCTCTGTTTTTGTGGTTTGTTGCAATGGTACTGCATTGATTATTAATGAAATATCTGCTTGCAGTCTTTCTTGCTTGTTGTTTCTTAAGCTTTATACGCTTTACCTTATGTTGTTCTTGCTTTTTATGATGCCAAAAGGGGGAAGCAGAGTGAGAAATTGACAAAAAACCTTTTGATTGAATATGATTGAATATGAGAATAAAAGAGAGTGAAAATGACTTACGTGGATCCCCATCAGCATTCAATTCTTTTGTGTTGTTTTGTCAATATGATCACTTGGTTTGTCATCATCAAAAAGGGGGAATTTGTTGAGTTATTTTGATTAAGTTTTGATGATAACAAATCCAAGTGTAAAAATTTGTCCAAGTAATGTTGCTCCAAACACGATCTCCAAACAGGCCTAACTGGTGTTTTCTTTTGTGTATTAACTGGTTTGCTACATGAGAGAACAAGTCTTTAAAACAGGTTCTACTTGGTGGTTCTATATTAAGAACAACTCGATTATAAAAGCATGTTGTTCCTGGACCCTAGCAAGATCAGCTCGATGTAAAGCATGTGGTTCCGAAACTCTAGCAATGCAAAGAACAACCCCAGCAAACAAGGTGGTCTTGGTGTTCACAGCAGCTTTACAAATCTTGGACAAGATGACTGGTTCAAAACAAGAAGTCTTGGGTGTATAGGTTTTATTTATTTAGACTCTTGTTAATATGCCAATATTGAAAACATCATTTTAAACACCTCTTGAATCGGCAGTTGCGCTAAGCGCTTCAGAACACCAGTTGCGAACAACCCTGCAAACAGGGTGCCTAGGGTGTTTCTGAACTGAAACGGCTATGCCCGATTATTTTGGAAAAATTTATTTCGACTGGCCAAAAGCTCTAAAATACTTTCTTAAAATCCCAGGATAGGATATTTTTGAGATACGAAATATTATGGGAGATTTGCCAAAATTGTTTTGCTAAATATTTTCCAAAAAACCAAAAGATCTTTATCACCTATATTTTAGGAAGTGATTTATTCAAATTTTAAAGTTGAGATTTCTGGTTCCTTATTTGAAATTCCCCACGGCTATTTCAAACGAAGAGGATAAGTTTTTATCTTTTAGAAACAAATCCCTTTTATCTTGGAAATTTCTTATCCACTAGCCGTTTGGAAAACCCTTTGCTTGGAAATCTCCTTTGATGCTATACTTGGCAGATTCTCAGCAACTTCCTTGATTTTTTTTTACCGTTGATTTTCTTGGTTAAAAGCTGAGCTCTTCTCTCCCATTTCGCAGACACAGCAGATATTGAGAAAACACAGTGTGGTAAAAAGAAAAATTTCTGAAAACACGGTTTTTACTCAAAAGTAAGAAAAGATTTCTTGAGCTTCAATTTGCAAAGAAAACCGTGACAAGCTGTGTTAAATTGAGTTTTCAAACCATTGGCATAATAGGATCTTCAGTGTACCTTACATCTGCTTAGTGAGAAGCACCCCCAGTAAGGTGTTTTCAACCCTAATCTTGGATCAAAAAAGTGAGTGAGTAGTCCTTAGTCGTGTGGACTTTGGACGTGTCCAATCTGGTGAGATTTGGACGTGGAGTAACCGTTCTTAGGGAAGAAGGTTACGTGGTTGCAAGTTGTAACAAGGTGTGTTACATTTGTAACGAGTTAAGCCCGATTATAGTGAAGTGGTTAAAAGCCTACACGAGGTAGGTCGTGGTTTTTCACACCTCAGTTGGGCTAGAGGTGTTTTCCACGTAAAAATTGTGTGTGCTTTATTTCCGCATTTATCTTGGTGATTTTCGCACTTGCAATATCTGAAAAGACCCCTGCAAACAAGTCAACAGGGTGTTCGTCATCTGAGAACAACCTCTGTCAGGGTGTTTGTTACTTATGACGCGAAAATCAGACACCACAATTCACCCCCCCTCTTGTGGAAGTATACTCATAAATTCAACAGTGTGTTTTGTTTTATGCATGTTTGTTGGTGGTGTGCTTTGTTTTGTGAATATTTGTTGGTTTGTTTGGCTTTGTGCGTGTTGGTGGTGTCATAGCTTTGTATATATTTGATGGATTTGAGTTACTGGTTTTGAGGTTGGATTGCTTACGTGATTGCTTTTTGGCACCTTATTCCCACAGTGAGGACATTCTGGAGTTTTTTGTGTGGGGGTGAGGTGCCTATTATATACATTTTTTGAAAATTTTGAAAAATTCAAAAAAAAATATTTTTCTTTGGGGGTTTGTGTTCTTTCTTAGGTGATTATGATCCCAATGTGCTAGATTATTGATTTATATGTAAATAGAGTTGCATGATGGGATGTCCAGTTGAGGATTTAAATTCAATTTTTAATAATAACCCTATCTCATATATGTGATTTTATGCTTACCTTGCTCACTTTATCATCAATTCTTCGGGTCTTGTTATTAAGTTGGCATGTGAACTTTTTGTTTGTCAAACTTACCTAGGAATAAGGAAAAAGACTAAAAATGTGAATAAAAACCTAGGCACCAATGTTCAAGGTCACTATCTTTATTTCATATATTTTATTAGTTTAAATATGTGTTATTTTGCTTGATTATGCATCTATTTGGACAATGAAATAAGTATTTTGCATAATCTAATAAAATCCCTTTTTAGGGAAGGCCCAAATATTTGTACGTCAAGTGGGTATTATTTTGAGAGGAAAGAAAAAGAAAGGAAAAAAAATTGAGCAAATTAGGCAATTAGGAAAGGAAATGTAGATCATGCCAATGTTAGCAACTTGATTCAGAAAGATTCATATACATTTGCATATGCGTTAAGGTCTACACATAATTGCACATTGTTGTGTGGGGTGAAAAATGGAAGCCAGGTGCTTCTTGTGACTTCGATATTTTTTGATTGTACATTCTATTTATATATAATTTGGCGATTTGGTTACTAGGGTGATGCAATTGCCTAAATTCTATACATAATTTCCCTATCATTTGTACATATAATCATATTTTGAAAACAAAAAACCAAAAGAATTTTTCTTTGTTTTTGAAAAGATTTTTGTGAGTATTTTACTTGAGAACCCTCAAGAGACTTCACTCCCCCACTTGGGAAACCGAGAGATTTAAAGTTGTTACAGACGCTAAATGCAACCGTGATTCCTATGAAAGTGAGTTAGGATTTTTTTTTTCATTTCTTTTTAGCTAGTTTAGTTTGTTTTGTTTGAGGATTAGCAAAGTTTGGTTGTGGACGTATTTGTTTGGGCGCGATACACATGAATTTTAGACCCCATTCTACTTGGATTTAGCTCAAATAATTAGTAAATTAGGTTGTTTATTAGTGTTTTTTTGGTTTTGTAGGTAATAAAGAGAATTGTTCAAATGGAGAATAATCGGTGCAAAGCATGCCAAAAGTTGGCATGTTAACTTGGAAAACCATAGAGGATAACCTAGGATAACCAAGCAAGGCCAGTTCAACAAATACAAAAATCATGGGAGAAACAAGAAAGAACACCAATGTAGAAATTTGTTAAGGGCTACTAGTACTAGGTGGGATGAGGTGCCCATGCCAAATCCTATTTTTGCTTTATTTCTCTGTAGAATTCCAAAAACTTGGCATGGTCTGCCTGTGCCACATGTCACAACCGTACCAAATTTGTTGCATCGGGATCTATTTAAAGTCTATTCCCCCATTTATGTAATCATCTAATTTTTTGGCTTTAAGAATAGGGTTTAGCTTAGGATTTAGGTGAAATTAGTGTTTCATTTTGTAGTCGCATTTCAAGAGTAATGAAGTTTTGATGCACTTAGCTTTTTCTCTCTTTAGTCTTCATTTTCATTCAAGTTCTTACTTTGTTGAGTTTGGTTTATTAGTTTAATGCCTAAATTTACTTGCTTTTGTTTGTTGATGGATTCAAATTAGTGTCTCCCTTTCCTAATCATCCTTCTACTCTCTTATCCACTCTTAACCTCTTATTCTCTTTCTTCAAGAATGCAAATCTCAATCTCTTGCTCTCTCCTCCATATCAAGGTTTGAAGCCCATTTTTAAAGTTTGAGTTTTTGGCTCTCAATGGATTAGATTAGGAGTAGTGAGTTAGATTAGTGAGAATAAGTGGAGAATCTACCTCCAATCATCATCCACTTGCTCCAACAGTGGACGCAAACCTTCATTGTTGCATTTTCAAGCTTTTGAGGTACTTCCTTTTCTCTCTCTTCTTTTAGTTAGTAAGTTTAATGCTTTCTTAGCTAATTAGATGCTTTGTTAGTTATTGTCCGTTAATATGATGTTTTGTGTTGATTTATTAATTATGCTTTTTTTAGTTTAGTTTAGTTTAGTTAATCATATTTAGAATAGAATTAATGAGTAATTAGTTTAATTAATCATGGCTAGTGACATTTATCACATTCTCTAGGTTAGAGCTGGGGCTGAAAATAACTAGTGACTTGATTTTCACACCTTCACAGAGGACGAAAAATTTTCACACTTACTCCCCACCAAAATACTAATCAACAAGAATGAAGGATGAATATGTTTTTTTTTTAGAAGGTGAAAAGGCCTCAAACGAATTTGAATTATAATGAAATGAGGGAAAACTTTTTTTTATTTAAATCCTTTGTTTTTGTTTTTGTGTTCAGTTGTAGATACTTGGGGATGTGAGTAGGAGAAACATGGGAACTATGAAATGATTGCAAATTTTTTTAATTGGACGTGCTTTCTTTAGTTTGTACTTATACACATCCCTATTAGTGTTTAATTAGCCACTTTATTAAAATGTTAAGAAAATTAATTTAATATTAATGACATATTAGCCAATATAAAGCCTATATGCTACATGCCCTTCTTGGCTTTATATATAACATAGACATTGTTTAATAACTTAATAATTGCTTTAAATTTTCTGTTATGTTTTTCTAATAAAGTTTCGCATCTCAACCATTATTTATAATCTATAATTTCCCAAGTCAAATGGCATTTTCACAAATTTGGTAGGCTTTAATTAATTTTATACAAAGGTGAAGGGGTAAAAATTAATATGAAAAGTTGCGGGTCAAACAAATTTAAGCAAAAATGTCAAAATCTCACTGACGAAGTGATGTATCCAAGTTTGGTTTTGAAAATACATTTAAGGATGAACAAGAACACAATCCAAACAAGGAGGAATCGAACTACCATGATAAAATTTCAGAGAAAGTGTCAAATGATGGTGAATATCAAGTTCCTCTATCACCAACGGGAGATTTTGAGAATGATAGTAACCCCATTTTAAAGAGGAGAGGGCTACAATATTTAGTGATAATGAGCAATTAAAGAATATAGAAACTCAACCACTGGATTTAGAAATTCTAGTGCAACTCTTTTCAGTTTTCATTGTCTTTCCCTCTTCTTGGTCTTGTAGTTTGGATTTAATTTCCCTTTGAGTTTGCATGAGATGGAGAGTGAGAACAAGAGACTCAAAGGGAAGTGTAGTGAATGAGTTTCAAATATGTGTTTTTACTTTAGTTTTTGCTGCACATGAACAGATGGAGAATGGGCAAAGTGATAGGTGTTGGAGTATTATGTTTAGAAGATAATGCATAAGATAAGTTTTATTGTTAGTACCTTCTATTACCACTTCTTTTTCCCTACCTTTAATTTCATTTTTTTTAATTAACAAAAGAAAAAAAAACTAGCAGAGTGAATTCTTTTAAGTTCTTTTAGGGGTTTTTTTACTGTTTCAAGCTAAGTTACTGCATTTTATTTTTAGCTTTCAGTTTGAAAAACTAAATTTACTATTTACACTTTAAAATTAAATCTCTAACTTTGCCAATTTTAACTAAAAATAGAGAGTTTTTTTTTGTTTGAAAAACGGTTTTTCCTTGGGGGGGGGGGTGGAGTACGTGTCATTTCCCTATTTTCTCAAAAGTCACATATTCGAGTCCATGCCTCTTAACTCTTGCTTCTCCTTATAAATGTCACGCATATTGTTTCGGTGTGGGGATAGAGGCCCTAATGAAGATTTTTTTTAATTGCATTTCCTAATGGCGACTGAGGATGTCAATGTTAATAAATGCCAAACATTTATTTACCTCACAATAATTTCGTCTATGAGGGTTTCGGTTGACTACACTGGAGCTATTTATGCCTACCATTGCCTGAATGACCTCTAGTAGTACTCCATCTAGAATTATCTTTGTAGTTCAACCATCTTTTGTCCATTATCCTATAGATTTTCCTCTAGTGCTAGCATGTATCCAATGGTACGGTATATTTCCAAACTCCTTTATTTCACACAATGAATTTTCATTTGTCTCATGCATAAATCTCATTTCTTCTAGTGGTAGCAATATCCAATACATATTTAAATCACATTTCTTTATTCCAATTATTCACAATGTTTATGCCCAAGCCTCATTCTTTTTCTTAAAGCACCAAATCTCATGCAACAAAGGGAATACACTATATTCAATTTTGCCTCCTTATAAGTAATTCTAGCGAAGAACCTCTAGTCACTTGATTAGTTGTCGAGGGAGGACAAACACTACGGATAAAATTATGGTTAGTCCAATGAGAATGAAATTAGCTAGTTGTCATCTCTCAGTAATGTTTGTTAGACCTTTTGTTTCTTTTTGCCGTGATCTTGTGTGTCAAAGCTTCACAATCATGACATCGACCTATGAGTACAAGACTCCAATCCTTAGTTGAGAGTCTTCCAAGGTTGATATGGACTTTTAAATACATCAAAGGAAGGACTCTTAACCTTAAGCCTTGTAAAATTTATACGTGTAAGATGGCAACAGTTTTCTAGGTTTTAGGGTTTAGTTATCGCATAAGATTTTAGGATGACTCAGATTTTATTTCCAAAAATAAGGATAGGAAAAATGAACCCGAGTGTGCACTTTTCCGTATTATGAAAAGCATATGCTAAAAATAAAATATTTTTAGTTTTGTAAATAAAATCATAGGTTTCACAAAGAGGGAATGAATTAAAGGGTTACACTAATTGTTGGTATATTCTCTTATTCGCTTTATAAAAAAGATCACAAAAGGCTTATGTGGTGCACTTTAATGAATAGTTAGTTAAGTAAATTTAATTAATTGATATTTGTATTAACAGAGATAAAATGTGTAGACATGCCCATTAAATTTCATTTTTCTCATCCTTTAAGATATGAGGAGCCATGTCTTATGGGCTATGAACAACAGACTCCATCTCATTTTAGCGTACGACAAGAAGTATGAATGTGAGAAGAGAGATCATGAAGAGAGTAGAAGAAGAAATAAAAGTGTAATACAACACTAATACTCTCTAGTTTCAACTCCATCCCACCTGTGTCCATTGAACACTTTGGTTTCTTGATCAAAAAATAAAGAGTGGTGTAGAAACTTATCTCTTCTCATGTGATAGAAATTGCTTCTTGAGAATATAATTTATTTTTTTTGTATTTAGCTGCTCTAATGGGACAAAACACTATTCCTAAGATAGTTTTTCGGAAGCGCTTTGCCTATAACACCATGTAATTTTCAGATCCAATATTTTTTGCATCAAAATTTTATTTTCTTCCACATCTTAACCCTTTTCATACAACTCTCTTTATGGTTAAAACACTCTTGTCTTTAGGCTGCTATAGACAATTGAACTTGCTTGGTCAGCCTCTTGTTTTGGTTTGAAGACATAAAAGGTTAATACAACACTTTTTAGGGTAGATAGTTTCACTTATTTTGGTAATAGTATTCTTGTTTGACTTTTGCTTGAGTGATTTTTTCTTGTTTTTTAGCTTATTGGATCTGGTTTCTAATGACAAGTATCATTTTTAGCACATATCTTGGCAATGAACTTGTATTTTTTCCATTGCTAATTGGATTTTAGCCCATAATATTATTAGAATGCTCATTAAAAAGGAATAAAATATTTAAACTTACTATTTTTATACATGATAAAGGTGGGTGAAAATGCGGAAAGAATCTCAGCTAAATGTCAAACAATGTAAATTTGGAATCATTTCGCTTTCGAGTCCTTTTAGCCTTTTGTGGACATCTTTGGTTTAGACTTTTGGTTTAAAGGATGTTGGCACATTTTAAAGTTATTAAACTTTAATATTTGAACTCTTTTCTAATTACTGATTTTCATGTTAATGCCATCCATGATACACTGTACTCCTTGGTTAGGTCAAATATGGTCATAAAATAAATAAGCTCATTAAAGGCTCAAAGAGGTTCCAAATGGTAACTTTTTAAGTTTAAAGAGGGAACTAGTACATGTCAACAAAATCTTCTCTTCATGCATATCTTATAAAGTTGAATGACCTTTTCTTATTATAAAAATCTTTTGATTAGGAGATTGAAGTCCGCAAATTTTTTTATTTTCATTTTTCTTATTCTCCTTCTGCCTTACTTGCCATTTTAGTTTTTTTGAGCTAGTGCCAACTTTTCTTCTTTATTTTTTTTTACCTTGATTCATAGGATATGAGTATTCTCAAAAGAAAAGGTAAACAAAGAAGGTGTTAATCGAAAGGTGGAAGGTTTAATATTTTGACTCAAAAAATGATAAGGTTAGTAGATAAGTAAGGGACTCTTTAACTGAAGTCATGAATACAAGTTCAAGGGATTGGTCATACTCCTTGGATCTAACCTCTATTGTGGAGGAACATAGTAAGCTTGGTAGTCAAATCCTGAAAGGCATTATTAAGATATGTTCTCTCCTACCTCAACATCCTACAACAACAACAACACCTCCCAGTGTGGGTCCTGCTTTCGCAGGGTCTGGGGAGAGCCAGCTGTGGGCAACCTTACCACTACCGGGATTCCTACCTGTAAAGAGGTTGAGGCCAAGAGACCCACAAAAAAGGATTTTGCAAAAATGTTTTATAGAAGAAAGCTTTTATGAAAACATTTAATGGGGAAATTAGGGCCACATAGTAAGGAATGACTAAGATAAATTAAAAGGACAACCTCAACATCTTAGATGAATGGAATAACCCTCTCTGACGATCATGCAAGTATACGCTTTGTTCTATGATTTTGGTCTAATGTTAAAAATGAGCATAAGTTAGCCCCATTTAGCTTAACCTTAACTGACCGTTTTTTTCTTTTTTTTTTTGAATTTGAGGAACATACCTTGATAATTAATGATTTTTCAAGCTTGGGCTTCTTAACCCGTTGTATCACTAAGGTCCATAGCTAGAGTTTCACGCTCATCAAATTTTGCAATCACTACTGAAATTTCCTGATGGATATCCCTCCACCCCCTTTGATTTTAAATGAATTGAATCAATTAGGTAAGTTGAATATGCTGGTTAAAGGATGAATAATTCATCCAAGTTTTGTTTAAACTTTGAAACTGCAAGGCAAAGGGAAGATTCCAGCACTGACCTGTTTTTGTGTGCAAAATTCGACATGCATCCTCAAGGTTTAAGTCTGATATTTTTTTGATGGATTTGAAGTTCAAGATGTCAGATTTCCAACAAATCAATTTGCATCCAATTTGGACTTCATTTGGTCATTCAAATCAGCCATTAAACTCAAGGTGTCAAAACTGCCCAAGAGGACTAGAAAAAGCACAGTTTTGATTAGCTTATAACTTAAGTTATATGATGGCTTAAGTCTTGCAATTGTACATTTTTGGAATCCTCATGATGTCTAATTTCAGGTCCAAGTATTAATTTTCAACCATACCCACAAGAGGATGAGAGATCAAGGACTTTTCCCAAACCGGTCAGATTATGCTCTAATCTGCGCGGCAAAATGTTTAAGCCCAATTACCATACTTAAACATGTCCAAACCTTGATTTCTTTGTTGGGGGGGGGGGGGTTTATACACATCCCAAAATGACCCCCCATGGCCTGAAAACCGAATCATCATCACTTTTTATAAGCCTAAAGATCGCCAGAAAAACCGGCCAGAAATGCACCTTAAACCCAGTTCAGTGCAAACCGGTTCTCTTGAAGCTTCAGCCGATATCTTCACTTGCAATGCAGCTTGGCACACCCTCCAAAGCTTGGCACACGTCCCAAGGTGCCTTGGATTGGTTGCTACCTAGAGAAGATCAACCAATGGGATTGAAGAAGCAAAATATCTTGTCTCTCTTCTCTCATTGGCTAGCCGTAAAGTGGCCTTGAGAATTACGGCTGTGCACATGGTGTTCTAGTCTTTTGCTGGTTGTTTTAGTAGTTAATCAAGTATTAAGTGATGTATAATTAGCTTAGGTAATGTTTTACTTCATGTTTTGATGTATTAGATTAGTTAAGTATTGCTAGAGTATGTATTAGCATAAACCGGTTGCAATTAGCATCTTAATACCTTTCTTACCTAGCAAGGAAAGGGTGAGGTGTATGTTTTGCTTGTAAACTGACTAGCTTGGCCATTTTTGCTGTCTATTTACGGGCACCCCACGGCTATAGCTAGACATCAAGCTTATTTTTTGAATGAGAAAATCAGTTTGAGAGCTTTGTGCTTTCTTTCTTCAAACTCTTGCTTGCTTATCCTTAATTAGGCCAATTAAGGTGGTGTTCAAGTGAGTCTTAACCTAGATTAAGTGGTGTTTCTGTATCTTAATCGAAGTTAAGGGCCCTAAACTCAAAGGTTGGTGGTGTTTCTGTATCCAATCCTAGAGTTTAGTCTATCCTATTCCAATTTGATGTACACGGTTTCTAAGTGAGGATTTTAGCTTGAATTCTTAAGTTAATTTCTTTCACTTAGCATCTCCATCATATCTCCTCATTTTTCCACTTCAAACATCTCCATTCCTACTCATGTCCACGGCCTAGACGACACAAAAGATCTACAACCAAAGCCAAACATCCATTGCCTTCAACCGTGCAAAATGAGGATTTCCTAGTTTCCGTGGGCAACAAAGTGGCACGGTGTGGCTATGCTCCTAGGCACGACCATGCCACCCCATGACCGTGAAGACTTTGCTTGTTTTAAGCCTTGTTCTTGAAGTGTTAGCTTGGTGCCATTCCCCCACCGTGTTATACATCAAGTTACATCAAATCCTCTTTTAGTTTTCACTTAGAATCACTTGATTCTAGGATCCATTCCTCCCTCACATACTTGATGTCTCACAACCATCATTTTATGTGCCCATTGTCCCTTGTTTTCCCTTGATTGTGTTTACCTTTGGTTGAAAGCTTGAACTCTCAATTTGAGTCATAGCTAGAGGCCTTGGCAGATACATCATTTCCCATTGTAACTTACTTTGTGGGTTTGATATTGGGAGTAATCTTTATTTAGCCTCCATCCAATCATCGTGTATCTTGGCTTCCCTATCCTAAGTAAAATGATGATAGTTTGGAAAGGTGGATGATAGAAAGGGGCATGTTGTAATGGCTTGAACCTAATTCTTGCTAATCACCCTGAATTATCTCAATCTAAATTTAACTAAGTTAGGCACCACATTTCAATTCACCATTTTATACATTTATGGAATAGCAGGTTCAATCGACAGAGTGGTATCAGGAATAAAATTTCATTATGCTCCATAATTATTTATTCGAATTTATAAAAAAATGTCTGCTGATAAATTAGTAAGATTAGCCCCTTAAATGAAAATGGAAAGTCATGGAATATAAAAGTATGCACAATTCATCCACTTAAACTATATAAATGAAACCATAATAATAACAAGGTGAAGCAATTAAATAAAGTGTAATGCTTAAATTAATTTAGATGAGTCAAGTTTATAATTTTTCCCAAATAAACCTTAATAATCCCATTGATAGTCCAAAATATTAATACTAAGCTTGGCCAAATATCTAATAAGACTAAGAAAAAAAATAACTAAAATAAATAAATAACCCATAAAAAATAAGCCTAAATAAAAAATAAATTAAATTAAATAAAACGAAACAAAAACAAGAGATAAATTTGTAAAACCCCCCCAATTCCCGAACACCCCCTGGATGTTCCCAGCCCCTGACCCATCCTCCAACGCCCCTCCCTTGCATTGTTGCCCATCATCACCTGCCGGCCACACTGCCAGAGATCGCCGGGAACCGGCACCGCTACAGCCGGCTGTCGCTATACCACCATCGCCTCTCTTCTCCTCTTGTTATGTGGTTCAAGTGGGTTGAGAAGGTGAAAAATCCTAAATCCCTTATGCTCATTTTGATTGTTTTTTTAGATTAATGTTGTAAGAAATTTTTATTTGATTAAATGAGTGTGAAATTATGGTTTTCTTGAATTGTGGATGATGGGATTGAGTTGGTGATGCTTGGAAGCTTAGGAGTGGGGATGGTGGGTTAGGGTTTGGAGGTTGAAGGGGAGTTCAAGCTTGGTTTCTTTGATTTAATAAAATTTGAGTGAATTTTGACATTAGTTGAATGGAATTAATGCGATATGCATTTGCTTATGCATGACGTTGTGTGGGTAGCCATGAACATGAGTGTAAGCTTGAGGTGGGTGGATATGCTGCAAAGGAAGGAAATAGGTTAACTTTGGGAATTTGAAATTCATTACATAAATATGAATTTGTGAATTAGTGTAAGGTAATGAAATAATAGTTAATGTGTATTTGAATAAAGTTTGGAAGGTATGTGTGTGTTGTGTGGGGTTGCCATGGAAGAGGGTTTCTTGAGCTTGAGGTTGAAGATGGGATTATAGGAGGGAATTGCTAATTGGCTTTTAAAATTAGTAGCTTAATTAAGCTCTTGAAATTAATTTGAGGAATAAAACTGTGTCTTTCTATGAGAATTAAGTGGAAATACTATTTTGGGATTTTAAAAACAACTTAAGTATGAGATGACTATTGGAGACTAATTTAGAAGCCATTGGATGAATTAGTGTGTGCATTGGGGTGATATTATCATTTAAAAATAACTATGTGGCTGGACTTTTGTGAATCAATTAAAATGGTAAGACCATTGGATTTGAATTGGTGTTAATAATTTATTACGTGATTGTGCAATTTAAAGAGAGGAATTAAGATTAATTCTTGTTTGACTGCTGGAGAATGAATTATGTTTTTGTGACCAAACAACAAAGTACATTTGAGCCTAAAGGAGCGGGATTATTTTCAATCGGCATATGAGAGCGTGAATTGACATGGAAAATCAATTTAGAACCACAAATTGAGTTAATAACTCAACCTCTCACGAATAAATCACTAGAACTCACCATAATATCTCTTTTCATAATGCTAATGTAAATGAAATACATGATAATATCAAGCATGACATCCAATACCAATAATGACAATGATTGTAATAACTTTATCAATAACAACATTAATATTTATAACAATAAGGGTAACAATATTAACTCCTATGATAGCATAATAACATCAATATTGTTAACGATAGTAATAACCACGATAATAATAATAACAAATAAAACTCTACTGATAATAAAATATACATTTTTGAAGCAAAACTGAGGCCACTCTTGTCGCTTAAATGCTACAAACAGTATTTTATTGAAAGGAGAGAGCCTTCAAAGTTCCAGGTACATTTATTGTTTGTATCCCTCAAAAGTTCACATGCTTTTCATAAATACCAAAGTCTCATAATATATAATTATTTAATGAATCATTTTCAAGCATTTTTTTTCCACATAATCAAGTGGACCCACCAGTTATCAATAATCAGGACTTATGCCCTTCAATTCACCTGCACGGTCTCAAGTTAGGCCATTCGATTAGCTTGGCATGTGCACACCTATTCAATTATCGCATTACTCATATGAGCTCTTCAATTTGAGTTCCACTATCAAATATTAACAGATAACAGTTTTACTTTAAAATCTCTCCCTCTCCTATTTTCGAACTAGAAAAAAATTGAAATACGGGCGCCCAACTAAATCGTTCTAAAAGCTTAACTTGACAGTATGGAGATAAGCGTACTGAGCTTCGGCTCATTTTTCGAAGTATTTTTGTGTTTTCTATTATAGGAGATGGATAAGTTGACAAACTTGTCCCTAACAAGCTGAATGATGTAATATATGAAGGAAGAACTCGTTACATTTGAATTTGATGCCGTTATATACTCACAGTGGATTCTCACATAGTATGAAGGCTTAACAGAGCTTAAAGATCGTGTTGAGTCTACAACTTGAGTAAGCATGGTTAAGGTAGAGAGAGTTAGAAGATACCTAATCTGGTTATATTTTGTGTTATGTAAATTTTAAATTATGGTTCGAAGTTGGCTCTAATGCCTTCAGTTTGATGGGATTTGAGAATTGTAGACATCATTCCAGTAAAATCATGTAGCTTATATAAAAAGCATTGTCCGATTTCAGGCAGTAGTAATTTCTCCCATCATTAAGACTTCCGCTATAATTACGGTAATAAATGGTTAAGTTAAGATAATTGAGTAATTAGCATTTGGGGGGTGTTACAGTTATGGTATCACAGCTACGTGTAGGGGCACTATGAGCTATAGTCTATGAGTTGTGTTGGACTAGTGAAAGGAGATGTTGACTAGGAGTTCACGTGTATGTGTATCATAAGGATGTTTTAGTAAACATTTGCCTGGCTTTTAGCCTTTGGTATTAAGACCAATGACATACTTAAATAATATCTTAGGAATTCCATCGTTAGCAAAGTAGAGTAAGGAAGCATTCGGTCAACTTCCTGGTGATATATGTATTCCAAAGAAGTATACTAAGCTCTAAGAGATAATTTTGTGGACTATTGGGTTGCCCATTTGAGTTACCAGGATGACTTCAATCTAGGAGTTTTATTAAGACGTACTGAAGCACTTAATGTTTGGGTGTTGTGATGTTTAAGACATGACAAGAAGGTGACATCTGTGAACTCTTGTGTGATTAATGCAGTACCAAACTACATTTAATTTTCTAGACAGGGTAAATGTATTATGTATCAATATTCATGGGTTGGATCACTAAGAAATAGCCATTGCAATAGTGCAACAATGTGAAAGTTTGAGGGCCTATCATGCCATCATAGATGATTTGCAATAATCATTTAGTGTAATGAATTAGGTGTTGACAATTCAGTTGCTTATGGTGTGCTACTTGATATCATAAGAGTTATATACAACAAGATAAGGTGTTACACAAAGGAAGTGTTGTCATTAAATGTGTCTCCAGATTATGTGAACTTATGTGGGCTACCGATTGCTAGGTGTGTACAAGTCATCATACTCTAAAAACATGTTCTGCAGCGATGGAGGTAATAAGTAATAAAGAGGTGGAGGATAGTTAGACTTGGGATGTTGGTGGACGTTTCGACTTTGGGTTGTTAATCCAAATCATATAAACAAATATGCCTCAATCTAGGCGATAGTAGGCATCGAAAACTTTGGAAATATGTAGGGGAAACCTCCATTAGAGATTTGAGATTGTATAGTGTGGTTGTACCGTTAATGTCCACACTTATTATGAGGTTAAAACAAACTCTAAAGGCACACAGAAAGTACTAACTGTGGACTTTAGCTTTAAGTTATTCATAAGAAATTCTAAGGGGATGGTATAAATAATTTCTCTTATTATGATGGATTAGGTCATGGGTGTTGATGGGTCAAGCCATAGTCATTAGATTGTGCAAATTAAGTTAAATGAGAAAGCTCTTACTTTGTGGAGCATCAAGTGATTTGGTAAGCAAGTCCTTCGGATTGATAAGGACTAGAGAAAAAGGAAAAAGAGAAAAGAAGGAGTGAGAAGAAGGGCACTCAGATGTTGGGTTCAGCAAAGTAGCGAGAGTGGCGGTTCACAACTTTGTGCATGCGCATTTTGGAAAAAAAAAACTATTTACACATATGAAACCATAGGAAAAAGGCTCGAGGATATGTCATATATGTGGACGGATTCGTGAATTTTGTATATAAGAAATTCTATAAGTCATATTTATATTTTAGCCAAGAGTGGATAAGATTTGGAGATATAAATAACCTTTGGAGAAGTACAATATGAGAACAATGGTTATATGGGTTGGACTAAGGTCACTTGTTAATGCATTATAGTTATGTTGGTAAGGAATTAGGAGTGGTGATTCAAGAATATATATTGCATGGGCTCTATAGGAGTATTACTAGTGATTTTATTAGGTTGAGTTGCCAAATTCAAAAGAGCATTACTAGGACACAATTTCAGGTACAACAATAGAGGATTGTGGGGGTAATAAGATGTGTGAGATGTTTGCTTACATATTGAAACCCAAACGACTTTGTTTTGGACATGTCAAACCCTTGAAACTTTAGCTGCATGAGTCCCTCTAGTTACCTTTAGCCAACTAATATTACCTCCCTTGTCATGTACCATTGCATAATTTAATATCCTTTGTTAAGAAATCTTGACTTCCTTGGTTACCACCTAGAGCTAGCGACCCCCTATTATGCGATAACATAATTTTGTTTGTAATTTGTTTTTATTGACACTAAGCTTTTCGAAAACTATTTAATCGCCTCAACAATACTTCATTACATATCTTTTCACTCATTGAATTACCTCATGACGTTAATTTTTATTGGGAATCCCTATCATTAGGATGGATACATCTCTCTTGCGTTCACTAATTACCTTTGCTCAGCTTACTTTTTGCGATCATTATTTCAATAGCAACGTGACCTTTGTTATAACATCCAATCACTACATAGATTGCTCTTTTACTATTAGTTTGACTTTTGATTTATGCATAATGTTTTGGTTCCCATGTAACCAATGATTGGAACTATCCAGCTCTTATTGCCCTCCATTTCTGAATTGTTTACGCTTATAGTTATCTTAATTCCATCTGTATCATGGTACTATTTTCATTGCCCACTGTTTCGAAATTTTCCATCTATTCCCGTCTTCAAAATCCTACATCAGCAACATTCTCAATACTTTTAGTCATTAACCAACTTCTCCCTTAATCATCTTGACTTATGTAGTGATTGGATTTGCTTAAAGGATCTTAATTGGCATACGAAACCTTGCTAACTAATTTATCTTTTGCATTAATGTTATTTTCTATCATTTCTTATATTTGGTTGATTTGCCTCAACTTTAAACTTTGCTTCCTTTCAACGTTATTTAATTCTTCTTTTTACTTCAAACTTTTCTAAGTTAGTGGTTCCTCGAGAGTGCTCGTACCTATTGCCAGCATCATCCACCATGTCTTTGAGACTTTTTTTCTAAATATTGGAACCATTCCTCTTCGATTTTAAGTGTTGGTTAACATTCCAATACCTTTGATTTCCATCTTCCTCTTCTTCATTTCGCTAAAAGCGTATTTGGATATACATATCTCTCTCTCTCTCTCTCTCTCTCTATATATATATATATATATGTGTGTGTGTGTGTGTGTGTGTGTGTGTGTGTGTGTGTGTGTGTTACACCCCATGTATTCATGGTGGTAAGCCTGTATAGTTTGTTTTGAGTTAATGGTGCAGTTAAGCTCTCACTAGTGCGAGTGAACAATGAGTGTTGTAATCCGTTGCTTTTAAATTCCATTCCTCAAAATGTGGACTTAGCCTTTCTCTATGCAATCTTGTTATCTTACTTAAACTTGTTTCATATTTACTGTTTTACACTCTGCTCATCAAATCCAAATTCGTCTATTGGCCTTATTGTGCTGATGGTGGTTAGAAGGTCACCTTGTTGAAACTCCGTTACTACTATCTTGTTTGTAATTCAACGGTTGAACCCAAATGTAATTGAATCACCTTTCTCGTCTAAAGTGGGACAAACCTTTTCCTTCAAAACTCTCTTTTGTCGTTATCTACTACCCCATGTTAGACGTTGTGATTATCCTACTTCTTATAATATTGGTACTATATTTATGATTTTGATATTCAACCACACTTTAGTGTCATAGTTATAGGAGGAATTAGACCTGCCAGTTCGAGCGGGCAGGTTATATATGAGTCAGGTGTATTCGAATTCGAGTAAAATACAGGTTAGATGTATTGCAGCTTCGGGTAAAATACGGGCAAGTGTGTTTCGATTTTACGGGATTTTGAGTTAACCTAACGGGTTTGGGGGTCCTTTTTAGTGAGTTATTTCTCTTTTTGTAAAAATCAGAATCTTGGCATAGTTATTACTTCAAATTGTCTGTATTTAATGAACAAACATTCTAATTATAATTTCTTAAAAGAATATTAAATTATTTAAACTTTTCAATATGATATATGAATGCCATGCATCGGTAGACACTAAGTCACGTTTGAGTGAGTTGGTCCGTATATTAAGTATTAATAATAGTTAGGACCACTTATGGGCCAACCCATCTAAAGCATGATAATGGGTTGGAGCGGTTCGACCCGTTAATAACCCATTTAATGATTTGATATTTTATTAATTAACATACCATTATCTAATCATGTATGCTTTATTAGTGGGTCGATCCTAACATGAACACAAATTGGTCCGTTGTTCAACACTGACAGCAAGTTCGAGGCCAATTAGAAGGAAGCTAAATGAAATACTATTATAAACATACAAAATATTACAATTATTTATTAATTATAACATCAAAATTTTAGATTATTATACAGTGATATTGTTTAAAATGCAATGAAACGTATTTAATTCACTAGGAATATAATGGTATGACTTGCACATTTTTAATACTTGTGTTATTCTGAATTGATTTTCTTAACACTAGATATTTCATGCCTATTTCTAAAACTGTTCCATTTATAAGTTGTATATGACGTTATTTTATGAGAATGAATTTCGGAAAGAACGGGTACTATTGTCTAATTTGCGAAGAGATGCGATAGTTATAAAACATCTCTCTAAACGATTCATTATAATGAAAAACTATCATTATTAAAGGGAAAAAATTAAAGAAAAATAAAAAATGAGAATATAATATTCGGGTTAAGTGGGGAAGTTCGGGTTCGGCAAAAAAATTTGTGGGTTTTTCGGGTTTAGTTTATTTCGGGTTCGGGTCGAGAAAATTGTATTCAAAACCCAAAACTTTCGGACGGATTTAGGTTAGGTTTCCGAGTCGGGTCAATTTTTGCTAGGTCTAGAAGCAATCGGCCCTATTATTCCTGGTAGAGCTCAAAAACCCCAAAGTGATAATTTCCATTCATGCTAGGGGTCCGAACGGCTTGGCTTGGCAATGAGAACTTTTGTTAAAAGTGTTTAAGTAACCAAACAATATTGTCTTCCTATTTCAAATACTCTCCTTTCTAATTTCATTTCATATTTCATAAACAACACAACTTGATCTATAAGTCAACCTTCTAACTACCCATCCTGATTGAGATGGCATAGAATACCTAATTGAGATGGCACAGAATAATCATCTTTTCCACTAATATGGCTCAGGAAGTGTTAACTATCCGCTGGCTCTTTCGTGATTCATACTTGCAAACCACAATGCTGGTGGCCTTCTATTCTTGGATTCCTAAAACACTCATAACCATCTTTACTCTAGCCATCTCATGACAATCCTTCCCTTATCAATAATTTCTAACTTTACTGTTCATTTCTTTCATGGGCAATGACTCACTTGACCACCAGTCTCATCATCCTCATTCTTGGATATGTTCATCTTTCACGTCAAATTTAGATCTTGTAAACTTTTGATTAATCCAATGATAAACAGTCTGGCATAGTTTGAACACAATAATAATTACCCAATCTGGCATCTTCAGGGACCTTGAAAATATGAAAGGGGTTGTCATTAGTATTAAAAGTGCAACCCATAATAATAGCAAAGATTAAGTTAAGTCAAAAGGGTGATACCAAGTTAGAGAGACTTAGGCAGAATGTCATACAAGGGACGTCACCTGGCTTTATGATACATGAGGATAGAACCTTGAGGTTAAAAAACTGGCTATCTGTTCCTAACAAAGAGGAATTGAAAGGAACAATTTTAAAAGGAGCTCATAATGCTCATTATTCAGTGGATCAAGGAGGAACAAAACTATTCAGGGATCTAAGGTAATACTTTTGGTGGGATAACCTAAAGAGGGAGATTGCAGAGTATTTGAAAGTGCTTGACTTGTCAAGAGATCAAGATTGAGCATCAATGGCTAGTATGAGAACTGAGGGCTTTTGAAAGTCCCACTGGAAGTGGGATTTATTCATAATGGATTTTGTCATGGGATTGCCCCTTCCATCTTCAAAAAAGAGTGTCATTTGGGTCAACGTTGACAGACTCACAAAATCTATTCAGTTCATACCAATCCATGGGACTTGGGGTGGAGAGAGACTCTTGTAATTGTATGTTACAGAAATATTTTGACTCCATGGCATACTGAAGCAAATCTCATGCCTACAGAAGTCCAAGTGAATGCACAAATCCTTCTTAGTGCTCACAAGCTCCATTCCAAGGGACTTAGTCCATGTACTGATTTAGAGCTCCAATTCAAAGGCCATCCTAAGCACTTAGGATGTGTTACTCTCATATTTTGGGAAGGTCAAGAGGCCTTCTAAGAGGTTTAATCATGAAGTTAAGGTTAAACCCCCGGCAAGAATAAGTTGAGCTCAAAACAGTAGCGTGCTCCCAAACTACCCAGAAGCCAATGCATATTCCCGGTTTTCCAAGCTTGATTACTCAACCTAAATTTGGATTTAAGAGGCTGAAAATCCACTTTTTGGAACCCTTAATATGTCAGATTTAAGGACATATAAAGAGTTCTAGGTTAGCTCATTGGGCAATAGGTCAATTGGAACCTTTTTTCAAATGTTGCAGAAATAATCCTAGCCTGCACATGCTGTACCTTTTGGCCTATATCTCCCAAGCGGTAGCTCCAAAGTTCTGCCAACTTGAGCCACCTGAAATTTGACTTGATAAGCTTTCTAGCAAGGTTTTTTTCACCCAATTTGAGTGAAAAACCTAGGAGATATAGATGTTTGAAGTTCACAATTGTAATCTGAAAAGCTACTAACAAAAGCATAAAGCACTTTTCAGCTTTTTACATTACTTTTTGGTTTCCTCTTGCTTTATGGACGTGTATGGCCCCTTTTTTCCTTTTCTTTCAGCTTCTTAAAGGCTCTCTTATATAAGGGAAACCCTTAGGTTGTAAGAAATCAGATTTGGATATGAAAAGAGCTCAAAGCTTTCTCTCTCAAAAATCTCATTTCTCTTTATCCTTGTTTCTAAGGTTGTGAGTCTTGAGTGGAACCTTTATAGAATTGTTGGTGACCAAGTATTTAGGCATTTCTTGGTGGTTCCTTAGTCTTGGTGGGTGGCTTGGCCTTTAAACCAAGTCATATCTTAAACATAAGGGAAATTTACAAGTAAACTCAAGCAAGCTACATCCAGCCATCTAGTTCACGCTCCATTTGGTATCAGAGTTAATCCAGGTTGGTGTTCTTGAGTTTATATACATTTCCTTGCTTTAGTTTCATCCTTGTTAAGCTTTTTTTCTTTCACCCTTGTTCTGAAAACCTGGTGAAGCTACACTCTCCCTAACTGGATCTATCCCACTTCTCCTCTCAAAACAACCTTGACCAAACACTTTCTTAGATCCTCAAATCTTAACACACATTTGATTTCCCCAAAAACCCGTCTCTTACTGCTCCAGAACCCCTCAAAATAACCCAAACACAAACCCCAACCAAAACCCCTTAAAAAGCTTCAAACCACCAAACGGTGCAAACTCGGCCAGAACTTAGGCACGGCCACCCCGTGCCCCTAGGCACGACCGTGCCACCCTTCCCTAGTGGCAAAACACTAGCACGACCCCCCTGTGCCCCTGAGCATGACTGTGCCTCCCTACCCCAGTCTATTTTTGCACCGTGCTTTCCCTAGCATGGTCGTGCCCTCTTCTTTCCGAGCCTTAACCTCTTCTCTCCTCCTTTCCAAATTCCACCATGTCTAATGAAGAAAACCCCTCCACGGACTCTCCCCAACTGGCAAGAGTACCAAGAGGTATGAGCCTAGAACAAGCTGATATCATGAGACAAGATAATGCCATTCTAGCCTTACAACAAAGTGTGAGGCAAATTACTAGGCAACTTGAGCAAATGACTAACCAATATATGGCCCTCCAAGGAGGCCAAATAACTCAAGAGCCAAGTGATCATGGGGATGAACAAGGCTTCTCTAGTGACTCAAGTATGGGAAGCAATCCAAGAAGGAGAGGTAGGAGATCTCCTATGGACGACTTTAGAGACATCAAGGTAGAACCTCTGGAGTTCAATGGCAACTTCAACCCTGATGAGTACCTTGAGTGGGTTCAAGCTATGGACCGAATCTTTGAAGCCAAGGGATATGATGATGAAAAGAGTTTCACGGTTGCTAGCCTTAAACTCACAAGGTATGCTTCCTTATGGTTTGAAAATGTTAATAAGCAATGGGCTAGAGAAGGTAAGAGAAAGATCAACTCATAGGAGAAACTTAAGACTCTCATGAACAAGAGGTTCCTTCCTGAAAGCTACAAGCAAGACATCTACAACCGACTCTTCTCACTCAAGCAAAACAACATGAGTGTGGTTAAGTACATGAGGGAATTTGAGCAACTCCTCTTGAGGGGAGGTATCCATGAACCCCAAGAGCAAATCATGGCTCGGTTTCTCAACGGACTAGACCCCCTCACTGCTAGAAAGGTGGAACTTCAAACTTATTTCACCTTGGATGATGTCTTTAAGTTAGCCCTCAAGGTTGAAAAGCGAGAAAGGAAAAGAAAGTCTTCACTAAGCCTTTTTCCAAGGAGCAAGTAAGCTCAAGGCCTCCATTTAAGCCCTTTTCTCACCGAAAACCCCGAAGGCATCTCATGGGTTTACAATGGTAAGGTCGTGGCTCTTCCTTCTCCAAAGGAATTGTCTAAGAAGCTTGAAGGAAACAAGTGCTTCAAGTGTCAAGGTTGTGGTCGTTTCTAATGCGATTGTCCAAATCAAAGGGTCATGACCATGCAAGAAGTTGAAGAAGTTGATGCCATGATGATGGAAGTGAAGACGAAGCTAATGGGGTGGATTCGGACCCCATGGAAGAAGAGACTTCACTTGATGCCGATGAAGGAGAACTACTTGTCTTAAGGAGGTTACTACATACCCAAGACACCCCTTATGACAAGGCTCAAAGGGAAATGATCTTTCATTCTCGGTGCACCATCCAAGACAAGGTGTGCAACTTGATCATTGATGGAGGGAGTTGCACTAATGTAGCCTCCACTACTCTCATTGAAAAGCTTGGCATTCCTACTATTTCACATCCCAAGCCTTATTCTTTAAAGTGGATCAATGATGGTAGCGACATTACGGTAACAAAACAAGCCCTTATCTCCTTTTCAATTGGAAAGAAGTATAGGGATAATGTCCTTTGTGATGTGGTGCCTATGAGTGCTTGTCGTATTCTTTTGGGTCGACCTTGGCAATTTGATAGGCATGTTATGCATGATGGTTTCAAGTATAGGGAGAGCATGAGTCCTTGCTCGGTCCCGGCTTTATTAGTGCCCAAGAAGGATGGGTCATACCGTATGTGTGTCGATAGTAGAGATATAAACAACATCACTATCAAGTATAGGTATCCCATACCTAGTCTTGATGACATGCTTGATGAACTCCATGGCTCATCCAACTTCTCCAAAATTGATTTAAGGAGTGGATATCAACAAATCCGCATAAGGGAAGGTGATGACTGGAAAACGGCATTCAAGACCAAGGGAGGGCTTTATGAATGGTTAGTGATGCCTTTCAGCTTCTGTAATGCCCTTAGTACATTTATGAGATTGATGAATGAGGTTTTGCGGCCTTTTCTTGGAAAATTTATGGTGGTCTAATTTTATGATATCCTCGTTTATTCAAAGAGTCAAGAAGATCATCTACATCGCTTAGAAGAAGTATTCAAGGTTCTAAGAGCTCAAAGGCTCTTTGGCAAGCTAGAGAAGTGTGAGTTCTTTGCACCCCAAGTCACCTTTTTGGGGTATGTTGTTTCTAAGGATGGAATCTCCATAGACCAAGGCAAAGTGGAAGCTATCAAGTCATGGCTAACTCCCACCACCATCACCGAAGTTAGGAGTTTTCATGGTTTGGCATCTTTTTATAGGAGATTCATCAAGGAGTTTAGCACCCTCATGGCTCCCATCACCGAATGTACGAAGAAAGGTTCATTTGAGTGGACCAAGGCCGCCCCTGATGCCTTTGAAAAACTCAAATCCAAGCTATGTGAGGCCCTTTCTAACTTTGATAAACTCCTTGAGGTTGATTGTGATGCAAGTGGAGTGGGTATAGGGGCTGTCCTTACGTAAGATCAACGCCCTATAGCCTATTTTAGTGAGAAGATCAATGGTTCAAGGAAGAATTACTCAGCTTACGACAAGGAGTTCTATGCATTAGTGAGAGCTCTTGATTATTGATCCCATTACTTGAGGCAAAAGCAATTTGTCCTTCATTCGGATCATGAGGCCTTAAAGTACTTGAGTGGCCAACATAAGCTCAATCGAAGACATGCTAAATGGGATGAGTTCTTACAAAGCTTCTCCTTTGTGGCCAAACATAAGAAGGGGAGCACTAATGTTGTGGTTGATGCACTATTAAGGCAGCATTCTCTCTTAGCCGTGATGGAAGCAAGGGTTCTAGGTTTCAATTCATCCGTGAGCTCTACCAAGAAGATGAAGATTTCAAGCACTATCTCCACCAGCAAGAAGGTCACAAACATAGCCCCTACACTCTCCAAGAGGGCTTCTTATTCAAGGGGAACAAGTTATGTATTCCAAAGGGTCTAATCCAAAAGCTTCTTGTCAAGGAGGTCAATGGAGGAGGTCTAGCCGGTCACTTTGACATCAACAAGACTATTGATATGCTCAAAGAACATTTTAATTGGCCAAGAATGGGTGGTGATGTTCTTGAAGTGATTTCCAAGTGTTCTCTATGTCAAAAGGCCAAAAGTCAATTCCACCAAGGGTTATACACTCCATTACCCGTGCCTAATGGTCCTTAGGAAGATGTGAGCATGGATTTCATAGTTGCCCTTCCTAGAACTCAAAGGGGCAAAGATGCTATTATGGTGTTGGTGGACCGTTTCTCAAAGATGGCTCACTTCATTCCTTGTGAGAGGACCGATGATGCCTCTCACATAGCTCATCTCTACTTCAAGGAAGTTGTTAAGCTACATGGCATTCCTAAGAGCATTGTGTCCGATCGAGATACAAAGTTTCTTAGTCATTTTTGGAGATGTTTATGGAGGCTCATTGGTACTAAACTCTTGTATAGTAGCTCCCACCATCCTCAAACAGATGGCCAAACTGAAGTAACCAACAAGACCCTTGCTACTTTAGTTCGGAGTTTAGTGACTAAGAGCATCAAGGAGTGGGATCTCAAGCTTCCACTCGTCGAGTTCGAATACAATCGAACTCCTAGCTTTGCTACTTTCCACTCTCCTTTTGAGTCTTGCTATGAATCAACCCTCTAACTCCCATAGAACTCATGCCACTTCCACTTGAGTCTAGAGTGAGCTATGAGGTCGAGGAGAGGGCCAAAGAGATGAAGAAGCTTCACCAGCAAATTCGAGCCAAGATTGAGAAGACAAATGAGATGTATAAAGCTAAAGCCAACAAGCACTGTAAGGCCATTACCTTCAAGCCCAGGGACTTGGTGTGGATACACTTGAGGAAGGAGAGGTTCCCTTCTATGAGAAAGAACAAACTCATGCCAAGGAGTGATGGTCCTTTCAAGGTCCTCGAAAAGGTGAATGATAATGTTTACAAGTTAAAGCTACCCGGGGACATGGGTGTATCTTCTACATTTAATGTGGGTGATCTCACACCCTATCTTAAGGATGAAGAAGATGGTGATGATTTGAGGGCAAATCACATTCAATAAGGGGAGGATGAAGCAAATCTCATGCCTACACAAGTCCAAGGGAATGCACAAATCCTTCTTAGTGTTCACAAGCTCTATTCCAAGGGACATGGTCCATGCACTGATTTGGAGCTCCAATTCAAAGGCCATCCTAAGCACTTAGGTTGTCTTACTCTCCTATTTTGGGAAGGTCAAGAGGCCTTCTAATAGGTTTAATCATTAAATTGAGGTTAAACCCCCGACAAGAATAAGTTGAGCTCAAAATAGTAGCGTGCTCCCAAACTGCCTAGAAGCCAATGCACATACCCAGTTTTGCAAGCTTGATTAGTCAAGCTTAATTTGGACTTAAGAGGCTGCAAATCCACTTTTTGGAACCCTTAATATGTTAGCTTTAAGGACATATAAAGAGTTCTAGGTTAGGTCATTGGGTAATAGGTCAATTGGAGCCTTTTTCCAGATGTTGCAGAAACTATCCCAGCCTGCACATGCTATACCTTTTGGCCTATATCTCCCACACGGTAGCTCCAAAGTTCTTCCAAATTGAGCCACCTGAAAGCTAACTTCCTAACCTTTCTAGAAAGGTTTGTTTCACCCAATTTGAGTGAAAAACCTAGGATATATAGCTGTTTGAGGTTGACAATTGTAATATCAAAAGCTGCTAACAAAAGCATGAAGCGCTTTTCAGCTTTTTACATTACTTTTTGGTTCCCTCTTGCTTTATGGACGTGCATGGCCCCTTTCCCCCCTTTCCTTCAGCTTGTTAAAGGCTCTCTTATATAAGAGAAGCCCTTAGGTTATAAGAAATTAGATTTGGATATGAAAAGAGCTCAAAGCTTTCTCTCTCAAAAATCTCATTTCGCTTTATCCTTCTTTCTAAGGTGGTGAGTCTTGAGTAGAGCCTTTATAAAAGTGTTGGTGGCCAGGCCTTTAGGCATTTCTTGGTGGTTCCTCAGTCTTGGTGGGTGGCGTAGCCTTTAAACCAAGTCATATCTTAAACACAAGGGAAATTTACAACTAAGCTCAAACAAGCTGCATCCGGCCCATCTAGTTCACGCTCGACATACCAAAGGAGATAGTATCTAGTAGAGACCAAAAAGCCATACAAAATCCTTTGGGATTAAAACTAAATTTTAGCCGTTCATATCACCTTGAGATAGATAAACAGATTGAAATGGGTAAATCAAATCTTCGAGTATATGCTGAGAGAATGTGTACTTAACTTTCGAGATAATTGAAAAGATTATTTACCCCTGGGGGAACTTTCTTACCATAATAGTTATTAGTCCACCACTAAAACGACTCCTTTTGAGGCATTATATGGGAGGAAGTGCAAAATGACCTTATGATGAAATGAGTTAGATGAAGAACGCATTATAGGACATGAGAAACAAGTACTCATACTAGTTTGAGGGAAATTTAAGTGTTTTCAAATTTGCAAGTTCGAGGACGAAACTTATTGTAAGGGGAACGGGGGGGGAGGCTGTAATGGCCTAAACCTAATTCATGCTAATCACCCTGAATTATCTCAATTAAATTTAACTAAGTTAGGCGCCACATTTCAATTTAGCATTTTATACATTTATGCAATATAAGGATGAATCGACACAGTGACCTAGTGAATAAAATTTCATTATGCTCTAAAATTATTCATTCAAATTTATAAATAAATGTCTGCTGATAAATGAGTAAAATTGGCCCCTTAAATGAAAATTGAAAGTCATGGAATATAAAAGTATGCACAATTCATCCACTTAAATTATATAAATGGAACCGCGATAATAATAATGTGTGAAGCAATTAAATAACGTGTAATACCTAAATTAATTTAGATGAGTCAAGTTTACAGTTTTTCCCAAATACACCTTAATAATCCCAATGATAGCCCAAAATGGTAATACTAAGCTATGCCAAATATCTACTAAGACTAAGAAAAGAAGTAATAACCAAAACAAATAAGTGACATAAAAAAATTTACCTAAATAAAGAAATAAAGAAATAAAGAAATAAAAAAATAAAACAAAGACAAAAACAAGAAATAAATACGATATACATTTCTTTGTGTGTGATGTTGTATGGGTAGCCGTGAACATGGGTGTAAGCTTGAGATGGGTGGATAGGGTGTAGAGGAAGGAAATGGGTTAACTTTGGGATTTGAAATTCATTACATAAATATGAATTTGTGAATTAGTTTAGGGTAATGAAATAATGGTTAATGTGTATTTGAATATAATTTGGAAGGTATGTGTGTGTTGTGTGGGGGTTGCCATGGAAGAGGGTTTCTTGAGCTTGAGGTGGAAGATGGGTTTAAATGAGGGAATTGCTAATTGGGCTTTCAATATTAGTAGCTTAATTAAGCTCTTGAAATTAATTTGAGAAATTAAAATGTGTTTTTATGTGGAAATATTATTTTAGGAATTTGAAACAAATTAAGTATGAGATGAATCCTGGACACTAATTTAGGAGTCATTGGATGAATTTTAGTGTGTGAATTGGGGTGATATTATCAATTAAAATTAATTGTGGGTCGGACTTTTGTGACTCAATTAAAATGGTAAGAACATTAGGTTTGAATTGGTGTTAAAAATTTATTATGTGCTTGTGTAACTTAAAGAGAGGAATTAAGATTAATTCTTGTTTGAAGGTTGGAGAATGAAGTATGTTTTTATGACTAAACAACAAAGTATATTTGAGCCTAAGGGAGCGGGGATATTTTCAATCGGCATATGAGAGCATGATTTGGCATCGGAAATCAATTTAGAACCACAAGTCAAGTTAGTAACTCAACCCCTCATGAAGAAATCACTAGAACTAACCATAATATATCTGTTCACAATAATAACGGAAATGAAATTTATAATTATATCAAGCATGACATCCAATACCAATAACAACAATGATTATAATAGCTTTGTCGATGATAACATCAGTACGTATAACAGTAAGGAAAACAATATTAAGGCCTATCATAGCATAATAACATCAATATCGTTAATGATAGTAATAACCACAATAATAATAACAATAAATAAGACTCTACTGATAATAAAATATATATTTCTGGAATAGAATAGAGGCCACTCTCTTTGCTTTGACATCGCAAACAGTATTTTATTGAAAGGTGAGAGCCTTCAAGGTTTCAGGTACCTTTGCTACCTATACCCTTCAAAATTTCACATGCTTTTCATAAATACCAAAGACTCATAATATATAATTATTTAATGAATCATTTTCAATTCTTTTTTTCCACATAATCAGGTGGACCCTCCTGTTATCAATCACCAAGGTTTATGCTCTTCAATTATCTTGCGCGGCCTCAAGTCAGGCTATTCGATTGGCCTGATAAGTGTACACCTATTCAATGGTCGCAATACTCATATGAGCTCTTCAATTTGGGTTTCACTATCAAATAATAACAGTAACAGTTTTATTTTATAATCTCTCTATCTCCAGTTTTCAAACTTAAAAAGAATTGAAATGTGGGTGCCTAACTAAATTGTTCTAATGCTTAACTTGACAGTATGGGGATAAGTGTAGTGAGCTTCGGCTCATTTTTCGAAGTATTTTTGTATTTTCTGTTTTAGGTGATGAATAAATGGACAAACTTGTCCCTAATAAGCTAAAGGATGTAATAAGTGAAGGAAGGACTCATTACATTTGCAATTTGACACCGTTAGATGGTCACAGTGGATTCTTGCGTAGTATGAAGGCTTAACAAAGCTTAAAGATCTGGTTAAGTCTGAAACTTGAGTAAGCATGCTTAAGATAGAGAGAGTCAGAAGATGCCTACTCTGGTTATATTTTGGAAAGGTTAAATTATGGTTTCAAGTTGACTCAAATGCCTTCAGTTTGATGGGATTTGAAGAGTTATGATAGAGCTCCAGTAAAATCATATACCTTATATAAATAACCTTGTCTAACTTCAGGCAGTGGTAATGCCTCCAATCATTAAGACTTCTACTACAATTACGATAATAAGTGGTTAAGTTAAGATAATCGGGTGATTAGCATTTGAGGGCATTATAATTGTGGTATCAGAGTCAGGTATAGGGCCACTATGAGCTATATGTATGTCTATGAGTTGTGTTGGACTATAGGGCCACTATGAGCTATATGGATGTCTATGAGTTGTGTTGGACTAGTGAAATGAGATGTTCATGTGTAAGTGTGTATCATGAGGATGTTTTAGTAAACATTTACCTGGCTTTTAGCCTTTGGAAGTAAGACCAACGACATAGTCAAATAATGTCTTAAGGATTCCATCATTATCAAAGTAGAGTGAGGAAACATTCGGTTAACTTCTTGGTGATGTATGTATTCCAAACAAGTATACCAAGCTCCTAGAGATCATTTTGTTGAGTTTTAGGTTGCCCATTTGAGTTACCAGGATGACTTTAATCTAAGAGTTTTACTAAGATGAGTTGAATTACTTAATGTTTGGGTATTGTGATGTTAAGACATGAGAAGAAGGTGATGCCCGTAAACACTTATGTGATTAATGTAGTACCAAACTCCATTTAA
Organism: Selenicereus undatus; assembly: GCA_017589665.1. Classification (NCBI taxonomy): domain Eukaryota; kingdom Viridiplantae; phylum Streptophyta; class Magnoliopsida; order Caryophyllales; family Cactaceae; genus Selenicereus; species Selenicereus undatus. Next base: position 56,126,314 of record JACYFF010031958.1, read on the forward strand.
TTTGCTAGATAGGGGAAATGTATTATGTATCATTATTCATGGCTTGGATCAGTATGAAATAGCCATTGCAATAGTGCAACAATAGGAATGTATGAGGGCCTATCAGAGCGTCATAGATGATTTACAATAACCATTTAGTATAATGAATCAGGTGTTGGCAATTTAGTAGCTAATGGTGTGCTACTTGATATTATAAGGGTTGTATGTGGCAAGATAAGGTGTTACACAAAGGAAATGTTGTCATTAATTTTGTCTCCAGATTATGTGAACTTATGTGGGCGACCAATAGCTAGGCGTGTAAAGTAATCATACGCTAAAAGCATGTTCTACAGTGATGGAGGTAGTAAGTAATGAAGAGGTGAATGATATTTAGACTTGGGATGTTGGTGGACATTTCGACTCTGGGTCATTGATCCAGATCATATAAACAAATATGCCTTAATATAAGCGATAGTAGGCATCGAAAACTTTGGAAATGCGTACGGGAAAACTCCGTTAGAGATTCGAGATTGTATATTGTGGTTGGGCTAATAATATCCACACTTATTTTGAGGTTAAAACAAATCTAAAGGCACATAGAAAGTACTAAGAGTGGATTTTAGCTCCAAGATACTCAGAAGAGGTTCTAAGGAAACGGTATAAATAACTTCTCTTATTATGATGGATTAGGTCATGGGTGTTGATGGGTCAAGCTATACTCATTAGATTGTGCAAAATAAGTTAAATGGGGAACATCATACTTTGTGGAGCATTAGGTGATTTCGTAAGCAAGCTCCTTGTTATTAAGGACTAGATAAAAAGGAAACAAAGAATAGAAAGAGTGAGAAGAATGGCACTTATACGTTGGGTTTATCAAAGTAGCGAGAGTGACAGTTCATAACTTTGTGTATGCTCATTTAGGGGAAAAACGACTATTTACACCTGTGAAACCATAGGAAAAAGGCTCAAGGATATGTCATATATGTGGACGAATTCATTGCTTTTGTATATAAGAAATTCTAGAGTCATAATTCATATTTTAGCCAAGAGTGGATAAGATTTGGAGAAATAAATAATCTTAGAAAAAGTATAATATAAGTACAATGGTTATATAAGTTGGGCTTAGAGCACTTATTGATGCATGAGCATGATATACTATTAAAAAAATCGTAATCATTGTTGTTTTAAATTAATGCAATAATTAACATAAAAAGTCTTAATGGATCATGAACAGTGTAATATACATTCAAATTTTAATGCTGCATTGGCTGGATTGATATTGTAGTTTATAGTAATCTAAATCTTATAAATTATTTAGAAAAATATAAACGGCAAACTCAAATCATCCAACTCAATCATTGTAAAACCCTGAAAAATCAAATTGGGAGACCTAGTGACGTGGACCAACCCTCGAAATCCAAGTCGTCATAAATATTTTTTTTTTCTTCTTTTCTTTTTCGCTACATATTGTCTTTTAAAGCTTTATTACAATGATGAAATTTTTTTTTTCCGTGTTATTTTGTCCTTTTCCTTCGGTTTAAATATTTGCATATTCTGCTTCACACTACAACTATTTATTACTTTTATTTTCTTTCCCCTCCTAGTTATTTTATTTTGAAATTCAACTCTTCCCTCCCAAATTCACCCAAATTAACCCTAGGAAAAAGAATATAGTATTCCTTCTCTTTTAAATGCCTTCATTTCTTTTCTTTCTTTTTTTTCCCTTCCTTTTGCTTTTTCCTTTTCCATTCCTTTTCTTTTCCTTTTTTTTTACTTTCCCTAAATTTCCCCCCAACCAGCAAAACCCCCCTTTTTTTAACTAAACCCTAAGCCCCCCTAATTTCTCTAATAACCTAGCCGTGAAACATCCCCCCTAGTATATTTCTCTCTTTTCCCTCTCTCTATCTCTCTCTACTCTTCTCTCTCTAGCCCCTATCTCCCTCAAACCTACCCCCCAGCCACGCAGCCCCCACGTAGCCCCTTCCTTGACCACCACCGTCACCACCTCCCTCTCCTCTTCCTTGGTAAGAAACACATGATGCATGGGTGAAACCTTGGCCCCGTGTTTTTCTTTACACCCAAAACTTTAAGCACTCACTATTTTCCTTGTGTGATTTTGTTTGAAGTTCAAGGAATTGGTTTTAAAAAAAGTTTTGCATGATTTTCAAATTCGAACCACAAAAAGGGAGACGATTTCATTACTACTATTTCAGGTTTACATCAGGGTAAGTGCATGTTGGTATTTTTGTGTTCTTAGCAATGAAATTTAATGTCTTTCATGACTTGGATGACTTGGGGTGGGATTAATGTAGTCGGGATTCTTGGATAACAGGTTACGGGTATGGGGGATGTGGACGTTAAGTGAAAAGATTAGGTTTTGGAATGCGAATTGATGAGAACCTCTGAGTAGGACAGAACATTCATGTGACTTTAAAAAAATTATTTCTATTGGTACTCTGGTCCAAAAACCACCAAATTTGAATGGAAGATAGGTCCGGGTGTCCTCTATGTTACGGATTTTGAATCATTGAATTTTGAATTATAACGAGAGAGTTATGGCCTGTTCATGGCGGACTGTTAGGACTGGGGCAGTCAAGGATAGTCCGCATCATTTAGGGTTTTTGACCTAGATGTTGTGAGAATTGATAAACATGTAAAACATGAAAGTGATAGAGGACAGGCTCCTCTTTCTGGATTGGGTAAAATCTTGAGTTTTGGATGCCGGATGTAAAACTTATGGGACTAGGAAGTTGAGCTAGAAAATCAGGGTCCAGTCTGTTGGGCTGGGTTGTGGGCTGTAGTCACGGCAACTTTAAAAACTTACCTAGGGTGAGTGATGGAAACCCATCCAGTCCAGATCATGTTCATGAGGCGAATATTC
>JACYFF010031958.1:56129183-56150047 GCA_017589665.1 Selenicereus undatus
CATGATTTGCTTAGTGAAGTAATTAGCATGGATTAGTGCTTAATTACTTTTACTTTGTTAATCTTCCACTTCTACTCCCTTTCTTACCTCAAATACCATCTTACTTAACCATTTTCAACATTTCCCATTCACCAAAAGTTGCCAAAAACGAACCACAACTCAAAAGAGCCCAAACCGTGCTTATTCTTCACTTCACGGTTTTTGTGGGAAGCAAGTAGGCACGACCTACCCGTGCCCCTAGGCACGACCGTGCCCCCCCTTGCCGTAGCCAAAAGTCTTTCTTTTCTTCTCCCTTTGATGTGTAGTGGCTTGGGTAGTGTTTTCCCTTGACACTTACATCAGTGAGTCGATTAACAAAAAATCACCAAATTTTTAGAGTCGATACCGCAGAATGTGTCGCACAACCCTGTTTTGGAATCAGGCCGGTTGGAGTAGAGTGGCCCAAGCTATAACCAATTTACTTGGGACTGTCCGGACCAAAACAGTTAGTGATACCCCCTAAAACAAGTGAGAAAACGACCTAGCTCAGGATAGAAACGGGTGAAACCTGAAACATGAAAATGGTAGGAGACAAGTCAAAGTTTCTGGATTAGGTTAGAAGTTTTGACTTGGACATCGATACTAGAAGTTCGAACCTCTAAAATGGGGCCCAGATTCTGGCCCAATCTGAACCCTTGAGTGGGCTTGGATTGGGGGGCCGTAAAAGCATGGGTAATTCTTATAAATTTTTTTTAGAAGCAAGAAAAAGACCAGGGAGTATATTCATTTGAGTTAGACTGAATGTGGGTTGTGTATTGGCCTAGGTGCGGAGCAGTAAGTTCAGAATAGTAACCAAACCCATAACTTGTACAGTATCCAGGTAACAATCATGCCCTAAACTTTCCCTGGGTTGTTAAAATCATGTGTGCTTTGCACATGGTAAGAACTTTTTTGTATGATGTTTGAGTGAAATAATAGCAAGAGTTAACTGAATGTGACTGTGCAACAAAATTTGCCTGATGTATTATGTTTGTGGAATTGACGCTAGGTAAGGTTGTGTTGGAAACTTAAAGTTTGTTGTTGTAGAAATGTCATTTGGAAGTGGGTTGAAACTGAATGCACCTGGCATGATAAATTGACCTTTAAGGTAGAGAAGTGTGATAGTAATATAAAGGCTGAGCTGGGTGAGACCTGAACTGATTATGTTGACTGAAAATCATTAGCCTTCCCCGGAAAACTAGTGCATGCATATGAGCGGCCATGTGCCCTATTGGGACGTGGGCTAGGTTAGTTGTAACCATCCTTGATGGTGGTAGGCCATGAAAAGGGTTAAGCGATAACCGCCTAGCGGTAGGCCAGGAATGAGTTAAGCGGCTACGTTGAATTGACGCACAGGCCATGAGACCCAGTGCGGTCACTCACCTAAAAATTGAATGTTGTGTTTGGACCATAAGTTCTGAGTTGGATCTCTGGGAACTGATAACCAAGAAAGGTTGTGTTCATGATAAATGTGTCTTAGGAGTCTGCTGTTTTTTCCTTACCCCTTAAAATGTTTTCAAATGAATTTGTGTGCGTAGTTGACTGTTAGGGGTGATTGTTTACTGAGTTTATCTCACATTTATAAAATATTTTGTTTTTAGGTGAAATAGTTGTGCATGGGACGGGGCAACGGAAAATAGAGCGAGGCCTGAAGGCATGAGTCAAGAAGATGGAAATTAGTTGTTAAGGCAATAGAAACATTGTTTTGGTTTAGTGGATGTGATTAAATTTGGAATAATGTGGAGGTTGAAATATTATTCAAGATTTTTGTATTAACTGTTATTTCGATATCCAGCCTGGTATTTCCAAGAAGGAAATACTGCGGTAATGCCCCAATTAGGCTCCGCTGCCACGTGGGATAATAGTTAGTAAATAAGAAATGAAATTAGAGTTTCGGGGTTTTACAATCATCATAGTTTTCTATAGTTGTATGTTCTTTTAGTTTTCCCGACTTTCCCTCATTGACACTTCAACCAACAATTTTTAGTATCTATATCATATTGGATAACCAAAACCAAAAAAAAAAATAATTAAAATGTGTTTAAATAAGCTATAGATGATCTTGTTTTTAAAGGTGTGATAATGACATTAATAATATTATGTTCCAAAACCACATATTTCATTTGTAACAAATGAGGAAATGCAACTTTAGCACTTAAAATCTTGTCATCATATTTTGGTACCTTTTTTAATTGAATAAATTTATATCATGAATTTGTTATCACTTGCAACCTATCATCGGTTTTCAATATTCACATTGATAAAACATTCAATAAGTGCTAAATTATTTCTAATAGTAGCATTTATTAAGAAACCTAAAGAGTACATATCATATATTTATATATAAAATTGAGTGCGAATGATGTCGTTCTGACACATGGTAGTTGAAGTGACATTTAAGGTAAAACAAAGACTTTTGATTGGTTAATGTGGTAGAAAAGAAGACATTGCAGAACTTTAAGCTTTAATAAGCACTAATCACCAAATAAATTATAGGATTTAGAAAATAAATCGTAATTGAACTATTGTAAAATAACCCATGTATAGCACGGGTTTAAAACCCAGTGGATTACAGAGAGTTAACACATTATGTCATATGAAATATAAAAAATTCAAAAAATTAAATTGATTTTTGACAATCACGCATTCTCTTTAAACAATTAGCTCCATAACTATGTTGACATGCTCTTTTGAACTAGAGTCGAAGGCTTTCAACTTCTAAGCACTCTTACTTGGAAACTCTGATCATCACTGAGAACATTTAATTGGTGCAGAAATAGTGCATATTAATATCGGGCAAATGATAAACATCGCCTAGGGTGTGTTGGATAGGGTATATTAAACAAAAGTATCAAATAGTATCTTAATATTTGTGGAACAGTTAACAAAATAATAATCATTTTCATTAATTATACTACACAATATTTCATGATGTCTGAAATAGACAATGATAAGGCCTTTCACATACCAAAACCATGTAACCCCTTTTCCCATGCACAAAGCAAATGGCCACCGCAATTTGATGAATCACGACAATTCTAGTTCATCTATGTGGAAAAAAATCCTACCAATTCGACAACAAAATCATAGTAAATGCAGAAGAGAGGACAAACCCATGAGCCCAAATCGATATGTTTGAGGTGCACGATTTCTCTTCCATTGGTTGGACTTTTTAATATTTCCTCTGGCTTCCGTTCTGTTTCTAATTTCATAGTCGACCATGCTTATCAATTATCAATGTTGAGAAGAACACCTCAAGCATCGATGCCGTGGTCCTCTCTTGTAATTCAATGAATGAAAGGAGAGTTTAATGTGACCTTAGAGAGAGAAAGAATGAACGAGCTCAAGAGATGAAGAACCATTATTTATACAAAACAATTCTTAGCTTCCCGCCAAAAGTTTGTTGTGACAATCTCACAGCTTGCTAGCAAATTCTACAAGGAAAAACTCTTACTACTCATAATTTCTAGCACATCCCCTCAAATTGGTAATTCTTTATACTCCTAATTTGCCTACAATTTGATGACGAGTATTCCCTGGGAGAGGCTTTGTTAGCACATCTGCCAATTGCTGATGAGTATGGACATAAGCGAGAGAAATCAAGCCTGCAAGAAGCTTCTCCCTAACAAAGTGACAATCAAGCTTGATGTGTTTGGTCCTTTCATGGAGCATAGGGTTCCTAGCAAAGCAAATAGATGTTTGACTATCACACTTTACAGGTATTGGAGTAATGTCTTCTATAGCCAATTCATGAAGTAATCAACTGATCCATGCTAAATCAGCCACAAGTCTCCTAAGGCTTATGTACTCTGCTTGAACAGCAGAGAAGGACACAACTCCTTGCTTCTTAGATTTCCAAGAGATTAAGCTTTTTCCAAAGAAGATAACAAACCCACTCACTGACCTTCTTGTGTGTGAACACGCTGCCAGTCTAAATCACGGTAAGACTCTAAAGTGAGCTGAGCATCTTTGGTAAGCAAAATGCCTAGGTTATGATGACCCTTGGTGTATCTAAGGACATATGGCACAGTCTGGTAAATCTGGTCTAGTGTGTGTCAAGAAATTCAGCTTACCATAATTCTTCTGTCGAGACCTGAATTGCCCAGCTATGCTCCTTAATCAATTGAAAGCTTGTGGTTGCAGTCTAGAGTTTACATCACACTCGTACTTACAACAAGTGCACCTAGGTCTGGCACCAACTACGGCAAATTCATCCCATGATTTCTTGGCTTTATTGAAGTATCCTACTATGTCAAGATACCCTTGTGAGATGCATGAAACTTCTTTTTGAATCTGAACTAGTCTAGCCTTGTTTGATTGTCCATACCTTTCACTTAACTCTTTCTACATATCATTGGCCTTTTTACAGAACAACACACTATCTTTGATGTTTTTATACAAAAAGTTCAAGCCCCATGAGAGAACCATATCATTGCATCATTGCCAATATGGAAGTAAAGGAGAGGTAGGATCCAGTTTTGCATATGAGCCATCAATGAAAGGCAATTTTTGTTTCGCTGAGAGTGCAATAGTCACAAAACGGTTCCAGTTCTCAAAATTATCGCCATTGAACACATCAGTCACCAAACTTTGGCCTGGATGAACTGATAGATGCAACATAGTAGATTTGAAGCTTCAATCTAAGTTTCGTTACCTCAAACCACTGCCATTGAATATGATCTCGTACAAAATCAAGTGAAGCATTCAGAATTCGCGAATCGAAGATGTAAAGCTAGATCGATTGATGGGACAAATCAATCAATCGAGTTTGAATGAAAGTAAAACAATCTGTATGCGTAGTAATAAATGGGATCAATTAGTGAATCAAGCGAATCGATGGAATACAAAAGAAAACTTGGGGTTCATGATTCAGGATCTTGATAGATTGCTCTAATACCATGTTGTAATTCAATTAATGAAAGGATAGTTTAACTTGAGCTTAGAGAGAAAAAGAATAAACAAGCTCAAAAGAGACAAAATTGCTCTAATCTTCATTACATTATCATGTGCAATACTCAGCTCCAAAGAGAGCCATTATTTATACAAAACAATTATTAGCTTCCCGCCAAAAGTTTGTTCTAACAACCTCACAGCTAGCTCACAAATTCTAGAAGGAAAAACTCATAATACTATTAATTTCCAACATCCTCAATCGCCACCCAAACCTATCATGGCATGTCTACTCTTCTCTTTCTCCACTACTATTAATGGTATATTAGATCTACATTTTAAGGTTTATTGATTTTGCATTTAGGACCTTGAAACCAATATCCATGCAAAAATATAATTTTCTTAATCAAGTGCTTTAATTTTGGGGTTTTAGGGTTCACCATCATTGCTGATGTTTAAGGATGGTTAGAGTTGGTGTTGGTTGGCTGGAGTCTTTATTGATGGTGGCCAATATTGTAGCGATGGTGGTTGATTATCAAACCAACAATGGTGCTTGTCATGGTGGTGGTTGTGGCTATGGCTCCTAAGCTTCCCAAGTGAATTGGGAGGAGGCGGGATGAGTAAATACAAAAGGGCATTGTCGACAAAAGAAAAGACGGGTGTGAAAGTAGTAATTGCACCATTAATTATAGTATTATTTAATATTAATTATGAACAAGATTCCTAAAATACACCCTATAATTAATAAGGCTTATTCATTGCCTGAGAGATATTTATGAAGGTTGTTGTACTAATATAGGCTAAAAACATTGGCATGTGTTTATTAGGGGCATTTCAATAAGCATAAACTTTTTCCATTGTTTTAGGGCCAATAAATTTAATTAAGAAACAAAATTGCCTTTATGTAAGCATTAGAAGTCGTTTAACTTTTTAGTCAAAAGAGGTTAAATATTACTAATATTCATTTTGTGTACTAACTATTAAAAACTGTAATATATTTAGATATTTCTTATCTTGAAGTTAGCGCACAAAAATTATTGACTCTTCGACCTCTTCCTATTACAAACTTGCACCATTTTAATTGTGATACTCGATAATAATTGACTGTTCGACGCAAATTAATGCAATTGTGAATTGTCCACCTTCGAGATTAATGCATAAATTGTGTTTTTACCGAAACAAAATTGTTGACCATAATATATTTAATTTTGTCTTATTAGTAATATTTAAATGCGCTAAAAGGAAACCAGTTAAATTATTTAATATTCTGTTGTTAGGGACAATCTTATTGGTATTATATTTTATATAATAAATTAACTTAATCAATTTAAATTTTATATGGGAATTCTCGTAAATGAACTAACATGAGTGTCCATTATTGTTACGTTGACATACTAGTTCAGGTTCTCTAAAAAATTATAATTCTAAGTATTGGAAATTGCTGATGGGCAAAAACCTCATGTAGTCACTAATTACTTCAGAAAACATACCATTGCATTAAAAAATAGGATTAAGAAAACAATAAAATATTATGGTTTCTTTTATATTATCGAAGACCTATTGTAAATTAAGCCCAAATGGATATTTAGTTCAGTTTTTAAACCATGTATGTATAACAATCAACATTAATTGTCATTCATTATTTATTTTGTGACCTCCACTTTATCTTTCTTACATTGTAGTATTTTTTTAACCGTAAATGATCATACACTAAAAAGAAGCTTATTGATCGATATTGTTTGACATATTTAAAAAAAAAAAATCAAATCAAGATATCTTGTTTGAACAAAATTAATCAATCAAAAGGCATGTTATCACATATAATACTAGAAAATCACTGCATCAGTTAATTTCACAACCATATACAATTATTGGTGTTTAATGTTAGGAAAAAATTAATATTATATTATGGTTTTAAAAAGTTGTTAAAACTTTTTTTAAAGGCAAATGGATATTTTGTTAAAGTTTTCAATTGACAGAATCTCTCACACACATATTAAAAGTTCGGTGGAATGCATGTAAGTATGATAGATGATCTTTATAGAACCTAATATAGTATTTTTAACCGTATATTGCGGAATCTTGTTAAGGTTTTTATTTTAAAAGCTTAAGTGTATTTTATTATAACATCATCTCATAATTTAAAAAATATTTTTTTAAGTGTTAAGTAATATGTTTTCCCCGTGCAATGTACGGAATAGATTTTTGAGTTTTTATCTACAGCAAATGCATATACAAAATAATAAATCGTTAATATTTAATGGGATGTATGAAAAGTTTTAATTTTTTTTAGTTAATAGTTTTCAAACTTAATGCGTAGTTATTAGGTGGTACAAATTCTAGGAAATCATTCCATAGAGATTTTCTATGTATTAAAATAGATTGTGATTAACATAGTTGAATATGCACACATATGTCACATATTAACTTATCTGATGTGTGGTTCCTTGTATATCATTAGAATTCACAGTTTGATAATAGGACATATGAGGGTTCTACCCTTAGGCTGTAAGGGTGTGAGTTAAACAAGTTTTTAATATATTATTAAGAGAATAGATTTATTTTATAAAAAAGGAAAACAATAAATTGATGTATTATATTATTTTATTGATGCAAAAATAAAGCAAGTCTTTTTTCAGTTTTTTCTCTACTAATAACATAAATTTTTATTCTTAATTAAAATCTAGCTTACATTTTTGGTTGTATTTGTATTATTAAATCATATATATTTTATGACTAATTTTTATTATTAAATAATAGGAAGGTATGTGAGAAGTGACCTTATTAAATAAAATTGATATTGTATAAAATTTACATCTATCATAGATAACCTTTTCCTTTTATTTTAAATCTCATATAGCATCCTATATTACATTAAAGTATCTCACATGGCTATTCTCTCATACGTGGCATCCTACATAGCAAGCTTACGTGCCATACATGAGTTCAATCCAACTTTTAATATATATATATATATATATATATATATATATATATATATATGTATGTATGTATGTATATATATGATATCAAACACTTTTGCAAGTCTCCACATATATGAATATGTGTTAAAGAAAAGATAACCTTACCTGAAAATTGTTAATACTAGCTTGAACTCTTGTGTTCTTAAAATTGAATGTAATTTGGTAAGCTTTGATATATTACGATAGGAAAATACGGTAAAAGGAAGATAACTTTGTCATTATTAATTGTTAATATTGGCTTGGGCTCTTGTATGCGAAAAATTGAACGCAATTTGGTTCCTTGTAGTGGTAATCCGTTAGTGATATTATGTTGTATATATAGAATTGATAACTATGATTTGATTATATTGAATATCTCTAATATTTCACATTTCATATGCATATTTATATTTAATTAAAAATATAGGTAAAGAATCGACAAATTGATGTAAACAATCAAGTGGTAGCTGCTAGAGTCAGCATCAATTTGTCAGGTCCCAAACCCAAACACATCGATGGTGTAGCAACCTTAAGAGAAAGGGAGAGATTAAGAGCATTGCGTTGAGGGTTATTATAGCTAATGCAAATCAAACACCTAAACCTCTCCTTGTTATAGGTTTATAGTTTGCTAACCGCCACCACTTAGGTAGCACTTATGGCCTTCTAACCCTAGTTCTCCAGGACCAACCCATATGTGCTCCTTTGCCATGCAAGCCACAAGTCCTATGTCTCTCTATCAATCATAAATATTCATGCTTCGTACCAGGAATGGGGCGTGTGACAAGAAAGTAATCAATAGTGGTATACTAAGTCACCATCTAACCAACACAACACTTTTACATAACGCAATACCCGAACTCATCCAAACATCATCGGTAGCATACTTAGTCTCTTTATACTAAAAAATACATCAAATGATTAGATACTCAATATAATCCCTTAGACTGATATGGTGAAGATGGATAGAGATTTCCTTAAACACCCATGATATTCCAACTTAGCTTAGCTACTTTCTGTAACATGTTTTGTTGAACTGATACATCTTGGCTCTTAAGAAACACATTTGTAGCATTATCAAGCTTCGAATTCATATCATAGCTTTAAGTCAAAGGGTTATCATCCATAGGGTTACATAGTGGCAAAGATAGGGAAGTCAATTGTCACTTCTTATATGGGTTGTCTTGTAAGTACACACAATATGAAATTTATGTCATGACATAACTCCTGTTCAATTGGGTATTTCATAACTCCCATTCAATTGGGCATGTCACTCTACTACGCCATGTGAATCACCAGTCCAGATTTTACCAAAAAAGATAACATGAAGCACTAGATCAATGTACTAATTATTAATCTTGCCACTCTTTGGGATTCGATATGAAAGTGGATATTTCATATTCAACCCCATAGAGTCTCATCTTACACTTACTAAGGCAATTATAATTTATCATTTATAGACTACTAGTGTGATAAATCACTATTGCACACCTAGCACACAATATGATTTAGTCTCATCCTGTTCCGTACTTAAGCGTCAAGGTAATTGTCTGCATACTCAAAAGCCTATGAATTTTCACTTTGCCTAATAAGCAATAGTAAATCATGAATATTTAGAAAAAAAGAAACATTAATCTTTATTGGAGAAATGCTCATTACAAAAGAAACATGTTTATCACTTAACAATATACATCCTAAGACTAAACCCTCTAGACTCAACATTTGAGCTCTAGAAGCTTCTCTAGGAACAGACGTAGTCAAGGAATCAACAATCATCTTGTTAGAGAATATATACTTAAAGCTGTCTCTATTATAACATAGGACATACTTTGCCCCCATAATCGACAATACTATGCAGTTTTTCTTCTTACTGCACTATGATATGGTTCCCTATTAGAGTGAAAACATATCCTGAGGCTGACTAGACGCATGCATGATCATTACCCTAATCAACATTTGAGTATCCTTTTAACCCTACGTCCCTACACTAATCGCAAAGGACCATGTTGGAAGCACGAACAAGGTAGCACATGATTCTTTGATGACTTAGCAATGAGTAGGTCCTGGTTTTTCTTTTAATGACTAATCAAACCAACCAGAAAGCAAATGTCAAGCTGTGTATATATAACATGCCCTACATTAAGGTTCCTATGGCACCAGCATAGGGGACGTTGCTTATTTCTTTTTTGCATCATCTGTTATAGGGCATTGATCAAGACTTAAGGTCGGACCCTTCTCAACTGGAGTTCTACAGGCTTGGAGTTTTGCATCCAAAAACATTCCAAGACCTTTTTAATGTATATTTTCGGGTACAAACCCAATAGCTTCTTATGGCGATATCTAACTATATCCATGCATAGGACGTACATCACTTCACCTATGTCCTTTATTTTGAAGAAAAAGGAAAAGCACTACTTACTAGCTTTGATCATCTCCAAGTTGTTCCCAATTAGAAGTACATCATCAACATACAGGGTAAAAAACATAGTCGTAACTTGCTCACAAATGATTTGAAGGGTCCTAGCTATGCTATGTGCTCTATAAAAAAATATTAAAACCTCAATTTCTTGACATGTGAACAATAATCTTCTAGAAACATAAATAAGCTAGATGAAGTAATGACTTCATGGAATCTAAGGTGTTAGGAGCTGGAACATGGCTTAGGACCATGTATAAATCTTTTAAGATGACATGCCTTGTCCTTTTGACATTTGATACAAAACTAAAAGGGTTGGTCATATTGATCTCTTCCTCAAGATCAGCATTGAGGAAAGTAGTCTTTACTTCCGTTTGAAACAACTCTAAGTCTAAATGGGTCGCTAAGGCTAGGAGTATGCGAATAAAGGTAAATCTCACCGTAGGAAAAAGAGCCCCTTCATAATTTATACCCTCAATTTGGATGAAACCTTTTACCATTAGATGGGCCTCGAACTTGTCAATTAGTCCATGTAGTTGATATCTTATCATATAAAACCACTTGTTTCCAATTTACTTATGTCGAGGTGGTAGATCAACAAGTTCCTAAACCTTATTTCTTATTATTGAGTCAATTTCATCCCTTTTGGCCTTCTTCCACCCTCTGTGATTTGGTGAATCAATTGTCTCACGGAAATAGGTTGGTTGCTTATGAGAATATTTCTTCTTCAATCTAGAAATATCATTGAGGAATTCTTCCATGTTCACTCATTCAGATTTTAGGACTTATATTTGTCTGTCTAGATGAGGAATCCCTCATGTTACTTTTAAGAAGTCTAGGACCCTTAATATATAGAGAATAACTCTCACTATCCCTTTGAGGTGTGGAATCATGAACATGTAGAGTAACCGTATGTTCATAACTTGGAGATTGAGGATGAACCTCATTCTTAGGTTGCTTCTCCTCAGGAATTGGAGTTGAGGACATACCTTATTCTTCTTAGCAGACAAACTTTCACCATTCCTATTAGACAAAGTAGGTGTGCCATCCCCGCTGACTTGGTAAGAATTAAAATCCTCCCCTCCGCCAAGAGATGGTCGAATGTCTTGACATAACTCATGCAGTTCCAAGTCCTTTTTCATTTCACCAATGCTTGGGCTGATTCTCAAGAAAATAGCCTTGTAGGAATTTATTTTCATTACGCCACCATTGTTTGTCCCACGTAGCATTCGAATAAAGTTTTTCTTGTTTCTAGGTTAAGCTATACACATAGCCAGCCACACCCCATGAGCGTAAGTAATGCATGATGGCTTTTCCCAGACCATAACTCATATGGAGGGGTAGATTTGTATTGCTTGGCACATAGTTAAGGATATAAACAGTCAAGAGGAGCACAACGCCAAAAACTGATTGGGAGGTTAGTATGTGCTATCATTGACCTTACCATATGCAGTACTATACAATTCCTCTACTCTGCAACACCATTTTGTTGCAAAGTGTATGGAATCATTAGCTGTCTATGTATACCTTTTTCCTCATAAAACTCTTTAAACCTATCAAAAAGATAGTCATGACCTTGGTCGGTTTAAAAAGTTTTACTTTTCATACCAATTGAGTCTCTACTTCAGCTATAAAGCATTTGAACACATCAAGTGTCACATAGCGATGAGATAATAGTTACACATACTCATATCATGAATAATCACCTATAAGAGTTATGCAGCAAATTGCCCCATGATGTGCTTTCATGTTCATGCGTCTGCAATTTTTGAGTGGATTAATTTTAAGGGAGTCAATGCTCTTGAAGCCTTACCAAAAGATGTAATGGTTGCTTTGCCAAATAGACATGGCTCACACTTAGGCAACTTAACCCTAATAAGTTGATCTAAGAGACCTTATTTAGCTGGCCTAACTATGAAGTGTTTAAACACATCAAATGCCTCACCGCGGTGAGATAATAGATACACATTCCTATCTCATGAGTAATCATCTATAAGTGTAATATATAACCCTGTGACGTGCTTCACATTCATGGATCTGCAGATGTCAGAGTTGGTTAACTACAAGGGACTGGATGCCCTCCAATCCTTACCAAAAGGTTTCATGGTCACTTTGTTAGCTGGATATGGCTCATTCTATCTTGGCACACATGGCTAAATCAAGCATGCCACTTTACAAATTCAAAATTAGAGTCAAAAAATGAGACAAAAGTAGAAGATGTACTATGAATATTATCCAAAACAAAATAATGAAATCATCAATCAATGTTGTATGGTTAAATAAATTGCCATTATGTAAAATGTTTGACATATTGACGAGAACTGAAAAAAGAAGCCTAGTCTCATTGAAGGGACCAAAGATACAAGGAAGCACCTCACCCCTAGTGGCGGGGAAAGCATCGTGAAGAAGCAACATATTTCTACCGTAGAGTCTAAGCTGATATGTCCTTATGGTGAGGACATATTCTTCATTGTCATTCCTTATAATGATTGTATGTGAATCCACCAGGTAACGATGAAAGTCCACAAAAGCACCTTGAACTTGAACTATGCGCTTGGTTGCTACCATGTATACAATCCATAGAGGAAGACAGTTAGCAACTAATGGCCAGGGTTACACATGCATATTGTTCAGGAGTGACTATGAAAGGAAGTGCGTTCGGCAACTCAAGACAATCCCAAGTATCCCTTCTATCCATACGCTTGCTATATTCTCCTTTCCATCGCCTTTAGCCTTTTGCCTTTGTAATAGCTCAAATCTAGTCCATATTAATTACTTTGGTTAATTTCAATTTATCAAAGTTGGGTGCCACATTTCAATTCAACATTTAAAATATTTGTGTGATTTTAGATTGAGATGACAAAATGAGATCGAAATAATCATGCTCTATATAAAATCATTTAGAACTATAAAGAAAGAAATAAATGAATAATAAAAAATAGCCCATTCATAAAGATGTGTAGAAGTTAGAATTTTTCAGGGAATGTATACACACACACACACACACACACATACAAACATGCATAATTTGGCACTTTTGTTATGTAAATAAACAATAATTTGACTAAACAAAATGAAGATAAATGCAAAAGAAAATTGTAAACTAGTATGGATGAAGTTTACAATATTCTACTAAACAATCTATGAAGTACTAAAAATAAATCTAAGTTTAGTGCACAGAATCCTAAGTGAAGAGGGGGATTTTAGTTGGAAGAGGGGAAAAAAATATTGGAAGGGGGCTAAAGCTAAAAGGGAAAAAAAATCTAGGCTTGGGGTTATTTTTTTTTATAAGGAAATTAAGTAAAACAAATTCCCCTCCTCTATTTTTACAGACCTATGCACACACTACTTCCCCCCCCCCCAAATGCCCTGCTCTCCACACAGCCCTCTTTCCCCTCTATTCAGTTGTTGTTTTGCCTGCCAGCCACCAGCAAGCTACTGTCGTTGAGCATCGCCCCCACTATCGTGCTGATGGCCATCGCCTCACCTCCAGTAGGCCCAATCTCCTCCCTCTGACTCCTCTTTGACTCGTTTCAATTATTGGAGGGTGAACCCTAATCCTTTACATTTAGTTCCACTCATTTTATTCATCAATTTGATTAGTTAGTGCATTTTTTTAGCTTGAATGATTGTAATATGTGCGAATTCATGGTTATTATGGTCAATTTGAGGATTTGAGGAAGTTGAGGTCGAAAGCATTCATGGAGGAAATGGGGATTGACTTTGGGTTGTGGAGTTATGCTCATATGGCTTTGTTATAGTCAATTTTGAGTATCCTTGATTTTGTTTTAAATGAATTAGAGGCTGATTAAGTGAGTATCTATATGTGTGGGCTGCATGTGCTATGGAAGAGAGGAGGAGTAAGGTTGAACTTGAGGTTGAAAAGGGAAGAAATGAGCGAAATGCTACTTTTGGGGCTTTTGAAACAAATTAATCTAATATGAATTTTGGAATTTAACTTGGGGGGTTGAAATGTAATTTGGGAGTGTTGTAAATAAATTTTTTTAATGTAATTTTGAAATTAAATTAAGGAATTGGAATGAAATTTAAGCTGTAAATTTGAGAGATAGTAGTAGTTAACGATAATTATGGGATTTGGTCCTTGTAGGGTGATTCAAGTGTTAATGATTAGTTAAAATTATAGAATTGAGGATCAGTATTAATGATTAATTGAGTGTTACTATGAGGCCCAAAGATAAAGGAAAGAGCCATGCTTAAGGGGAGTGAGGATGACACAACTCATGTAGTCCAAGTGGAAACCAAGATATAGTTGAGGCCAAAAAGGGTGGAAACCTTTTTAATATGAGTGCGTGAGCTTGTAATCAACATCAAAAACAAACTAAAACTAGAAAATGAGCTCTACTAATTCAGGTCTCCTTATGGACAAATCATTAAAACTATTAATGGTATCACATGTAATAATATTCATATTAGCAATGGAAATAATAACAATAATAATAATAACAATTATACAATAATAGCAATAATATTATCAGTAACAATAAATAACTAGAATAATTATAATGGTAATGACATTAACAATAGTGACTATAAAGGTACCTATATTGAGCCCTATAATAGCAACAATAACATCAATACTATTGGTTAAAATAATAATGGCAATAACTAAAAGACAGTGTGATATAACTAGGATAAAAAAAATGATTTGCATGCTTAAACTAATAATCATCATGCTTTGATAATTAACAACAGTATTAACAAAAGCTGTGAATTATCTTAATTAATAAAAATTATTTGAAACTTTACTAACCTTAAAATATACACACTTGGAGCAGAAATGATGCCATTTTTATCATCAAAAAAGCCAAAAAAACAAGCATTTTAAAGAGTTAAAGACTTTTAATAATTCAAGGTATGTCTATTGCCTATACTCTTCGAAAATTCATGTGCTTCTTAAAATTATACAATTAAATGCAATATTAACAATGTTTTGTCACCTAATTAAGTGACCCCATCATTTACCAAGCAGTAGGGGTTACAACACCTAGTTCTCCTGCATGGCCTTACCTTAGGCCTCCTAATTAGCCTGGAAGGTGTACACCTATCTCAACGATTGCATTGGATGTCAGCAAGGATTTCACTTCTAGATAGTAACTAGCAAAGCAGTTTTGATCATATTCTTTCCCTCTCCTAGTTTTGAACTGAAATGAACTAAAATGCGGTGCCCAACTAAATTGTTCTAGAAATTTATTTTACAATATGGGGATAAACGCACTGGGCTTCGGCTCATCTCTCGAAATATTTTTTTTTGTTTTCTATTTTAGGTGAGAAACCAATGAACAATGCCCTCCCTAGCAAGCCTGAAGGAACAAAGGCTTCATATCTTTTGTTACTCAGTGTTGTTAGATGCTCATAGTGGATTTTGGCATAGCATGAAGGCCTGATAGAGCTTAAAGGCCATTTTGGGTTGTATTTAAATGAGCATGCCTAATGTGGAGTATTAGGAGACACTTAATCAGTTATATTCTAGTCATGCTGAAGTTAAATAGTGGTTCGAAGTTGTCTTAAATGCTATCAGCTTATTGGGACTAGTAAATGTGAAAGTGCTTCAGTTAGGTTGTGCAGTTGTTATATAGCCTTTTTTTTCTGGCTTAGCACGATGGTTATACCTTCAACCATTCAACCTTCTACTGCAACCATACTCATGAATAATTTGTTTAAGTTATATAAGTAACTAGGGGTTGAGGGTGTTACAGTTGTGGTATTAAAGCTAGATTTAAGGGCCACTATGAGCTATAGGGTACTTATGAGTTGTGTTGGATCAGTTAAATGAGATGTTGGCTATGAGTTGATGTATGTGAATGCATATTGTTGATGCTTTAGAAAACATTTACTTGGCCCTTAACCCTTGGTACTAAGGCCGACGACATAATTAGGTAATGCCTTGGGAACTTCACCATTAGCAAAGTGGAGAAATGAAGCATTTGATTGACCTCCTATTGACAGACATATTCTAGGAAAATTTACCAAGCTTATAGTGATAATTATGTAAAATTTGGGGTTTCCCATTTGTTTTATAAGGATGACTTTATTCTAGAGATTTTATTAAGACACGCCGATATACTTAATGTTTGGGCATGGTGATGTTTAAGACATGGTGCGAGGATGTCATTCGCAACTTCCTATGTGATTAACATATTACCAAACTACATTCAGCCTTCAGGACAGGGGAAAGTATTATGTTAGAAAATCTATATGTTGAATTAATATAAAATAACAAAGTGTTATAATGCAATAGTGTATATGTTTAAGGGCCCATCACATTATCATAGGTGATTGCAATAATAATTTGTTATGGTTGATTATGCAATGGAAATCCAATAGATTATAGTCTACTATGTGGTATTATATGAGTTGTATGCGACAAGATAATGTTATAACGCAAACGAAGTGTCATCATTAATTGGCTTCTAGGTTATGTGAACTTATGTAGGCTACCGTATGCTAAGTGTATACAAGTCATTATAGCTTAAAGCATGTTTTACAATGATGGAGATAATGAAGGGGGGATATTTAAATGTGCATTGTTAGTTGATATTATCACTTTTGTCCATTGACTCAAGTTATACAAGTAACCATGCCTCAGCCAAGGTAATAATACGTATAGAAAAATTTAGAAATGTGTCTGAGAAAAACTCCTTTAAAGGTTCAAGATTTTATATTTTGGTTGAGTCTATAATATCCACACTTATTATGAGGACAAAATAAACCTCCCTAAAGGGACGTGAAAATTATGAGAGGTGTACTTTAGTGCCAAGATATTCGTATCAGATTATACGGAAATGGTATAGATAATTCCTTATTCCATTCTAGTGGATTAGGTGATGTGTGATGTTAGGTCGAGCTATGCTCACTAGACATACAAAATAAATTAGGTGGAGAAAATTTTATTTTATAGTGTATGAGGTTATTTGGTAAGTTGTCTCCTTCGAGTTAATAAGGTTATACAAAAGGGAAAAAAAAATAAATGGAGAGAAAGAGAAAAGAAAGAGAGTGAAAAGAGAAGATACTTAGACATCGAATTTATCAAACAAGCAAGAGTGGTAGTTGACAACTTTAAGCATACTCATTTTGTGGAAGATGATTATTCACTCGGGTGGAATCATAAGAAAAAGGCTAGAGGATGTGCTATATGTAGGTATAGGTTCTTTACTTTTGTATATACTAGAAAATTCTAGAGGTTATAATTTTTATTCTAGCTAATGGATGGATAAGATTCATGGATAAAATTTGGGGGATAAATGATGTATGGAGAAGTATGATACAGGTACAATGGCGTTATTGGTTGAACTCAAGGCATCTGATGTTGAGGCTTCGCAACTCGTGCTAGTAAGGAATTGAAAGGGCGACCTGAGTATATGTTGCATGGACTCTATAGGATTATTACTATTGACTTTATAAGATTGAGATGTCAAATTTAAGAGAGTATTGCCAAGACAGAACCCTAGGTACAACACTAGAGGCTTATGGGAGAATAAGATGTGGAAAGTACTTACACTAAGGTTAAAAACCCTAGCGACTTTCATTTGAACGTATCAAACCTTGTAACTTTAGCCGCATCAGAAAAGTTATAGGAGTACCTGGATTGATCTAAAAGAGTTTGTAGAGATCTTTGGCCAATTAGACAATAGACCTTCTTTGTAAGATACTATTACATAATTGTATGTCATTATTGGGAATCTTTGATCTCTTTGACTACAACCTAGAGCTAGCCACACCCTTAGTATACAATAACACAACTTAAGTTATAATTCATTTTGATTCATATTAACCGCCTTTTGCTTCACAAAAATTTGTTTGGTTGCGTTAGTAATACTTCACTAAATATCTTTTCCATCACTGAATTACCTGATGACATCAATTTTTATGTGGAATCCCTATCATCAAGGTGAGATATGTCTATCTTACTTTCACTAATTATCTCTAATTAGCTTACTGTTTGCGATAATCCTTTCAATAATAGTATCACCTTTTTTTTCTTATAACTAACTTTGATTCTTGTTTTTTCGTTTTGCAACTATTCGTGGAACCATTGCATTTAAAAGGACATTCCCCTTTCATGCAAGTTAGTTCAAAGTAAGTATGCTGACGACCAAAGGCTATCTTTATATGTGATGCTTTAAAGCCATTTCTTACCCTTTGCCAGTGTTGCTAACTATATGACTTTGTGAACAGGACTTTAACTTTTATCGCAATGCCTTCAGTATAAGATCACCTTGTTCCTTATGTCATTTGTCGCATCCCTATTTATGCTTTCGCAAGCTCTCGATTTGATTGAATAACTTGGCCATTTATTTTTCTCTCTTAATCCTCAAGGTTAAGTTGGGAACCATTGTGACTTTTTCCTCTTGTAATCACATAAACCTACATGTGGATTCCTACATAAATCATGAAAGGTACCTTTGTTTAAGTTCACTTCAAGTATTTATCCCTCGGTTTTCATAGATGGATAATCTTATATTTTGATCTTGAATAATACCTTGTATATATTATTCTTTGCAAGTAACGGTATTTGATATGCTCTTAAACATTTGATCACCACTTAGAACATCTATTTCTTCAACCATTAATTTGCCTTCCTAATTAATATCAAATGTTCATGTACCTTGTACTTGTTTAACTAATGTTTGGAACTATTTGACTCCTACTGGCCTTCATTTCTGAATTGTTTACGCTTGCAGTTAGTTTCATTCTATCTACCTCATAGTACCATTTCTTTACCCATCATCTTTTAATCTACCATCTGTTCTTTTCATCAAAATTCGGCATCAACAATATTCTGTTTAGTTTCAGTAATTGATTTACTTCTCCCTTAATCAACTTGATTTGTTTATTGGCATCATCTTTTTGCTTTGCATCTCTTCTTGACCCAAAACATTTACTTAAAAGATCTTAACGGACATCCAAACCTTGCCAATTAGAGCTTGTCTTTTGTATTAATGCTCTTGTTTCTAACATTTCTCATAATTGTTTGATTTTCCATATCATTAAAATTTTCCTTTTTTCTAATGTTATTTAAATTTGCTTTTTCATTTAAACCTCTGGAATTCTGTGGATCCTCAATTGTGCTCTTACCTTCTTCCTAGCATAGCTCCCCATTTCTTTAAAACTCATTGCTAGATATGGAATACCCCACAAATCAAGTAGGAAATGAGAGTCTTGGTAAGCATATGATAGCTTGTATCTTTGTAATGAGTCTTGAGAGAACCTATGCTATTTTCAAACACATGAGCGGGAGAGTTCGACATTCCCCAAAAGTGAGGTTTTACCAGTCAATTTGGCTCTATTCCATTCCATGTGCTTGCATGATTTGCTTTGTGGTTCTTTTGTGTGATCAAGTTTGATGTCGAGCTTATGGTCGTATGTTTCTTTGAAAGCATCCGCCTTCTCTTGATTTTAAAATATTTTGCGCATTATCTTGGGTTACCGTTGATTGATATTCTTGCTTTTGATGTGCTATGTGTTGCCTAGTTTGAGGAGATTGTTATGTTTTTGTATCCAAGATACATCTCCCTTATTTCTTTTATTTAGTACTTATTAAGGACAAGCAAAGGTTTAAGCATGGGCGAGTGATGAATGTCATGTTTGCATAGGATTTTATGAGTGTTTGGGAGTCATTTTAGGGGATTAATATGCTTAAATGTATGATTTGTGCCCCTATTTATGCTATTAAGCTTGGTTTCGCTTGTTCGAGAAGCGTCTGTAGAATTTAATCTTGCGAACCTAAAGCATGATGGTAGAATGATGATTTTAAGCCCTTGTGAACAAAAAAAAATAGAAAAAATGGTCCATAGACACCCAATAGGGACAAATTGCGGCCAAAACCATGGTCCAGGAGGATCCAGGTGGAAGCAGTAGAGAAAAAAGAGAGAACGAGCATGGCAGTGGTCACCATGGTCTGGCCATTGCGGTGCCCATAATCCGTGTTGGGCTGTGTTTCCCCAAGTCGACTTGATATCTTCGCAGTTGTTCAACTTTTAGGCGTTATGATGTTTATAGCCTTCATTCTGCCATAAAAAGGCAATTTTGACTGCTTCTTTAGCGACCCCCCATATCCATTCCACCATCTAGATAGGAACTAGGCTCCATTTTTAGAGTGAGAGAGAGCAATTAGATGAGGCAGATTCGCGAGGAAGCGGGATCAAGTTTGCAATCGACGGATTCACCGACGCGTTCAGGCTAAGCAATTCTTTCCCTTCTCTTCTGTTTTCCCCAATTAGATTTATTGCTTTCTAGATTGGTATATTAGATTATGTCATTCATGTTAAATTGTAGTTTTAAATCTTAGGATTGACGTTGAACTTATGCTTGCCTGTGTTTTTGAATTGAGTAATGAGAATTTTACTAAAAGTATTTAAGTAAGTGAATAATCTTGTCTTTCTGTTTTGGATACTCTAATCTTTTTTTATTTGATAAATGACAAAATGTGGTCAATAATTCACCCTTATAACTACCTGTTGAGTGATTTTTGAAGGGGAATGGAAAAATAACTAAAGAAAAAGGAAAATGATACCTCAAATACTCACGATTGTCAGTCGTAGTACTTAAGGGTCGGTCCA
>JACYFF010031958.1:56175047-56219746 GCA_017589665.1 Selenicereus undatus
CATATATATATATGTATATATATATATATATATATATATATCTATATCTATATCTATATCTATATATATATATATAAAATTTTTCCATTTATGTTATTTATATACAAAATAATGTGAATAAACGAAATGAAAATAAATGAAAAAAATGTGTTAAATTAGTATGGATGAAGCTTAAAAATTTCTCCTAAATAATCCATGAAGTAGTAAATATAAGTCCAAGTCTAATCCAAAGAATTGTGAGTAAAGAGGGGGATTTTTACTTGGAAGACGAAAAAGAAAAAAAGCAGAAAAGGGCTAAAGCTAAGAGGGAAAAAAAATTCTAGACTTAGGCTTGATCTTTTGAAAAAAAAGGAAATTTAACAAAAGAAATGCCCCCTGCCTTTTTTTATAAACCCCCCCCCCCACACACACCAGGCCCCTCTTTGCCCTACTCTCCAAGCACCCCTTTCCCTTTGTTTATTCATTGTTTTGCTAGCCAACCACTAGCGAGCTACCATTGCCTGGTGCTGGCTGTTACACCACCTCCAGCAACCGCCAGCTCCTCTCTCCAACTCCTCTTTGACTTGTTTGAATGGTGGGTTAGAAGGTAAGCACTAATCCCCCACATTTACTTCCACTCATTTTATTCCTCAATTTGGTTGGTTGGCATGTTTTTTTAGCTTGGATGATTGTAATTTGTGTGAATTCATGGTTATTATGGTGAATTTGAGGAGCGGATGAGAGGGAATTGTGGATTGAGTATGGGTTGTGGAGTTGTTCTAATATAATTTGGTTATATTCAATTTTGAGTATCTTTGATTTTGTTTTAAATGAATTTAGGGGTTGATTGGTGAGTATGTATATGTGCGGGTTGGATGTGCTATGGAGAAGAGGATGAGGTTGAACTTTAGGTCAAAGAAGGGAAGGAAGGAGCGAATGCTACTTTTGGGGCTTTTGAAGCAAATCAATCTAGTATGAATATTCGAATTTAACTTGAGCAAATTGAAATGTGATTTTAGGAGTTTTTGAAATAAGTTTGTTTCGTGTAATTTTGAAATTAAATTAGGAATTGGAATGAATTTAATAGTGTAAATTTGGGTGGTAATAGTAGTAGTTAAGGATAATTATGGGATGTGGTTCTTGTAGGGTGATTGAAGTGTTAATGATTAACTAAGTGTAAATTAAGGAATTGATAATTAGTATTAATCATTAATTAAGTGTTAGTATGACCCCAAAAGATGAAGAATAAAGGATTCATGCTTAACGGGAGTGAGAATGACACAACTCGTGCAGCTCAAGTTGAATAAGTGGAAACCAAGATTTAGCCGAGGCCAAAAAGGGTGAGTAATATTGAAGTGCAGTTCAACATGAGTCCAGTAGCTCGTACTTGGCATAAAAAAACAAACTAAAATTGCAAATCGAGCTTGGCTAATCCAAGCCTCCTTAGGGGTAAATCAGTAAAACTATTAATTGTATCGCATCTAATAATAATCATATTTGCAATGGAAATAATAACAATAACAATAATAATAATAATAATGACAATAACAACAATAATAATAATAGCAACAAGAACAATAATACCAATAATAACAATAATAATGTTATTATTATTATTATTATTATTATTATTATTATTAACAATAACAACAATAACTAGAATAATTATAATGTTAATGGCATTAATAATAGCAAGAATAAAGGTAACTGTATTAAGCCCTATAATAGTGATAATAACATCAATACCATTGGTGAAATAATAACAACAACAACAAAAAGAATGCGTGATGTAACTAGGATACCAAAATCAATTTGTGTGCATAAACTAATAATCATGAAGCCTTGATAACTAAGAAAAGTATCAAGGAACGCTACAAATTATTTTCTAAGGTTGTAATTAATAAAAATTATTTAAAACTTTTCTAATCTTATTATGTATATATTTGAAGCAGAAACAAGACTATTTCCATCATCGATAAGCCACGAGCATGCATTTTTTAAGAGGGAAAGAGTTTTTAACAATTTCAAATATGTTTACTACATGTAGTCTTGTTGCACGTACTCTTTGAAAATTATATAGTTACATGCAATATTCATGCAATGAATAACCTTGAACAATGTTTTGTCAAGTAACTAGGTTGTCCAATCAGTTATGAAACATTAGAGCTCACATCCCTCAGTTCACCCTCATGGCCTTAGCTTAAGGTTCCCGATCAGCTTGGGAGGTGTACACATATCTCAATGATCACATCAAATGCCAATAGGCATTCGACTTCTAGATAATAACCGATAAATCAGTTTTAATCATATTCTCTCCTTCTCCTATTTTCAAAGCAAAATGAATTGAAATGCGATCGCCCAATTAAATTGTTCTGAAGGTTTATTTTACAGTATGAAGATAAACGTGCTGGACTTCAACTTATCCCTTGAAACATTTGTGTCTTTCCTATTTTAGGTGAGGAATCAGTGAACAGTTCACTCCCTAGCAAGTTTGAAGAAAGTAAGGCTCCATGTCTTTTGCTACTTGGCAATGTTAGATACTCAAAGTGGATTTTGGCATACCATGCCATGAAGACGTGACAGAGCTTAAAGATCATGTTAGGTTGTATTTTGAATGAGCATGCGTAATATGACGCTTAGTCTAGCTATATTCTAGTCATGTTATTGTAAAATAGTAGTTTAAAATTGTCTTGAATGCTTTCAACTTATTGGAACGCGTAAATCTAAGTGCTTCAGTTAAGGTCGTGCAGTTGTTATATAGCCTTGTCTGACTTAGGACAATGGTAATGTCTATAATAATTAAGTCTTCCGTTGCAATCTTACTTATAAATAATTAGTTTAAGTTAAGCAAGTAGTTAGGGGTTGGGGATGTTACAACCTTTTAGCGATGCCACTCTTAGGCCCGAAGCAAGTGAGGGGAAGGGTAGAGCTTTGTCTGCCAAAGTATGCATAAAAGCCTTCAAGTGTTTTAACACTCCACGCTCATTTACAAGAAATGGAATCCTCCGACGCCAGACGTCAGAGTTAGTGCCGTCCAACTTTTAGTAGGTGAACAAACCAGTAAGCATGTTTCTATTTGCTGTACCTTGAATTTTACATTAAAAGATGGACGCTAGGCATATTTTCAATTAATCAAATTACCTAAAACTTCATCATTCATATCAAATGATTAATAATTTTGCTATAGCTCATAATCATCACATACCAACATGAATTAGAAATTTCCATATTTAATTACCATATTTTTCCATAGGAAACTTATGGAGAACATAATTTTTAAAACTAATTAACACATATAGTAATATCATAAAGACGAAGTTAAGAAGTATAGCATATATAGTTGATCTTCCTATCATAAATCCGAATTGTTTCTTAGAAATTAAAATGTTCCCCCTTAGCTACCTGCCAAGATCCCTTTCAAATAGTTTCATAGCTTGACTAAGTAACCTAATGCCTCTACAACAGTCATAATTTTGACTGTAACCCTTATTTTTGTATAAAGGGATAATGGTAGTAATCTTCCACTCCTGTGGCATCTATTCGGTCCTAAATATGACATTACATAACCTAGTTAATTAATTAAGGCCTTCTTCATCCAAACATTTTCCTATTTCCACATGTGTGCAATCTGGCCCAACTACTTTTTCATGTCTTCATATTTCTCAAAGCCTCTTCAATTTCATATTTTGTGATGTTATGGCAAGCCGTAAGGTTTTGATGCCTCTCAGTTCATCCTTGCTCACAATGTTTAGAAGAACCATGATCATCACCTCTAAAACTTTGTGAAAGTAGCTCTACCATCACCTTTTTATTTGAGCTTCCTCAACTAGTACCTAACCATTCTCATCCTTGATACATTGTACTACAAGGTCCCTTCTTTTTCTTTCCCTAGCTCTTGCAAGTTTGAAAATATCTTTCTCCCCGTCCTTAGTCTATAATCTTTAATGGTTATACCCTTACGATGTAAGCCATAATAAATATTTTTTACATGTATTTTTAAGTGAATAAATTGCTTTTTTTTTCTTTTTAAAAAGCAAACAATAAATTGTTGTGGTGTATATTATTTTGTTGATGAAAATGTAAAATGAGCCCTCTTTATTTTGTTTCTTTGCTAATGATATACTTTTTATTCTTAACTAAGGTTCAACTTACAATTTTTGCAGCATTTAGATCATTTCTTTGTTAAACTATATATGTTTTATAATAGAAACAAGTAAGGTAATTTCCACAAAATAGGCAATCACAGTAACTTAAGTAATTTTCGCAATATGAACCATACATATGGTGTGATTTATTCTTAATCGTTTAATTTTGTAATTTTTAATCTGATTAAAAACCTAATTAATAAACTCATAAGCTTTTAATAAATGAAAAGAAATATAATTTTCTAGGTTTATGTTTGGATCCAAATTTCCCCTAACTCAATTTATTTTTTAAAACAAGAACTAAAAAGAAAGCATTTAGGTCTAAAACACATGACTCTAGCAAACCCTCCCTAGCTCCCACCGCCCACCCCAAAAATGCCATCTCTCCATTGCCCACCATATGTTAAATAATTTTCTTTGGTGAACACTATCTTTACCGACAACATTTCTAGTTGTTTTTTGTTGGGAGATGAAAATACTTGGACCAAAGTTATGCTCATCTACGATTGCTACTCTGTTTTGTTAACAATTTAACTTCATGAATTTATTATCCCCTGCAAATTAGGACTTGATCAGATAAATAAGAAAGACACTTCTTCTGGATAATATAAATGATAACAGCAAATGACTATAACTAACTCTTTCAATTTAGGGCGGGGGGTCAAATCAAAGTAAGACGAAACCTTGATTGTACTTGCAATAAACCAAAACGGGGCCACCATGTAGCAATCTAGTCATCACTTTCACTAGTTGAATGACCTTGCTAGGGACATCTAGAGAGTTTGTCGTCCATCAAGGGCATAGAGGGAGGTGGCATATCTCACTAGTAAATATGGAGATTTAAATGTGTACAATCATATCATGATGCTTGCCAGGTGGGATGTTGTCAGAAACATGATAGGCAAGATAACAATGTTGCTGGCAAAAATGGTGTTTGTGAGCAAAAAAGGGTTGACAGGTCATCTGTAATAGAGGAATGGCATTTGGGGGTGGAGGGTCGGTTGATGGAGTTATGTGTTCTTGAGTTCTTGTTAAAATAAAAAACAAAATTGAGCTAGGGGAATTCTTGATCCAAACACCAACCTAAAAAATTATGTTTTCTTCATACTAAAACTTAATAATTTATTGAAATAGGATTCTTAATCAAATGAAAAAAATTACAAAAATGCAATGATTGAGATTAAATCATGCTATCTGTACATTTCATATTGTGGGAATTACCATAATTACTGCAATTGCCATTTCTCCAAGGGAGGATGTCCCAGCCAAGGGTTTTACTTTGAGGGAAACCATAGGTGGGTAGGCTCGCAGGCCCAATTCAGGAGGAGCTAGGGGGCCATCACTTGGGTGACTCTCAAGGGAGCTGCCCGATGACTTATCAATACGTCATGGAAGCATCTCCTCGTGGATTCGCTTGGGCATCAACTTCCTGGTGTTTGATCCTTCAATGGAGGGGCTCACTCGGTCTTAAGATCATGCTCCATCAACCTCTCTCAATGCCCAACTGGTCACCATTGAATAGGTGGCCATAGCGAAGGTAAGTTGTTCACCTTCGTCTTAAACTATCCTGTTCTTCTTTACTTAGCCTTTGCCTGGCACTTGGTATGAAATTTTTCGTAGGCCTTCGCTTGAGCCCTTAGGGCAACCAGGATGGTGCCCACTATTTTCCACTTGGAGGAGAGAGTTTGCCTCCTCTAGGATGGTCAAAAGAAGGTCGAGGACTCCACAGCCAAGTACAAGTGATGTTGGGAGAAGCTAACGAAAGAAAAGAAGTGGGAGAAAGAGAAGGAAAAACTATGCCATGAGCTGGAGGACTTAGACATGTAGCTAGAGTCTAAGAGAATCACTGCTCAGGTCATGGTGGTCGAGGTCGACCGTTTGGGGTATCAACGTGGTCAAGAGGAGTGCAGCAAATTCTTTCGCGAGTTCCTCGAGACTCTCTTCCACTTGGAGTTCTAATAGAGGAAGGGGTATTCAAAGCATGGGTCTGGTATGTCGATAACCATCGCCACGCCCGTTGTTCTAGCCAAGACCTTGATGAGGTCCTATTTCAATACAAGGCTCCCGATGATACTTAGCTAGGCAACTCCAACCACACTTCCCCTCTCAAATATGAAGGCTTCGTGGAGGATGCTACTGACAAAGACCCTACCATCCATTGTTGCAGCATCCTCTTTTAGCCCCCTTATTAGTATTACTTCTCCTTGGTATTTGTTGTCATCTTTTTTTTTTTGGCAAGGATCATTTACAAAATATGAATGAATATCTTCTTTCCCTCTCCACATTGATGCCTGTCCACATTACTTATTGTTTAAGTTCTTATTTCCTATTTGCATGCTTTGTCTATCTTGCACCCAAGGGTATGCTCTTAGCCCCTAAGTTAAACAACAAGCCAACGCTGGAATTTTGCACTCCGCAATTACAAACCAAGCTTAGGTTGAAAACCGATAGCTTTGTAACCTCTTGAAGGTATAGCAAATAACCAAGAGGAAAAAGGTGAAGCGGATGACTAAATGCCATGCTTTTGGATCCTTAGCCCCAGGGGTTAAAGGTACGATGAACATCCATGGGTCGTGCATTAGGACCCTCTACCCCTGAGGGCTAAAGGTGTAGCGAACGACCAAGGGTCATGCTTTTAGGACCCTGTGCCACTTGGGGCAAAATCCATAGTGAATGGCCATGGGCCATGCTTCAGGACCCTTAGCCCCTTGGGGCTAAAGATGTAGCGAATGGTCAAAGGCCTTGCTTCAGGAACCTTAGTTTGCTGGCTGAAGATGCAGCGAACAACCAAAAACCATATTTCAAGACCTTTGGCCCCTTGTAGGGCTGAAGGTGCAATGAATGGCCAAGGGCTGTGCTTCGAGATTCCTAGCCCCTTAGGGGGCTAAAGGCATAGCAAACATCCGAAGGCAGTGCTTCATGACCCTTAGCCTCTTAAGGACTGAAGGCATTGGAGCTGCTTAAGGCATAAGAGTGCTTCCGTTGTTATTAAGGGAGCATTCTCATTACTTTTAGCAATATCAGTACATCAATCCACCACTACATTTGACCCATAATGAGCATGTGAATACGAAAAAGTATAGGAACGCATACTAGCTTAATTTAACAATCATAAGGTATAATATCCCCTTAAGTTGCTACTGTGCCCTGTTCGTGGGATGCTCTTTCCTTGCAGTGTGATTGGTCAATACATTCCAAGATGGACATGCTCTTTAACTGCGTAGGGGCCTTCCAAATTGGCACTTAACTTTCCATGCTCATTTGACGTGGCTGCGGCTTCTATTTGCCTTAGCAGGAGGTCGCCTGGTTTGATGGGTTGCTCTTTAACCAACCTATTATGGAGTTAGGCAATTTGTGGCTTATACTGGACCTCCGGGATGTATGTGTTGCTGCACACTAAGGGCAATAAGTTTATGGCTTCCTTGAGCGCTAAGATGTTGAAGGTTTCCTGTAATGTGCTGAGACGGTGAGTGTGGAGAGCCACTTTAACCGGGATATATGTGAGCATGAATGTCGTGTTGCCCATAACGGTTTTCTCGGTGGTACGTGTGGACCATAAGGCACCGATTAAGTTGTCAGCCCATTTTGCTTTAGCGTCATCCAACTTCTTCTATTGGCCATGCAGGATTACCTTGTTCGTAGCCTCAGCTTGGTCATTTGTTAGCGGATGTGCAACTGTAGTGAACCGTGCTTGACT
Source organism: Selenicereus undatus (assembly GCA_017589665.1). Taxonomy (NCBI): domain Eukaryota; kingdom Viridiplantae; phylum Streptophyta; class Magnoliopsida; order Caryophyllales; family Cactaceae; genus Selenicereus; species Selenicereus undatus. The sequence continues at coordinate 56,182,869 of JACYFF010031958.1, forward strand.
TCCCAAGTCCTGTCGGTAGTCTTTGATCTTATTCATATCGAACTGATGCCGTTATCAAAGATCATAGCCCCCGACACACAAAACTTGGTGATTTTATTCTTTCATATAAATGTTCGTACCTATGCCACAAATATAGAAGCCATCGACTTCTGCCTCTTCCCATTTGGTGAAGTAATTAACATCCATAAAAAGGTACTTTTGTTAGTAGGTGGCTTTGAGGAATGGCCCTAACATGTCCATGGCCCACTTAGTACAGGGTAACGGGCTCAGGATGGGAGGTGTGGAGGGCTTTTGTTGTATCAGGGGGAATTTTTAACACTTCTAGCATTTCCTGACTAGGTTCATGGCGTTTTCCCTTAAGGATGACCAGTAATAGCATGCTACGCATAGCCGTAATTGCAAGCGCTTGACCCCTTATGTGCATGCTGCACACCTCTTTATGGACCTCTTTTAGGATTTTCTAACCCATTTTGGGTGTCACACAATGCAACAAAGGTCTTGCATAGGAATGTTTGTACAAGATTCTGTCGTACATGATGAACCATTCACATATTTTCTTTACACATTCTTCCTCTTTGGCGTCCGGGGGGAGGGTTCATTCGGTCAATGGTGATACGACGGGATCCATCTGAGTAGAACTTCGATCAAGCCGTATGATTTTCGGGGGCTCTATACTTATCTCCATTAGTGTCTCCCACTATATCCTTTTAGGCTTGTTGTCCGTCAAGGAACTAGCAAGCTTAGACATTACATCGGCCTAGCGATTCTCAGATCGTGGGATGTGAGCCATTGCGAAGCTCTTTAGCCGAGTGGTGCCTTCTTAGAATTGACAGACACAGGATGGCATGGTATCGTCCTTGGTTTCATACTTCCCATTGAGTTAGCTGACGACCAACTGAGAATCCAAGTAGGCCTTGACAGAGTCTACTGTGGCCATCTAACACAACTCTATTATAGCCATCAAGGCGTCATGTTCTACCTCATTGTTGGAGGCTTTCAACACGAATTTGAGAGCGCTCTCTCATTTTTTTCCATAGGGTGTTTTGATCGTTAGGCCAGCCCCGCTTCCACCATTGCTAGATGATCCGTCCACATATAAGTTCCATAAATCGGTATGCGGTGAGTAGGGGGTTCTACACTGGCACTTTCGGCGAAGAAATCTGCCAAGGCATGTGCCTTGATGGTACGAAAGTCGATTCCTATCATGATGACTCAATCGCCCATTTTTAGAACGCGAGGTTCACCTCTTAGTTCCATTCAAAGTGGGCACGATTCCTAAGGACGCAAAAGAAGGGTTGGCATTTATCAACTGATTTTAACATGAATCAGCCTAATAAGGTGATGCATCCAGTCAAACGCTAGAATTCCTTAACGTCCTATGGGGGCCTCATATCAAGCACCACCTGTACCTTGTCTGGGTTGGCTTCTATACCCCGACTGTTGAGCATGTAGCCCAAGAACATTCCATACCTTACCACAAAAATGCACTTCTTAGGGTTAAGCTTCATGTCATGCTTGCAAAGGACTTGGGACGTCTTTTGCAAGTCCACGAGGTTTCCCTCATCCAATGCACTCTTGGCAATAATGTCGTCAACATTCACCTCTACTTTCTTCCTTATTAAGGGTTTAAACACCTTGTTTACTAGGGGCTAGTAACTTGCTCACTTGTTCTTGAGCCCAAAGGGCATAACCTTGTAGCAATACAGTCCGCGATCTGTAATGATGGTCATCTTCTCTTGATTGTTCATATGTAAGGGAAATTGATAACACCTGGAGAAGGCGTCCATAAAGCTCAACATCGCATTCCCATCCATGACGTCCACCAATTTGTCAATCTTGGGCAGTGGGTAGCTACCCTTTGGGCAAACCTTGTTAAGATATGTAAAATCCACGCATATTTGCTAAGTTTCGTTAGGCTTCTTGACCTGAACTACGTTCGAAATCCACTCCGGGTACTGGCATTCTCAAATAAACCTCGTGTCCAAAAGTTTATGGACCTCCTCAATTATAGCTGCACATCGCTCGGCTCCCATATGTCGTTTCTTCTATACCATTGACTTATAGGTTAAATCAACATTGAAATGGTGCTCTCTGACTGCTGGGTCTATTCCAGGCACATCGTCCAGCCCAAAAGCAAAGATATCTTTATACTCTTATAGGAGACTTACAAGAGCCTATCTAGTTTGCTTTACCATTTCTTTATCTCCTTACACTTCGCGGTAGTGAGGCCTTATGACAGGCTATTTGTCCTCATTTCAGGAATCAGTTGATTTGGCCCTTGTGCACGAGTTTGTGAGGGGCCTTTTTTAGCTCCCTACACTCTGCGGTAGTGTGGCCATTTTGCACATAAAATTCACAGTACTTGCTCGTATTGCATGGTTTTAGTGTCGTGGTCATGGGCTATGACTTTTATAGCATGGGATGCCCCTTGATCTCAATAAGCGTACTTCGGGGATCTATATTAAAACGTTGGTCCCAGACTTCATTCCTGTGCCTCCTCTCAGCTCGTGTCAGGTTTTTTTCCTTGGTGGCCTTGTTCTTTCGAGGACTCTCCCCTATTTTCGTGCAGATCTCAGTGGCCTTGAGAAAGTCGTCTTCCTTTTTAAGGCCTCCACTAGGGAAATTTCCTTTTGCTCAGCCAATGAAAACGTGAACTGTCAATTCTTCAAACCATTGAGGAAGGGGTATAAGCGACTCCATCCTCTAGATCTGGGATGAAGACCGTTTCCTAATGGAATCTCTTTACAAACTCCACCAATGATTCTTTTGAACCTTTCTTGATCTTAGACAGGTGCATGCTAGTTCGTCTTTCCTTATGGGTGGCAATGAAGTAGCTTAAAAATGGTCAGACAAGTCGTGAAAGCAGGTAACACTCCAAGGAATTAAGCCGTTAAGTCAGGCCTAGCGGCCTAAGCCACTCCTTTCAAGGTGGTCAAGAAATACTAGTAATAGGTTGTATCATCCACGTCTTAGACATATATTTGGGCTTTGTATACCCCCAAGTACTCTTCGAGGTTGGTCGTCCCATCATACAACCCTTAATTCAGCATCTTCACCTTCCTTGGCCTTGGGGCACTCATGATAGGGATGGTAATGAAACCTATACCCATTTAAAACTCGTAAAACCTGCCCCATTCAAAATCCAAGTGGGTGGCGAAAATAGGTTTTAAATGGGTATGGGGTGGGTATTGGAAAACGGGGTACCTGTACGGATATGTGTCTGGGTATAGCTCTTACCCGCCCCATACCGCACCCTAACCATACCTGTTTTCATAATAAGAAAAAAATATTTTGGTTTTATTTTGTTGGTTTAAGTCTAATCCAAACCCTTCTAATGAGAAATTAGTTAATAATATATTTTATTTGACATTTCCAAAACATATATTCCAAAAATATCACAACATTGTAATCTTATAATGACAAAAATACATACCGTACTTGGATATGAGCTGCATATGGGTATTAATTTTCATTCTCTATGTGAACCCAAATAAAACCCGTAAAATCCAATAGGTATGGGTATCGGTTTTATTTTTTAATACTTAATGGATACGGGTACGGGTATAGGTACGATGATCAAAAACGAGTTTAGGTACAGGTACATCTCACCCTGCCTCGTACCCGCCCCATTATCATCCCTAATTCACGACCTCTTCACAAGCGTGGCAAACTACACAGATCCTGGGTGCATAGTCATTCTAGCTAGCTTGTCAGGGGTTGGTGGCTTTCTCCTCACCTCTGCTATAAAGGGGCTTCGGCATCGCGTAACACTCCTGGTGTGCTCCTCCATCAGCGGCCGATCCTCGCCAGCTTTTAACCGCATAAGTGACGGTCATATATTGGTGGCTGTGAGTACGATCCCTAATCATGGACCGTTATAGGGAGCATCCCTTTCGCAGAGGGTCCTCAAACCAGGCCGTATGCTAAGAGTAGGTGACGTATGGGGTTGAGGCTGTCCTAGATAATGCCAATTCGGCCTGGGCCTTATGAAGGGCTTGCCGTGCCCAGATAATATGTCAGACGTCCACTCCTATTATGCACTCGTGGTTGCTTACTAGTCAGAGGCCAGCCATGCCACGGGACTCTTGCCTATCACAGTGTAGCCTAGAGTAGTCTCAGTGAGTAAAGGACTCACATCCTTGGGTTAGCTTATAGTCAAACATAGGAGAGGCCTCATAAAGCCTGTTACTTCCATTGTTTTCTTTACTTGCTTGGTCACCTGGTGTAATAAAGTGTCTGTCATAGTTTTTATGACATTCTTTAGTGCGTCTATAGTGACATACGCATCCCACTCAAGCGGCCACTAATAGACGAAGCAGAGCGTAGCCTCAGAACTCTCATAGGCATTGTGAACTTCGTGTGCGTCAGGTAACTAAGTCATAGGGTTCTTGTCTCTTCTAGACCGGGCCCTAGTATCAGTGCTTACTACAATCATACATCATTCTTCCCCATAGACGATGCTAATCTGTTTTCGAACAAAGCTTCTAAAGTGATGAGGTGGCGACGAATGAGCTTACGAGATGGTCAATTTTCTGGGTCGTTGTCCCTTCCTTTCTCCTTCATTCTTGCCAAAAAGGCCTGCCCTGGATGTTGGATTCGAGGAATGCCCCTTCGATGCTAAAGTTACGGGAAAGGTGAACGCTTTCTGGTAAAGAAATATCACCAACATAGATGATGTCAGAGCATATATTTCTGTGCTCAATTGCTTCCTTTTTTGGATCAGGTAAGTGAGTATTTATAGGGTACTGTAACACAGATTAAAACGGTAACTTCAGAAGAGTTTTATCCTCGCAGGCCTGGATGAAGCCAGATTCCCTCCCCTTACATGGCCCATGACAGATTCCTTTTCCGCAGGATCCATGACTATTGCAAAGCTGGATGGGAGGCTACGGGTTTAACCCTATCAATATATATATATATATATATATATATATATATATATATATATATATACATACATACATACATACATACATACATACATACATACATACATATATATATATGCTGACCATTATAAAAATATATATATGTATGCACGATATAATTGAAGGAATTTCATCCTCCATGCCGTAAAAGGAAGGTTACTAATGAGTCATTAAAGCCACAATTGTTAAACAATTAACAGCACAAAAACAATCTTGTAATATGTAAATCTCTAAATAGGAAAATTAGAAAATACAGTTAATAATACTTCTCAAAGATAAATAATAATAATGCTACTAACATTCATTACCCATTAATGTCTTCAGTGCTTCACAAACCCAAAATTTAGATATATATTGCATATTCATCACCAAATCTACTAAAAAACTGAAACGAAACCATCCTTCGAGGTCTTAATTATCTAGACATGAATACCAACATTCGACTTCCACCAATGTTAAAGAACTTGAAGTTGCATTTGCCCAAGAATGACTTCAACTTTTGATGACCGATTCGTGACGTTAAAGTAAGGATTTTAGTGTCCCTTGTAAAATTTACAATTTCTGAAGTACGTTAAAGTTTAAAAGCTAAAAAATTTGCAATTTCAGCACATCAGGTTAAAATTCAAAAAATCTTAAAAAATTTATGGGAATGACAATGATTTGTTGGTGAAATAAGAATGTTTGAGTAATTCTGTTGTGTTCTGTTTTGTGTTGTGCTTTGTCTGTGTAGATTGACTCAGAAATTGTACTATTGCTTAAGTACAAGGGATTGAGACTTAAAGTTGGGAAAAAAGACTTTGACAAATATGGGATGATTTACTTGGTTAGAAATCTCCATGAATTTCTTGCTAGACCTGTTAAAGAAGGTGCGCAGAGATACTTTAGGATAATTGTTATCATCTTGATTAGGCCTAGGTAGAGATTCTAACTTATTATTGAGGATTACTTCACAAATATGGTCGTTAAATGCCTTGGGAAGAAAAGAGATTGAGTTTGTCATTGTTGAGAGGAAAACTCCTATTAGCATGAATCAAATTATGGACACACTTGATATAGCGATAGTTGCAGTTGGTGAAAATGTGGAACAACAAAATGAGGTGAAGTTAGATAGAGATGGAAACCTTGAAGTCAACCGTATCTTGAGCCCTATGGACAATCCTGAAGTTAAGCATACCCCTATGGAGAACCTTGAAGTGAAGCCTACCCCTGTGGACAATCCTAAAGTTAACCCTAGTTTGATCCTTGTCGAAGACCTTGAAGCAACCCTCTGAAACCTAATCCTATAGATAATCCTAAAGTCAACTTCAGTTTAACCCCATGTCCAAGACCCAAAAGCAAAGCCTGTAAACCATAACCCCTATGGATGGCAATGTAGGATTTGCTTATGCGTATTATTTGGGACAGTATCATTGCATCCATTGAAGAGTCAATACTGAAGATGCAGTTAAGTATAAGTGCAACTCAAACTATGAGCGGTTACATTAGGATAAATGGATCCCATAATGAACCTGAATTGATCTTACAAATGGATAATCATATAGAAGGTAGGGTCAAATTCGAGCTTATCTCCTAAAAGTAGTCAATTAAAACTCCATACCTCAAAAGTTGACAAATTCAAGGGAATAATGATCTATGAACCATCAAAAACAAGAAGACAACATGTTATTCAGGCTAAGGGCATTGTGATTTAAGAACTTGAATAGTCTAAACAAATTGATTATAATTCAGAGAATAGTGATTAGGATAAACAAGTTGATGAGCTTGAGTGTGGAAGTGAGCAGGACAAAACAAAGTATGATGTATCTAATGATGATGATGATCATGATGATTATAAAGCTTCTATCATAGATGAGAATGAAATATTTAAAGATGATAGTCATGATAGGTTTGAGCCAAGTCATAGAGTGTATGAGTATGGGAGTTGGCTCCTCCAAATAATGTTGGTTCAATTGAAGTAAGACAATGGGAGGTTTTTAAAGAAAAAAATCATTTTCTTGATGTCATAAAATATTACTAAGTTCAGCAAGGTCGACACTTTAAATACTTTAAGAATGACAATCGCAGACACAAATTTTTTGTTTAGCTAAGAATGTAACTGGAGGATCCATGCGTCTATTCTTCATGATGGAACTACATTCCATGTAAAAGTGCTAAACGGAAAAAATGCCAAAGGCTTCAAAATAATCTTATTGCTTATACACCATGGATTGCTAGAAAGCTATATGATGATCTGAAAGAAAACCCTTCCATGGACATAGAAGGCATGGATAATTTGCTAAAGGGCATGTTTGGAGTTATAGGGCCAAAGCATATCAGGAGAAAGGTAAGATACAAAATCAATGACATGATAGATGGCAAACATGAAGAAGGATATCAATATCTTACTAAGTATACTGAAATTGTGATATGATTAAACCCTAGCAGTTGTGTTTCATGAAGTGACATGATGCAGTAGAAAAAGATGCCTCCCTCTATTATTCAGGATGTTCATCTACTTTAATGCATGCAAGCAAGGTTTCCTACTGGTTATATGAAGTTTATTAGCCATGATGGATGCCATTTAAAGGGTCCATACAAAGGAATCCTTCTCACTGCTTCTGGACTTGAAGGAGAGAATCAATGCTTTACCATTGCTTATGTAATTTTAAATCAAGAAAGCAAAGGTAACTAGTCTTTCTCCTTAAACAGTCTAAGAGGAGTAATAGGAGATGACATGGAGGGCAATAGCCCTTCATTGTAGATAGATGCAAGGTAGCTAATTTTAATTTAATTTAATTTTTTTGAATTTGTCTTTTCTCACCCATACAAACAAAGCAATGAACTCACAAGAATGTTTGCTGGCAAGGTGTAATTGCTACGATTAAAGCCATCTTTTTAGCTTTAAAAAGAAGGATATGTGTTGTTCACGATGTGGCAAGCTTTAAAAAGCTTTATCAAGGTGCCAAACTTTTACTGTTAGCTATGAAGGAAGCCAACACATACAATTATTTTGTACGCAAGAAAGCTATTGATGCATTGCAAAGGAGAACCCTAGTTGTAACTTGGTTGCTTGATGAACTAAAAGAATATTGGTCCATATATCTATTTGACATGTCTAGAAAAGTCGTTTACAACTCTATTAACTTTGTGTAATCTTTTAACCATGTCATCAAATTCTTCAGGGATAATCAACATTTAATCTTTATGAACAAATTAGAAACAAGTACATAGAATGGAAAACTAAAACGAAGGATGCATTTGCTCAGTGGCCATGTAAAGTTGCATCTATCAGTAAAGCTTAGGCTCACATTCTTGAAAAAATATGGATGGGGTTTGACTATTATGTTTTTGTGGTGAAGGAGAGTTTATGATAACAAGTGACTGTAAGTTCAAGGAAACAACAAACATACTATGTAAGCATGCCATAAGATGCATAAAGTTCATGGCTTAAGATGCGGAGGACAGGGTAGATGAATTTTACAGTGTGAAGAATTACAAAGTTGCCTATAGTTTTGACATCCATGTTGTAAGAGATCCATGTTGTAGATGAATGGAGGAAATGAAATACCATGAGGTGTAGAATATGCAACAAAATTGGTCATAACTCATCTAGTTGTCCAATGAATCCCATCAGGAAGCACAACTCTAAGAAAAAAGCACCCAGTCAACTAGAGTCCTATGGACAGACAATAAAAAAAAAACACCTTAGTTAAAGTCTATAATGGCAACTTTCTTGCTCAACTAGACCTATCAACAGATCTGTTGCCCATATAGGTAGCCTTCTTTTGCATCTCCCTCTTTCACCAGATTTGTTAGCAATAGTGAGTAGCGAAGTTCACAATCTTCAAAGCAACTCACTTCTATCAAAGTTGAGTCTTCTATAAAGGGCAAATCACCAGCACTACAAAGGAAAAGATGGCAGGGTTTAAAAGCAATTGGTTGTTTCTCACGAGCAATAAAGCAAGGATATGGAAGCCTTGAATGACTGATAGATGTCCTTATTTTTATGTTCAGTTAAGTTTTTCTTTCAATTATTTAAGGTCTTTTGGACTATGGTGGTTGTACATGTTTTATTGCGTTTGCCTTTTTAAAGGTTGTGTGTTTAGGAGGTTATTTGCACTAGTGGCAAAGCAGTATGATTTTCTTTATTTTGAGATTCACTTTTTCAAGGTTTTCTTCACAAGTGGGGCTAAAGCTGTGTAAGGTTGATCTTGGTACTGATGCAACCTTTGTATCTTATTGTCGTTGGCAAATGCAATTCAAGGATGCAATTAGGGATTCACATATTTTTTCTTCAACCAAACTTAAATTTTAAATCTTGTTCATTAAGTTCATGTCTTTACAATACATAGCTTCCCAATTGCATGAACATTAACCTAAGCCATTAACCTAAGCCAAAAGCACACCTTAAAATACCATAGTATAAGCATGAGTGTCTAGCCCGAACACATAATTAATGAAATCCTACTTGCATCATAGTTATTATCCAACATCCCTTTAACCCCTACTTTCATTTCCTTAACATCTCCATCCAACTTTGTGATATGGTCGTTCACTTTCTTCTCCCTGGCCACCAGCACTTGTAATTAGTTATCTTCTTTTTTAAGCCTCAATAGCCCAATTATATAAAGACATCAAGCCTTTCTTGTCATGTTGTTCAACCCAAAAAAGAAATACGACACAACCCAAGCAAGCAAAGTATGGTACAAGAAAGTTCTTCTGCATCCTAGACACATTGTCCTCAACCTCTATCAGCTTTGCACACCTAGTGTAATGAACCTTGTTGTTTGAAGATGCTACTCCAAAGCTTGAGGGCCCATCCATGTTTTGTAATGCATGCGTTCCTTAATTTTTGTGTTAAGCTGACTGCCCACCTTTCACGTCATGAGATTGTATTTTATTAACTATATAAGTTGAATTATTATTGATGTGCTTATGTGAGCGATAATTTTTTTTAAAGAGAATATTGTTGTTTCTATTATTATTATTATTAGTTTTGAAAATTCTTCTATAATTTTTACTAAGCGTCCATAAGGACTATTACCAGGTATTAATTTTGAGTAGGAACCCGAATACGATTAGATTGTTAACCATAGAATTAGTTTCATCGATTAATGAATCGAACCTTATTATATTAGGGAACAAATAATCAATGGGAGGTCATACTATCGATTTAGGTTTAGAGTAAGAGGTGCAAGATTAGACTAACGATGTTAAGTATTGGGTAAGCTTGAAACAAAAAAAAGGAAAAGAGAAAAAAGAACAAAAGGGGGACAAAGCCCTTTCTGATTTTGAAACGGGGACCAAAAGGCGGGGTTCTCTCTACCACAGCCCCATGAACAACCATGCGAAGAGAGAGAAAGAGAGGATGAGAGAGACCAAGGAAGAGAGAGAGAGAAGGCGTGTGGCGGCGGTGCCACCCCGGTGCGCACACCAGCCCTGCGGCTCCTCCACCAGCCCGACATAGCCACCACGAAGAGAGAGAGAGAGAGATCAAGCGAGAAGGAGGAATGATTAGGGAACGAGATGGAACTTGAGATGCCGGTGACTGGGCATGATTTCGACAACCACAGGGGTTCCCAGTAGTGGTAGGTAGTCAGTGGGGAAGCAAAAGAATGAGCCAATTGCATGCATGCCAACCGAACAAACCCTAGCAGACATTAGAAACCCTTAACGCACCACCACCACCACCGCCACTATCGGCGGGTGGGCCTAGCTTCGAGGAAAAGCAGACCGAGACAGAGGGATAAAAACGGGCTCTTAGCTTGGAGTAGAGGTGGGTGTTTCTCGCCTCCTAAATTATTACTAATTTTCAACGAATTTTACTGATTTAGTTCATGCATGTCTGAATCTGAGTTAGTAATTAGTATTTGGAGAATTCAGAATGGAAATTAGGTAATTATAATGATGATACTGATTTTGGGTTCTTGCATAATGATGATACTGATTTTGGGTTCTTGCATGTTGTGTTCAAGCATAGTTTATTGATCGATTAATTTAGAGAATTGTGAAACAAGCAAAGTTATGCTAGAAGCTACTGTTAGTTCAATTTTGGTATGCCTAAAATCTGTTTAGAGGGTCGCATGTGAACGTTGTACACTAGGTTGCTAACCGGGTGGTTGAGGTATTTGTAAAGCAAGCAGAGTTTAGGGATTATATGATTAGCAAATTGGGTACTTTGTGAGTAAAGAATGCTTTGAATTGATGCATGTTGAATTGGTTAATTCATGCTTGAAATGACCTTGAAACGACCCAATGACCTTGGTTATAAAATAGACTCGAAAGCCTTAATGTGAATTACATTTGTTTTTGAAAACGACATACAATGGGCATGCTTATTCCCTAATTGTGAGTTATAAATACAAGTTAACTTCATGTCTTATCTCATTTCGGGCCGGTGAGGGCCTTATTTAAGTTAATGAACTATATATGTTTTTATATGCCATAATGTGCCGCTGGATGGATGCTGCTTGCTCGGTAAGTTTATACGTCGCTATTTCATATTTCATTATGACCTTTGTGATAAAATGCTATGATTACAAAATTAAGACCGACTTGGTAGTTGGATGGATTGAGGTTGAACTAATGAGAGTTTTGAGGTTCTTTGTGGTCGGTGTTGTGTGAGGAGGGAGTCTGCGTTATGATTGACCGCAATCATGTGGATTGTGAGGCCATGTATGCCTTATTGAACAATTTTTTCCAAGTTGATTTATGAAGTGTTTGAAGGTGTTACGTGTGAACCCCTCCCCTTTTATGTCATTAAAATTTATCATGTGTGCGAAGGTGCAATTTTGAAAAAGAAGGTTTTTGTCATTCAAAAATAAAAGTAGCCATAACTATTAACAAATGATGGCCTATATTTAACTATACGAATACAGTTTTTAAATGGGAGTGAACCTGTTAGAATGGAATAATCCCTAAGGAATTTTAAAAAGGAGTGAGTTGTATGCTAAATGATTTCACTGTAAGAGACAACAAACTTATTAGCCGCTATGGCCATATGCTTTTAATTGGCTAAGATATCGTGCTTAGGGATAATAAGATGGGAGTGAACCTATTAGAATGGGGGAATCCCTAGCCTAGGGAGTAGTCCCAGTAGTGGGAAACCCTAGAGACCCTGACGAGGGTTGAGGTCCAATTAGTTGTCATCCCGGGAGTAAGAGCTCAGCGTGAGCGATAGTATCACTAGGGGTTGAGAATAGATCTCACCCAACCAGCACATTATGATGATCTTATGCCTAGAGTATTTTCCTAATAAGTAAGAAAAACAGTCGGCATTTTGCCATTTCAAGTATTTCAAGAAAAAGAAAGATTTTAAGGCCCATTAAAAGGTTCGAATAAGATTAGAAAAGCTTATAAGGGTCATTAGAGGACCAATATGAAAGAGATTTCTTTTTAAATAATATGAGTCTCGAGAGGCTAAGCAAAGTGTTTTTAAGAAAAAGAAAGAAAGTTTCCTGTGCACATTCTGTGCATATCTTATGAATGAGATGTATCCTTTGCATATCTTATGAATAAGATGTATCCTGTGCATATCTTAAGAATGACATTCCAAGCATAGTTTGAATGAAATTTCAAATGAAGTATGGTTACATCCTTGTAATTCATCGAATATTTAAGCTTCCAAGTGCGCATATCCTGTGAAAGAAAGTCTCTTACCAAGTCTCTTACCAATAGGAGTATTTCAGGAACTTTTAGAAGGAATATAAGCCTTGAAGAGATTCGTGTGATTTATAAACTATTCTTTGAACATATCATGAGTCACCGCGTTTTCACATGTGTGTCTGAAAGCATCTTATTCAATCCTTGTTGCTTACTTGTTTATGTGCCTAAATGCTTGTTAGTAGGGAAGTTTGATAATTAAGGGCCTAGAAATGAGTTTGAGTGACTAGTATGAAGTTTATGGGTGATAATCCTTTCTTGGGGACTATGATTGCCTAATATGAGAGTAATGTATAAATGCGTGATATGTCACTATTATTGGTATTATTGCCTGCAATTGTTTTGATTTTAAGGAGTCGGAAAATACTCACTGAGCGTGTGGTTGCTCATCCCATTACTATTTTCCCTTTTCCCAGTTTTCTTTGTGATAGGTAGGATTCAATCTATTTGTGCCAAGTTGGAGTCTACCCTTGCTTTGAAAAGGGGTCATGTATGCACATATAGAAGTGGATTTACGTGTTAAATGATGTAATGTAATGTATCCCTAGTTTTGTAAATGTATGTAAACAAGTACTCTAGTTTATGTAGTGCATCTTGTTTAGAAGTCGCTCTGTATGGCCATGTGAGCCAACCGTCTCATTAGTTAGCCACCACATGTATAAGTCGTTTATATTTGGGATGTGAAACCCCAGTACTCCAAATGTATGATCCATTAAGTTGTATCTTTTATTTCCTTCTTTAATATTGAACTTTATGGTTTTGGTGTAGTCCAGGTGAGTAGCCCGTAGAGCTGTGGACTTCAGCGTGTAGCCGTTCAACTTATTTTAGAGTGCTTTGCACTTCTGTTGATTGTAGGGATTTAATGTAAGACTTTTAGCCTACTGGTCAATTTTCTGGTGAAACTCTATCCGTTTCGCCCCAGAATTTAAGTAGGATTTAAGAAGTTGTTAACGCTTCTAGCCCTAGGGGTTGGGGGTGTTACATGTTTGCTTCAAGTTTTCAATCTTCCCACTTGTATTGCAAAAAAATAAAATAAAATTATAACTCTTAAACAATCCACTGTCTCAGATCTGATTAGAGCATCATGGAGCATGATACTTGGAACAAATTTAAATTCAAATGATGAAATTCAAAAAATAATGAAATCGTAAGAATGAAGTTCAAAAAATAATTAAATTAAAAGACTGAAATTTAGGAAATAATTAAATTGGAACTATAAAACTAAGATAATGAAATTGTAACAACAACAACTCGCAGTGTAGATATCGCTCATGTGAGGTCTGGGGAGATCCAAATGTAAGTAGCCTTACCCCATCAGGCATCTCTACCATCAGAGAGACCAATTCTAAGATAATGAAATTGTAAGAATGTAATTAGAAGAATTAATTAAGAAAATAATGAAAGTGGTATAATGAAATTCAGAAGATTCAAACTTGCAATAAAAACTTGAAGCAACCAAGCTATGGTTGACAATGGCAAAGGAGTCAAAGATAGGGAGAAGAAAAAGACAAGTGCAATACCTATCCCTTCGTTCTAATTTTTATGTTTATTTTGCACTTCTTTTAATAAAAAACCAAGAGCCGGTATGGAATAAGCTGTAATTTTTCCATGCCACGTCACATTGCTCGTAGGTTTTACACTATTTAAATTATTATTCACAAAGGTTAAGAATGATAAAAATTATTATTTACTCTTGTCAATGTGGGTAAAAAAATGGTATCAATAGGTAGGGCGTCAAAAGATTAATTTTAAAAAGGTCGATGGAGGTAAAGGTGAATATCTCATAACTAAAATGTTTATATTTGAAACTACTATAATGTTTTTGGTATATTGAAAAACCGCTCATGGGAATAAAAATATTCCACGCAATCTTAAATATTATTGTTCAACTATTGGTTCCTGCTAAAAGCAAAGGTAGAAAATAGGGATATAGTGAAAGGAAAGAGAAGAGTGAAAGGTTATGGAAGAAAGTATAGTGACTTGACATCCCAAATAAATAGAAGATATTCCTTTAGAAGGCGTACAATAATGCTATCCCAATGAGCATTAATTAGAAAGTAAGAAACTTCATAGGAAATGGAGTTTATACAATTTGTGTGCATGGGGGTGAAACGGTTAACCAATTATTTAAGGACTGTCAAATAACACCATATATTTGGAAGGCAGGAAGGATGGGGATATAAATTAAAACCTCAAGAAACATGGAGTAGAAGAAATGGATAGAAGACTAAATCATGTTCTTAATTAATGATAGAAAAGGAGCTAGGGAGGTAGTGGAGTGTTCTGTATCAACCTTGTGGCAAGTCTAGAATGCTAGAAGCAAAGTTATATTTGATAAAGTTAGTATTAACACTACAGAGATTTTTTTACAGGCCAATGAGCTTAGTTTAGGAAGTCCTGCAATGTTTAAGATTAACAAAAGAAAATAGGGGAGGAGGGAGCAATTTAGAGTAAGGGTAGATAGCATAAGGAATGCAAGTTTCTAATGTACATATGGCAGCACATATGAGATCAACGGATACGTTTTTGATGGTGTGTGGGACAGGATAAGCTCTACGCAAGGATAGGATGGGTGATAATGAAAAATAACCGAGTAGTTTGCAAGAGATTAAAAACTGTGTTAGGAATGTCAGTAGATGAGATTGAACTAATAATGATTGAGAAGATTCTTTGTGTGGCCATTGAGAAACGGTAGCCACAACAAATTGAAGTGTGGACTAATTCATTGCAAGTTGTAAAAGTGTTCATAGGCAGCATTAGCGCCACTCACTTTTTAAATGCTCCTGCTACATTACAGAAGCTCGCGAGCTGGCTAAACCAGCAAAGCAAAGGGAGCCTTGGTGATTTTGTCTCGTGCTGTAGCTATTGCTTTTGTCTTTAAAAACGAGATAATTTACGTGGCAAGATGGATACTTATCCATGTCTATAAATCAATGATAATGCTTATCTTTACAATGTAAAATGCTTAACACAATACAAATGCTTACATTAACATGTTGAAAAATACTTATTCCATGTGTCTATCATTGTACTTCAACTTTGGCTATTTGCACTACCAATAAATTTATCAATTATTTAGATACCGATTATAACACCATGAAAATAAAATGTTTACTTGTGAACAACCAAAATATTTATCTCTAGATAATGAAAATGCTTATCTACCATTAACAAAAATGCTTACTTAGAAATATCCAAATGATAAAATGCTTTTTTAGAAACAGCCAAATAATACTCACCAATATGTACATACAAACTATAGTAATAGATGCTTATCTGAATATCAAATGAATAGTTATTTATTGGGAATACCATCTAACACTATCTTTATCATCAAATTTACTCTACATTCATTGGAGGGAGAGGGGATTGCGAAGAGACCATATGTCAGAAAAACATGAAATTAGATTAAATGGATACTACAACAAGAGGTAAATTGAAGAATTACAAATTTTACGAAAGAGAGTTAAGGTAAAAATGTAAAACGATAAATTTAGGAAGAAAGGGATGAAAATAGCTTCAAAGGAAAGTAAATTTTAGGGGGGAGGTGGTTGATAAAATCATAGATAATACACCATGTAATATGCTAATTAGGATAAAAAGGCTTTGTTTGGGAAAATCTTCTATGTGTACTAAATAGTTACATGAGTACCAGATAACTGTCGGGTAGTTGACTTTTTAGTACCCTGATATATGTGTCATTGACTTTTCAGGCCTTACTTTTTTGACTTAATTGTTTACTATCTTGAGGTCTTATGTTCTTATTTTTTAGTACTTTCCAAATAGCTGTTTTTAACTTTTTAATACCTCTCACACTATTGGTTTTTACACATTTGACCCAAAATTCTTGAAATTATGAAAAGACCCTATAATTGGAGAAAAGATGCAAATAAGTTGTTTTTATGGTGGTTTTTTTAGAAAATATGCTTGTTTTAAATGGTTAAATTTCTTATAATGACTTTACTAGTACTAGTTATTACAATCTACTACTTATATCATAAATATTTGTTTTTTGTGATTCTAGGTCCATCATGCTTAGAAACATAATAAAGCTTAATTATTAAGCTTTGAACATTACCTAAACTTAGCCGGCACTAGACCCTGGTGCTCCTTTGACTTCTAGTTTGCAAAAATTACTAATCTCAACTACACTTTCTTAGATCATGCACAACATAGATCTGTTTGATTTCCTACCACAAACAGTAGTCACTAATCTATTTTTTATACTTTTATAAACAATGGAACTTTAATCAAGAAATTATAATATTTAAGACATAAGGTTTGATTGAACAACATTCCCTACTAAGAAGCTTCTATTATTGAAAGCTTGAAAGTAGAAACATTACAATCAAAAGATTGACGAGGGACTTAAGCTACTAAGATCATCAAAATACTTACTCGTAGAGAAATGGAGAATTTTGACTTCTCTTTTATTCAAGTATGTTCAAATGATTGTGTCCCTTCTCAACACTCAATCTCTCCTTCTGTAGAAGAGATGAACTACAAAGGATGCCCTAATGCTACAGTACATATACTGATATTTTCACATGACTATAGCTGCTCTCACATAGCTATAGTAAGTCAACTTGACACTTGACAAAATAATACAATAATGGTGCAACAAATTTTTCAAGCACTTAATGTTGACAAGACTAGCCATCCATATTAAGATCCGGTGCGCCTTTGTCTCTAATAATGTTTCCAATCCATCATTATATAGATAATCATTAAAATCTTCATCAAGTTGAAAATGCTTTGGATCCCATTTTTTAAATAATTCATGAAGATATTTCTTTTCTTTTTCTAATAGGAATTTTCCAACTTCAACATCAAAGAGATAATCAAAAATATCATCTGAAGTAGCTCCTTCTACCTTCATATATTTGCTAAAACTGTTATGATAAATAAAAGTTACTGTTCCCACAATGTATTAGTATTTTTCCTTATTCAATTAATGCCCTCGTTTAATGACAAATATTGTGAGCCCCCATGGCTCTTACTAAAGTAGGATCACTAACTACTTTTGGTCATTCTAGAAACCATTCTTGTCTTTGATCGTACGACTTGTCTAAATCAACTAATTAAACAAAATAATGGGTTGGTTTGGTATTTTCATTTTCATATTCAATTACTACGCAATGTACCTTGACATACAAACTTCTATTGTATGGAATTTTTGTTAGACCATCAGGAGATGTGAGAATCGAATGGATCCTTTTAAGCATTCAATGTTGAAATTTAGTTAGTCTTAAGAACGATGAGTAATTTGGATATGGTATTTTCATGAGGTAAGCTACCACTCCATGTTCCCAAGCTTTCATGATGTGGTACTCTAGAGAGATTGAATTGACTAGGAATCTAACACCACCAACTCCAGATCTATTAGGGAAGAAAATCGTAGTGCTCCATGGCCCAAATATCGTATGAATAATATATATGATAGTAGTTGGCATAGGTTGCATACAAGTTGTTGAACCATTTTTCTTGAACATGAGAACTTATATTTTCTTAAACATCATAAGGATACCTTGGATAATTTATTTGTAACTCTAAAAGGCTGAGTCTTTGTACTATTAAATAGGTAGAAGACAGCAGACCAAAGCCTGATCTATTTTTTGTATGAAATTCCAAAATATCCATAAGGACTCTACCAGAAGGAGAAACCCATTCTAGCAATAATGACATTTCATTTTGGATTTTCACCTTTTTCGGTATGAGTTCTGCTCTGATGATCACTATTGACAAATTCATGGGTTGAACTATCTGTCATACAATTCTTCAATCCCTGTATATATTCAATAGAGAAAGAAAATTGGTTAAGCCATAATTGCCAACGTAGGAATCACCCTTGCACTTACATATTTGATAAATTCTCTTTCGCAAAACCAACTTTGTGTTTGGAATCAATTCGAAGAACAAAAAGGTTTGGGGCTAAAAAGATTAAGAACTTTTTAATTCTCTTTATGGTTGCAAGGATTTTGTTTTTCCATCGTGGGATTGTTGCATTCTGCTTTATTAAAACTTCCACTATAATATTTGCAGAGTTTTTCTCCTTTTCTGATCTTGAGTACTGCACTCTTGTCCTCTTTGTTGGCATCTATCTTAAGAATTGATTCACTTCCTTCAGGAGGCAAATTAAAAATTGGAAGATTTTTAGACATCTTTTTGAAGTTTTGAACAATCTTTGAATCACTAAGGGTCCATGCCCAACTTACTTCTTTCTTGAGTTTCTGCTACAATAGCTTTCCCAATTTAGCTAGATCTTTAGTGAAATCTGAAAAATAGGTAAGACATCCAATAAAACTTTCTAATTGCTTCCTATCTTCAATCTTTTCAGGAAAATTTTCTAATTTTTTAAAAATTTGCTTTTATATGATAATTTGTCTAGCTTTTATTTGTACTCCTAAGAACTCAATTTCTTATTCAGCATAGATGCACTTGCTCTTACCAAAAATAATAGCATAACTAATACTTTGGGTGACAACTAGAACATAATTGTTGTGTTGTTCTATAGTCTTAGAAAAGACAAGAATATCATCAGTGTAAACTAGATAATAGTGATTAAGATCTTTGAAGATATTATCTATTCATCTTTGAAATATTTGGGGCATACTTTTTAGACCAAATGGCATTACTATCCATTCATAATGTCCTTGAGGGACACTAAAATCAATTAAAGGAATTCTTTCTTCATTTATTTTTATCTGCTAGTATCCACTTTTGCAATCCATTTTCGAGAACTAAGAGGCTCCTTAAAAGGACTATTTTGTTAGGAATGTAATAACCAACAAAGACATTATTATCATTAAGCTTTTTGTAACTAATTACCATTCTAGATTTTCTTTTTTTTTTCTTAAGCCTGATTTCTTACCATGAAAGTGGGACTGCTGTGAGAACTCTTGCCACTTCTAATTAATTCTTTATCCAAAAATTCTTTGATTTCTTTATTAAATTCTTGGATACCTTGGTGTATATACACCATTTGTTTGACTCGAATAATAGTGTTAAGGTTTAGCAAAGTAATCTTTGCAAATGTTTTATCTTTGTCCTAAAATTTAAGAGGATTATCGAAGTGGAGTTACTTCCATAATTGCTCTTGTTGTTCAACAATCTACACTTTAATAGACAATTCTAGTAGTAAGATTGTTAGTGATATCCCACATTGTACAGGTATTACCTTCTCACCACTCTGGTGGTGTGCAAACTCAATCTTTTAATGAGTGTAAGCCTTATGTAGTTTATCAATTGGAACTGAGCGATTATTTATTGTGAATATTATTTGGCTAATGGTGTGTGTGCATGGAGAATATAGCCTTTGAAAATTATTCCTTATAATCATATCATGATAGGATTGATCAGTAGCCCATAGAACTAGTATAGTGCATTAGACTACTCGTATTTGTATAAACAACCCTTCTATGGCTTCGTTGTGGGTCATTTTTCTATTATTAGCTATCCTATAAAGGATTCTCGGGTTTTTTCATATAAATTCTAGAAGTAAAGAGCTTTTTCCAGGACAAACAGAACAACCACTGTTGATGTAGGCACACAATTCATATCTATTATATTTTTGGCTGACTTCATAGCATATAGTCACCATTAGGATTTGTATTAGTGATTTCATAGCATATCTCCATAGTTATATTTTTGGTTGATTCATCCTCATGGATTAGCTCACTAATAGTTCTTGTTTTATACCCAATGACTTTTCTATCTAGACTGATACTCTAGTCTAAACTGTGTCTTGGCGGTTCAAAACCCATTCTACTCATTTGATTGGTCACACTGTATCATCTTCTTTAGCTATCGCAGATCCTTCTCCCCATTCTTATCTTGCACTCATGCTTCTTAATAATTAGGGTTTGATGGTGATTTAACCATTCTCATTAATTTTTATTGCATTTATCTTATTGATTTTTGTGTGATTGGCCAAGCTAGATATCCAAGACTTATCGATTTTTATCTCCTACAGTTGGATTTTATCCTCTGAATTTTTTCATTGGAGTAGGACTCTCAAAATGTTTTGCATCTGGCATTGTTATCTTAGTCTTTGTATCTATAATATTATCTAATTTGTAGATTATTTTCAAAAATATCCTTAATGTTTAACCTCCTCTTTTCATGTCCATCCCAACTATTTTTATCTTAAGGGATAGGAAGTTTTTGGTAAATTCATCTTTTAAGCTTACATAATATCTAGGTCGGCAATTGAATCCTGTTGATCCATTACATAAATTTAATCCCTGTGATAATTTGATTATTAAATTTGGTTTGCCTGATATCACAAAACAAAGCACAAATATCGATATTTTTTCTATAATACTATAACAGAATAATTTGAACATGGACACTTCTAACAAGGATATACTTGTACTTTCTATCTTTATTATGCTTAAAGATAATTTGCCAATTAATGATATTAACTTCTCCAATATCATACTCACAGTCTTTTATTTCTAGATCTCATTCTATCATTTTGCATATGTACTTACACTTTAATTGAAATATGCAATTTTTATAGATTATATCATTCGAAATTATAGGAAGGACCTAAGCTTCTTTGACATCTTTATTCTCATTATCTATAATAAATTCTTCTCCTTGAATACTGCTAAGACTAATTGAACTACTTTCCATTCATGTGAATAGTGTCTTCATAATCACTCTCTTCATATTCATCCCCCAGTAAAATCTCAACAATTTCCTTCTTATTTTTTAGGGCTAGATCTAGTGTTTCTTCCTCGCTAAACTCAAAATAATCTAGACTACCTGAGCTTGTTATTATTCCTATTTTTGCATTCATTTGCATAATGCCTACTTCTCTACATGCCCAACACTTATAGTTGTTTTTCCTTACAGAACAATAAGCAACTTTTCTAAAAAAACATTCGCTTTTTATTGCTTGGTTTGTTATAATACTTTCGTTTGTATTTCTCTCCCCTTCACTTATTAAAACTCATCTTCTTATAAAATTTTCTTTTTCTACTACCCTTAGGTCCATTTCCCATTAATGAAGACTGTCCCAACAGGCTAGAAACTATTACTTCATTTTATTTTATTTTTGTATATCAAGATATTGGTCATTGACTCTTTTTCTTAAATAAGGGATTATTGTACCAAGTGTATCAATAACATTCTCTTTTTCAAGCATTGTAAAGTATCTTTCATTGATTATAGAATTTATCAGATATGGTAATTTATCATAAAACATACCAATATTGGTTTCATGATGCCCAATTTTGTAATAATATTGACCAAATTTAGCAAGATAATTTTTTATATATCTTATGTCCTAAAACTGAATGTTATTAATCTTCATTTGCCACTATCTATCCATTTCTTTGGAATCAAGTTTAGCACCGATAAGCTCAGTTTTGATTTCCTTACATAATTTTTTGAGCATAGCAGCTGGAGTTTTCATTATTCTTAATATAGTTTTATCTTCCTCATCTAATGAGTCATACCAGTTAGCTACGGCGGCAGAAAAATTATTCTCGATATAATTTAAGAAATTTTCTGTAGTCCATGTGGTATTCAAATTAAATGCACTATTCATACCTGTTTTCTAATGTTTGAATATTTCTTCTGTATTGCGGGTTACATCTATGTTTAGAATATAACCCGTTTGGCTAATTTAGGTAAGACTAATTTCTTCAAGGATGTGGCTTTCCTTAGGATGAACCCCCTAAAAAAGTTGGTTGTATGACCTACTAGAACGTATCTAAGTCTCATAAAATGGGTATTTTTTCTAGAAGACTCGCCAAATTCTTCAAGCTTAGGAATAACGTTGTTAACTCGATTGGACTCGATTTTGTTTATGCTAAGTTCTTCGCCAATCTCATTGATTTCACTGTCAGATACCATTTTATCATATTTTTTATCCAAGTTCCTCCTAATTTCTTCTAGTGGTACAACATTAAAATCCACTGTTTAATTAGGTTCATCTATTGATACATTTCTTCTTCCAACTGGACATTATTGTCTCTTCATTATCATCAGATAATACGTCTTTATTTAACTATTATGCTATAATTCTATTTAATTTTTCCCAATTTTGTTCTTTATCGAACATATTCTGTAATTACTCAAGATTATACTACTTATACTCAATCCTCTTCTTCTTCCTTTGCATTTTTAGATGATTTTTCAATTGATCTTTCTCCTACTTCTTGTTGGATTTTTATATCTTGCGAAGGAAATTGATTTTTGTTTTTAGGTTTTGGAAATGATACTTACGTTGAAATGGAGTACTAATACTTAATCAAAATTTTCCACTATGTTTCATTTCGTTAATTACAAAAAGATGAATTAACGATAGTTGCTTCTTTATCTCCTTAATTTCAATCTTAATTTTTTTATTAATTCGGCTTTTAATTCTAAACTATGTCAATGATATAGTTTAATTGCATCACAATTGAAGTGACTCCTTTTGTTGAGTGTACAAGATCTGAATAATTACGAGCAGGAGAAGTAGATGATGATTCAAGCATTAAATACAGTTAATTAGCTCAATTAGTTATTAGTTAACTTATTATCTTAATTATTTTTAGCCACATGGCTCTATTACCAATTGAAAGAGGACTTGAATTACTATTTAGGAGAGAATTTACAAATGCACAAATTAAATTTTTTTGAAAGCAAGCTTTGAAGGATTGGGGTTAAAAAAGCAAATTTCAAAAGTTTAGGGGGTAAAGAAAATATAGAGGGTACTTAAAAATTTGCTTACTAAAGTTCAAGGTACTAAAATATTTGCTTCACAAACTCAGGATGAGAATTTATTAATGTCGCATACGTCAGGGTACCTGAGGATTAACTTTATGATAACTGTCATGTTTTAGTTGATGGCTAATAGTTGTTTAATGTGACTAGCTATTTAAAAAGATCATGTTCAGTTCAATTAGTTGCTGAATGTAAATTGAGAAAATAAAACATGACTATAATGTTGTTGTTATCATCGTCATTATCATTATTGAGTTAAAAATTTCTAATTTCGAATTTGTAATTTCGAGTCCCATCTTTGAGGGGTGTCATGCCATTATAATTGTTTGAAGTTACCTAATAACCATGGGAGAAAATTTATTTAAAATAAATAGCAACGAAACAATTCCTTTGAGAATATGCAACTTATTACGACACCTGTTATATAAGAGCACAAAGAAAGAATGACCAAATTTTGCTAAGCACATGACAACGTAATGCCAAGCCATATTATTAAGTTCTTCATTTGACAATGGTTAATTTGGAAATCAAAAAGTAAAATGCTCACTCCAGTGGACAAACATTAACATGGATAATTGTTTGATAGATATTACAACAAACACTACTTGCTACTATCAAATGTCATTTTACTAAATGCTAATAAAAATATATTCCAAAGTTTTTCGCTAAACAAGGAGAAGAATTCTTTTAAAAAAAAGAGGTAAAAGAATATATTCTTATAATATAAGTGCATTTTGGAAAGAAAAAGAAAAAAGAAATAAAATAAGTAAAATGATAAAAAAAATAAGTAAAAAAGTTATGATTACCAGAGTTTGCAATAAGTATATGTTAGTCATTTGAGTTTCAAGTATAGTACTCCAAATGGACCAAATGTACCACCTCATTAATGGGCGAAAAAAAGACATCGCCAAAGTGTTGGTTACCAAAGAATACAATAAGTATATGTTCATCCTTTGAGTATCAAGTATGGTACTCCAAATGGACCAAATCTACCACCTCATTGGCAGGTAGAAAAAAAGCGCTTCACACATCATTTTCAGCTATTTAAACACCTTCTTCTGATGTTTTGAACCAATTTCATGCAAATTTCATTCTGTCTCGCTTACATACATTATGCTCTCTTTCTCTCTCTCTAGATGTTCTTAACCTCATTTTTTCTTCGAGTTTTCAATTGGATTCCTGATATGCTTCTGATATATTAATCTCTGCATGATGTTGTGGTTATTCATTGGGTTGGCCGTTTATTCACAGTCTACATAGTGAAATGTGGCTATACTCTTCCTTACATAGGTGTGTGAAAATCATTGGCTTCGATTTGTTTTCTTCACAATATACGATTTGTCTCTAAAACTTTGATTAGAGTTGGAGATTTGTTTTTTCCAATCAACGGTGTTGGCAAATGGATCTCGTCAGCAGCACGTAAGAATTTTAAAATTATCTATAATTAAGAATTTTTATGTTTGATTTGCAACTATTATTGTTGATTCGAGTATTGGTGTTGATCACCTTTATGTTCTGGATTTAATAGGATGCTTAATTTTGTGTAATGTTCAAATGGTCCATGATTTTTGTTGGTCAAGATTTGGACAATTGATTTGTGTATTTGTCTATTGATTAGTTTTTTCCAAGCTTGATCAAGATTTAAGCAAGATTCAAATTAATTTAGTGAATAAATCTTTCATTTGAGTTAACTGTGTGACTACGAGTGTCCAAACAAGACTTGCAACAAATGTTATTATGAAATTGAAGTTTTATAGGTAACAAATTAACTAAAAAGAAAATGAAATGTGATGACAAATCTTGTTGTTAAATATTTAGTAAATATATAATATATTTTATAATGATGAATGTGATCTTCTCTTGATTAATTTGTATCCTATGCCAATGGCTTTGTGTTTTTCAATTAATGAGCAAACCATAAAAGCATATAAGTATGTTTTTAGCATTACTAACAATTTTATGGTTATATTGATGAATATCACCTTTCTGTTTATGCATTTATTTTATATGCTGATGTATGGTTTTTATTTGGTTCCCAAAATTGATGTATAATTTTAATGTCCTATAATTTATTTCATAGATATTGCATTCTAGTGATGAATACATGTTTTTTTTATAGTGTATTTAGATTAGTTGCCATTAAATATAAAATTTTATTTGTTGACTCTATCCAATACATTCATGAATGTATATGCCTAGCATTTAATTTTTCTCAATTTTGACATGTATGTACTGGAGATTTCCTATTCATTTAGAGTATTATTATGTTGCTCTTATCAAAAGAGAATCAGAGATATGGGTAGATAAAAGACCTAAGAGGCATTAGGCTATAAGTGGGTCAAATAAAGTACCAGAATTGAGCAGTTTGAGCCCCAATATAAGTTCAATAAAACCTAAGTCCACCGAAAGCCTTGATATAATTCCTACAAGCATGGATTGTGAAACGAAGAAAGATCTAGTCATCGATCTTCTAAATCTAGAAGGATCGATAAAGTTCTACGAGTTTGAATAAAACTAGGAAATAATCTATATGTCCACAAATATGGAATCCTGATGAAATTCCTCTAAAGAATCACCGTAAATTCCTATATAAACAATCCATGGATGAGGCTAAATGTAGGTCAATCAACCTTTACAGGCTATATTGTGCTTACTATTCTCTTCTAAAATTCTGCCTAACTTGAGTGTCAAAGACTCTTAAAGAGGAGAAACCCCTCTTTGAGGGTTGTTTTGCAAGTAGTCCTAGGAAGGTGGTGCAAGTTCCTCAAGATTCTCAAAATAGCTCGAAAACTATGCACTATGCTAAAGCATTTGAAGCTGCATGTAGTGACCTGGAGTCGAGCAAGATGCCACCTAAGGATGGTGACAAGGGAAATAGCACTCCTTGGCCTAAGAACTAGGATTCTACAAGTTACGATCCCAATGCTTAAACTTCTAGAAACGACATCTATCTCCTAGGTGCACTCAACCCTAGACAAGTAGGCATCGCTCCAAAGACAGAGGGGGAGTTGATCACGTTAAAAATAAGTAGACCTGGCAAAAACTGACCCGACCCGAACACACCCAAAAAGTTTGGATTTTGAACAAAATTTTCTCAACCCAAACCCAAAATAAAATGAACTTGAAAAAACCCACAAATTAGCAGGTGAAACCCGACCCGAACCCATCCACTTGACCCAAACATTATATCCTTGTTTCTTAATTATCTGTCATTTATTTATCCTCTTAACAATAATGGTTATTCATTAAATCAAATCATTTAGAGAAACATTATATATTATCGCATCCCCTCACAAATTAAACAATAGTACTATTGTTTTTCCAACCCATTATCATAAAATAACATCATGCGAAACTTATCATCTTGACAACTTAAAAGAATAGGTATGAAACGATGTGAAGGAACGATCTACTCTTAAGAAAATCAAACAAAATAAACCAAATACCATTATACTTTTATTGAAATGAATGTGTTTAATATTATTGTAGATAAATTACATTGTCAAAATCTAAATTTTTGATTTTATAATTAAAATAAAATATCTTGTACTTCTCTAATTCACTTTTGTTTTGCTTCTATAACTACAATGCTAGTAATAGGAAATGGGCCAACTATATTCGTATTACAGTCAATCTCTTAATAAAGTATACCTAACTGGATAATGATGGGTCAGTTAACAAAGATATCGAGTTATTGAATAAGTTATTAGCGAGCCAAATTGCTCTAACCTCTTAAGTTGCTCTAGATGGGCTAACCCATTAATGACTTGACCCATTATTGACCTTGTTTTAATGCAGGGATGATCCATCCAATCTAGGATGACCCAACTCTTATACATAACATTCACGTACCATATGAAAAGTTTGAATATTTTCAATATTCTTTTAAAAAGTTACAATTACGATGTTTTTTCATTAAATAATGATGATTTTCGGTAATAAATGAGCCCGATTATTAATTTTAAAAAAAGAAAAATAATAAACAAAAAGGTGTTCTAAATCTGTTAGGTTAATCTGAAACCCGTAAAATTGAAATACTCATGCCCGTATTTTACTTGAACCTGAAATACGCGAGACCCGTATTTTACCAGAACCGAATACACCCACCTACCCGAACTAACAAGTCTAAAACTAAGTAAGGCTATGTTGCCCATGATTAAAAAGTTAGATGATTTCTTAGCTTCTCAATGGAGCTCAAAGAAAGATGCTTTTAAGAGACTATCTGTTACAGACAAGATAAGGATTGCACAGACTTGAAAGGATTTTTTCCTTAATAATGCAAAGGCAATGGATCATGAGAATAGACCTCTTAAGTATTACAGGAATAAAGATGAAGATTGAGAGAGATTTTGAACCTCAAAATGGCTGAGTCGGAGAAATTCTTGCAGAAGAAGCTTGGTCAAAATGGGCCTCGCCAAGGGGAAGATTGTGAAGAAAATTCACAACTGTAGAGTTCAAGCTCTATCAAAGTGGTGACGTCTCGACAACATTCAAAGGAGAACGCCAAGAAGACCCTCCATTAAGGAGCTCTCCTAATAGGTCGCTCCTAGGTTAAGACACCTTTTGAAGCTAAGATCTTACAGGTTAAACTCACAAAGAAGGTCTAAGTGCCAAAATGGGGCAGTTTCATGGAACTAGTGACCCTCAAGAGCACTTAGTGAATACTAAACTCATATTTATCTATAACCATCACCATTATAGGGCATGATGTGTAGATACTTTCCTGCTACCCTAGGGGTAGGCCACCCCCAAGATCTATCAAATCTTGGGATGCTCTTTCCACTAGCTTAGAAGCCACTTTGTTAGATGCAAAAGTGCTCCAATATCAGTTGCATACCTAATGATGTTGGCCTAAAGAGATCAGGAAACCCTGTCTGAATATGTGGAAAGATTAACTTGTGAGAAACTATTTATAGAAGACCTTAAGCAAGATGTAGCTTTAGCTTCCTTCACTAATATGCTTACGCGTAAAAGCTATAAAACAACCAACCACCCTAGAAGAGCCCTGAAGATGGCAGAAAGCCACCTATATTTGGAGGCAACCATGAGAGGGATTAGAACTCCCAACGAGGTATCCAAGAGGGATGAGAAGAGATCACTTAAGCAGAACCAGATAGAAAAGAAAGAAAGGGTCTTTCAAATAGAATCTCTCTTTAATATGTTGTAGAGTGATATCCTAATGGAGATCAAAGAGTGTCGACACATAGACGCTCCCAATCCTCTCAAGCATACACCCAAGAATGAGAATACGAACAAGTGGTACGCCTTCCATAAGGGTTATGGGCATGATCCATAATACTATTGGGATATGATAGGGAACTAATGATTTACCAAACAGGGGGAAGTTAGACATGCACTCAAGAATAGGCCTCAAAAGAAGACGAAACATCTAGAAGAAAGGAGTTCAGAATAAGATCACTTTCAAGACACACCTTTTAAAGGCACCATACATGCAATCATGTAATTATGGACACTTATTCCAAAATGTTTTTTGAAGACGGTGGTTCTATATCTCATCCACTTGATCATTCCATGGTTATCAAGTTGACAATAGCCAACAACATAGTAAGCAAGGCACTAGTAGATACATGGGTGCTCCATAGGTGTTATGTTTTATTACTATTTTCAAAAGCTTAGCCTAAAGGATAAGGATAAGGATAAGGAAATGCTTAAACTAATTAACTAATCTAAGTGAAATTATTTAAGGCAATCTAAACTAATTCAACCAAACTCATCTAATCCTAATTTATTAAACATTAAAACAAACTAATTTACTAAATCGAATAAACCTAAACTAATACTTATATTAATTGACCCAATTAAACCAAACTAAATAACTAAACTTGAAATAAACCAATTAAAAACTAACAACCTAATTATTTTGTTAATACGATATTACACTAAGGAACTTAATCAAACTAATTAAACTATAGGGGAGGGGGACGAAATTAAAAGAAACGACAATGAGAAGTGACAAAACACGAACAGCATCAGCAAAAACAGGGGAAGGGAAAGAATTGAACCAAAACGAAGGCAACAGGGGAGGGGAAACAAGATTACGATGAACCCAGGCAGATGAATCAAAGCATGGCTATAGTAAACAAAACGAAGGCGAATGATTACTCACAAAGAAATTGCAACCAGCTTCAAACGCAAAAGCATCCAAAAGCAACTCATCGAACCGGAAGCAGGGGAAAGGGGAAGTCGAATGAGATTGAACAAAATAGACCCAAAATTCGAACCCTAAATTCGACTACCTAATCTGAGAACCTCAAATAGAACGGAACCAAAATAAGGGGAAAAGGGAATTTGGAATCGAATGCAATTAACCCAAAGTTTGAATTACAACCCAGAACTTCGAAATCAAAGCTAAATTACTTGGAATTAAACGCTGAAAACAACATAAATTCGAAACCTTAGATTGAAAACTGAAATGCGAAAATGAAAACTAACCTAAACCTAACCCTAAAACTAACTCTACGCTACTTGAAACTCGGACTTTCTCTTCAATGGCATCACTGCTCCCTTTTATACTCGAACCTTCTTCAACCTTGACCGTCGATCGCATAGGTGTCGTGGATGGAGGAGATGGAAGCCACCGAAGATGGGTACGTGGTGGTAGCAACGTGGTTGACGGTAGTGGGATGGGTTGGTAGGTTTCGGTTTTGGGGAAAACCGTGGGTAGAGGGTGTAGGGGTTTGAGGAATTCAGTGGGCTGGGATGTGGGTGTGCTGGAAGAGAGAGAGTGATGACGAGGTAGAGAGAGAAGGGGGAAGGAGATGGGCATGGCGATGAAGGTTCTGGGTTTCTAGGGTTGGGTATCGGGGAAATGAAGAAGAAGAAGACGCGAGAAAGGGGAGGGGGTGTTTTAAGTGAGAACCAGTTTGCTGAACCGGACCGGTCCGATTTTTTTTTTCCTTCTTCTTTCTTTGGCCGGTTTTTATCAATTTTTGGCCCGATTCTTCAACCTCCGATAATTCTTCTATTTTTCTCGCTTTTTTCGCCATTTAAGCCCATTTTTCGCATTTATTCAAAATCTGCAAAACAAAATAAACTCAATTGAAAACCTAAAAAATATTATTAAAACGAGCATAAAATTGGTGAAAAAGTACCTTAAAAATATCACATTTTTAGCTCAAACAAATACTCCTACACCAAGATTTTGCTCGTCCCCGAGTAAAATAAACTAAACTAAAAGAAAATGAAAATAAAAGAAAAGAAAATCCTAACTCACTGTCGTAGGAATCACGTTTGCATTTAGCGTATGCAACAAGCCCTTTAAACCCCTTGTACTCCCAAGTGGACGAGTGAGGTCTCGTGAGGGTTTCAAAGTGAAAATACCCACAAAATTATTCCAAAAATAAAAGAAAATCTTTTTAGGTTTTCTCAAAACTGATATGTACAAAACTCGGGAAACATATGCACAAATCCTAATCAGCTAAATCACCCATGTACTCAGTTATTGACCTGTATATACACAAAATGTACATCAAAGCCCTTTACTTCTAAATGACATCAAAACACTGATTTTCACCCCATTGTACATCAAGATTTTGAATCCATTTCAGTGTTTGTGTGCAAGTGAATCATCATCTCCAGGACTCAGATTTACCAGAACAGACTCAATCCCACTCAGTTGACACAACTACATTATTCTTATGCTAACTTTGGAAGCAAGCTTTCCCAGTAGCAATATCGCCTCAAAGGGTAACACCCAGCAGCACGTGCCTCAAAGGGTCCCAGTGGCGCATGCCTCAAAGGGATACTTGTCATTCCAAATTTTATTCTTTTTCTTTATTTATCATACAATTTTTTTTCATTTTTTTCCAAAGTAATCATGTCATAAGCTAGTGGGAGAATCATTCATGGAAACCTAAAACCTAAAGACAATGATGAAAGGATAACAAGGACTAGATAACACAACCTTTAATGAACAACTGGGGTTTAGCATCAAGGCTTAGAATATCACATTCGAAGTTGGAGACTTATCATGCACATCCTATTTCTATACAAACTAACAACTAAAGCATAGGGGATTCAAACTAATCAGAAAGGTACAAATGTTCCCAAAAACAACAAAAATTTTCAAAAATTTTCAAAAAAAATGGCACCTCACTCCCACACCAAAACTTCACAATGTCCTCATTGGGAGAATCAAGGTGCTAAAAAGCAAGCACATAAACTATACAACCGAAAAGCCTAGAATATATACAACTAGAACACTACCAAAAACATAAAACCAAAAACAAAATAAAACCAAAATGAAAAAGAAAAAGCAAGACTAAAATCAAAGAAACACACAAAAATGAAAAACAAACCACAACCCTAAAAACTAAAGAAAAGAAAACAAAAATCAAAATCAAAACAAAACCAAACACACACATATATTTACAAAAGCAAAACAAAAATCAAAGACCTACTAAATTGCAAACTAAACAAAAAAGAAATCTAAAGCAAAATAAAGGAAAAGAAAAACAAAAAAATGAAACAAAAAAAACAAAAAAAAGATTAAAAAAAAAAGAAAATAAAAATGGAAGTAAAATGAAATAAACAAAAATGAAATAAAAAAATAATGAAATAAACAAAAATGAAATAAAAAAGGAAAAACTAAAACATGCTAAGCTAAAAAAACAAAGTATTTACAACTAACACATATTCACAAAATCCTAATATATACAACTAAATACAAAAAGAAATAAAAGAAAAGAAAAGAAGAGTGGAACGATCATACCAGGTTGGATACAGGTTGTACCCAAACTATAGAGTGTATGGAGCATCAGCCACTCCATATTAAGCTGAAAAGGTGCTACGCAAATCAGAACACATTAGAGCACGCAACAACTTATCAAACACAGATGCTCAACTCTCAATAGCAGAACAACTATGGAAAACAGAGAGTTGGCACCAGATTTAGTACATCCATATAGTCAGGAAAGCACAGGTAAGGGCCCGTTTCAACTTATCGAACAGTTGGGCCCACTCAGGAATGAAGTGAATATACTCAAAAACAACCAGTGGTGAGGTCATAGGCCTAGCAACTATGTAAGCATGAACGAACTCTCTAGGCAAAGCAAAGGGTTCAAAATCCACAAGTCCTTTAAGTTCAATATGCATATGAGTCTGGTCAAACGTCTCAGTGCTCATGTTCTCAGACTCAATATAATCAGACTTGCAAGATTTAAAAAGGAAGTCCCTCTGGATGGAATTAAAAGAAAATGACTCATAATCAGCACGAAAACCATCATTAAAACTTCCATGGATACCAAACTCACCAGAAAAAGATTCATACTCTACAGGCAGAATATTATCATCAAATTCAAACATAGTGAGTTCCGGTATCTCATCATGCATTACAAAGTCATCCTTGAGTCTATCTGTGTTTTTATCATCATGAGTCTGGTCTAAACAAGGAATATCAAACACAAAAGTCTCAGACTTGACAAATGTAGACTCGGGAGGGTCCAAAGATGCAAGAACAGAGGGACAACTGCAATATTCAAGAAGGAGGTCAGTTTGGACAGGATCGACAGAAAATGATTCATATTCAGCACGAAAATCGTCCTTCTGACTCATTTTAATATCAAACCCACAAAAAAATTCATATTCGATTTGCAAAATACTATCATCTGATTCAATTAGAAGGTCGGGCATGATGGGATCAAAAGAGAATGATTCATATTCAAAATGAGAATCCACATCAAAACCTTCAGTAACATCAAGCTTATATGAAAAAGATTCATATCCTGCAGAAAGAATATCATCAAAGTCAAACATAGCGAGTGCAGTCACAATCACCTCCTCATGCAACTCCTGTGAAACATCTTTCGATTCATCCAAATCATGAAACTCAACTGCAGGTATGATGCATATGTCTAACTCACTATCAAAATCAGATTGCTTACCCACTTCTAATTCATGAAAGTCATTCAAAGTGGTGGGTAAGTCAACAGAAACTAGGACATCGTCAGTGACGCCCTTAGGTGAGTTAGGGCAAGGTGCAAGATCTGTCGATAGAGATTGAAGGAGGTCACTTTCTTGTTCTAAATTATTCAAACACATGTTTTCATTCAAATCAGGCCTAACAGAATAAAAAGGTTCAAAATCATCAAAAAAATTAACTCCTGATTTAGGAGATCCTAAACAAAAATCAGATTCATTACAATTCTCCCTACTTTGATTAAAACATTGAGAATGTTCAATAATTCTCGCTTTCATAATCTCTACCGTTTTGGCAGTCAATTCATCAATTCTCTTTTCAAGACTTGCATATTGAGCATCAAAATAGTCACGATATGGACAAGAACTAGCATCATGAGTAGAAGATTTACAATAATCGCACCACACAGGAGGATAAGATGGGTCATATGAGTTGAGAAAATGATCTGGGGGGGGGAGCATAAAAAGCATACTCATCAGAAGTTGGATATCCAGAAAACTGATTAGCTTGTTCAAACTCGTAAGTTTCCCAACCTAAATTTTCAAAGAAATCCCAAACTTCATCTTGAGTTTTAGATAACAATCCTAGCAAACCCCCTGGGCACATGGACTCAATATGACCTCGGAATTCAGAATTTAGACCCAAAACAATGACCTCACAGATTTCCCATTTTTCAAAATTTGGATTCAGTTGACCACGATAAACATTAAGCCTCGAGAAATAGCTCCAAAAAGGTTCGTGCTCAAATTGTGGAAAATTAAAAACAGGCATTCAAAATTTTTAAAGTTTTTCAAAATTTTTCAATTTTTTTGGATTTTTGGTTTTTCACTTTTTTTTGGATTTTTGAAATTTCTAATTTTTTTGTGGTTTTTGGAATTTTCTAATGTTTTTGATTTTTTTAAGCATTTTTCATTTTTTTTTTGGATTTTGGGATTTTTCAAATGTTTTTGGATTTTTTTTTTGGTTTTTTGGTTTTTCAAAAACGAAAACCAATACCAAAATGAGAATTTGAAAATCGATTCGAAACTGAAAGTTACGAAATTACTAACAAGAACTCATTAAGTAAATAACAACTAAACAAAATAACAATGAAACTAAACAAATACGAAACAACTAAAAACATGACCAAATCTCACCGTCTTCCCCCGCAACGGCGCCAAAAATTGTTGATGGTTTTTGAGGGGGAATGGAAAATTAAATTAAAGAAAAAGGAAAGTGATACCTCAAATACTCACGATTGTCAGTCGTAGTACTTAAGGGTCGGTCCACAGGTAAAAACGTGTAATTATGGTCATTTAAAACGAAATGCTTAAACTAATTAACTAATTTAAGTGAAATTATTTAAGGCAATCTAAACTAATTCAACCAAACTCATCTAATCCTAATTCATTAAACATTGAAACAAACTAATTTACTAAATCGAATAAACCTAAACTAATACTTATATTAATTGACCCAATTAAACCAAACTAAACAACTAAACTTGAAATTAACCAATTAAAAACTAACAACCTAATTATTTTGTTAATACGAAATTACACTAAGGAACTTAATCAAACTAATTAAACTATAGGCGAGGGGGACGAAATTAAAAGAAACGACAATGAGAAATGACAAAACATGAACAGTATGAGCAAAAACAGGGGAAGGGAAAGAATTGAACCAAAACGAAGGCAACAGGGGAGGGGAAACAGGATTACGATGAACCCAAGCAGATGAATCAAAGCATGGCTATAGTAAACAGAACGAAGGCGAATGATTACTCACAAAGAAATTGCAACCAGCTTCAAACGCAAAAGCATCCAAAAGTAACTCATCGAACCGGAAGCAGGGGAAAGGGGAAGTCGAATGAGATTGAACAAAATAGACCCAAAATTCAAACCCTAAATTCGACTATCTAATCTGAGAACCTCAAATAGAACAGAACGAAAATCAAGGGAAAAGGGAATTTGGAATCAAATGCAATTAACCCAAAGTTTGAATTACAACCCAGAACTTCGAAATCAAAGCTAAATTACTTGGAATTAAACGCTGAAAACAACATAAATTCGAAACCTTAGATTGAAAATTGAAATGCGAAAATGAAAACTAACCTAAACCTAACCCCAAAACTAACTCTACGCTACCTGAAACTCGGACTTTCTCTTCAATGGCGTCACTGCTCCCTTTTATACTCGAACCTTCTTCAACCTTGACCGTCGATCGCATGGGTGTCGTGGATGGAGGAGATGGAAGCCATCGAAGATGGGTACGTGGTGGTAGCAGCGTGGTTGACGGTAGTGGGATGGGTTGGTGGGTTTCGGTTTTGGGGAAAACCGTGGGTAGAGGGTGTAGGGGTTTGAGGAATTCGGTGGGCTGGGATGTGGGTGTGCTGGAAGAGAGAGAGTGATGACGAGGTAGAGAGAGAAGGGGGAAGGAGATGGGCATGGCGATGAAGGTTTTGGGTTTCTAGGGTTGGGTATCGGGGAAACGAAGAAGAAGAAGACGCGAGAAAGGGGAGGGGGTTGTTTTAAGTGAGAACCGGTTCACGCGAACCGGTTTGCTGAACCGGACCGGTCCGATTTTTTTTCCTTCTTCTTTCTTTGGCCAGTTTTTATCAATTTTTGGCCCGATTCTTCAACCTCCGATAATTCTTCTATTTTTCTCGCTTTTTCCACCATTTAAGCCCATTTTTCGCATTTATTCAAAATCTGCAAAATAAAATAAACTCAATTAAAAACCTAAAAAATATTATTAAAACGAGCATAAAATTGGTGAAAAAGTACCTTAAAAATATTAAATTTTTAGCTCAAATAGTCCCCAACACCATACCCAATCACAGGGTTTAAAAGACACACTGTATATTCTAAGGGCTTGATGATACTACTTACCAAGGTAGGGACCTCATGGGGAAAGACCCACCAACCTACGGTAGATTATGTCATCATGGATGCCTTTTGCCTATAATATAATTCTGGAAAGGCCACCCCTAAATTCTCTAATAGCAACAACCTCTACCTACAACTTATAGATATAATACTTGGCAGATAATGGCTCTTTAGGAAGAATTGTGAGAGACCAGAAGAGTGCAAGGAAGTGTTACATAGCT
Organism: Selenicereus undatus; assembly: GCA_017589665.1. Taxonomy (NCBI): domain Eukaryota; kingdom Viridiplantae; phylum Streptophyta; class Magnoliopsida; order Caryophyllales; family Cactaceae; genus Selenicereus; species Selenicereus undatus. Next base: position 56,219,182 of record JACYFF010031958.1, read on the forward strand.
ACGTTGAGAGCCACCAATGCCATGTTCATATTATGAAATGGGAAAGGCTTCATATACCACCAATAGACAACTTGTGTAACACCCCGACCTCGCTGGGTCGTGTTACATGCCACAGTCCTTCCCCGGGAAGGACTGTTAAGGCAACATACTAACACTTCTTTGAAACATCACATAAAAGGGACTCCACACTTAAGCCACTATAACATAATTGGGTCTCAAATTTGAACCTCGGGTTAGAAATACCAAGATTTTTTCTTAATTTTCTGGGACAAAACGGGCAGAGTTTCCCCTGAAAACTGACCGTTTCCCAGGCTTAAAGCCTTACATTATAACCCTGCAATACAAATCAACAACCAACAACAGCTCAACGGCTACACGCCGGAGTCCCAACTCTACGGGCCACACGCCCGGAGTACACAAAGTTTTCTATTTTTCATAAATTTTACAAGAAACAGACTAATTACATAACCTTGCACCAACATTCGACAATACGCATCAAAATCATAAATATGGCAACTTAGACCAAGCAATTCCACCTTGGGCGCTCCACGCAGCTGTCACATAC
>JACYFF010031958.1:56230008-56311316 GCA_017589665.1 Selenicereus undatus
AGTACCTTAAACATAATTTACCCAATTTGATTCGAATCGAAACTAAATGCATATAATTCACTTCAAATACATATCTCTAACGTAATTCATACTCTTTAGGCATAAAAACTTATAACTAGCAAATCCATAAACTCAATCATACGATTATCATTCGAAATCCTTAAAATAAGTGGGATTAAAGGATTACCCACTTTGAATTCAAGCAATTTGCGTGCAATTGGCCAGATTGAAGACGAATTTGAGCTCCACACACCCAAGAATCTCGTTAGCCTTCACGTGGGGGTTCGGATTCCACCAAACCGAAACCCTAACTTGCAATTTCTGGAGAAATTAACCACAATTAGGAAGAATCTAGGTCAATAATACACTTATAGATGAATAAGGGGTTCGAATTCACCTTGCATGCACCGAATTCACCGGGGGTTGGCTCTGTTTTGCGCTAAGATGGGCTCGGCTGCACACGGGGGAGGACGCCGGAGAAGCTGGCGTCGCCTGGGGTCCGGTGGCTAGAGGGCGGTGGCGGCCAGGCGTGAGGGGAGGAGAAGCGAAGCAACGGGGGGAAGAACAGGGGGCGTGAAGCAGAAGCAGAAGGTAGAAGGAGGAGGAGGGATGTCAGGGGGGGTCACGGCAAGGGAGGGGAAGAAATAAGGCCCAGCGAATTTACCGTTTTGCCCTTCCCTTCCCTTCTCTCTATCTCTATCATTTATGCGACAGTCCAAACTTAACATAACACTGCTAGTCTAATTCGTAAACCGATTCCTAAACCCAAATCCATAATATAATCATTCATCAACTATTCATTTCCAAATCTATCCAGGTTCGATTTAATAACATCGAACTACTTCTAATGTACTTTTCTAACCCAACAGGCGTGATACTCATTAACCGAATACGACGAAACTTTGGGTCTCACAACTTGTAAGGCAACCAGAAGTCAATGTGATACTAATCTCTAGGCTTGATAATATGAAAGCCATAATCCTTAGATAGAGCTCAAGGGTGACAATATCCACTCTTGCCCCTGAACTTGTCTAACATTATGCAAATTGGTGCAAGAGCCCTAGTACCTATTAGTGTTTCTGTTAGTAAGCCACGATTTGATGTATTCGGTCTTGATTTTCATGAATTTTTGGTGTAATTCGAACCTTTGTGTCAATTTTATGAGAAATTTTGTTCAATTTGTTGAAGAATTTTCGCATTCGTTTATCTACTCTTCCTCCCCTGTTTCGTTCTGCTCATGATTGTGAGCTTGAATGATTGTTAATGGCGACTCAGCCATTGTTGCTAGTTGAGGCTGAGCTGCAAAGTGTTGAGGCCTAGACTAGTATTAGTGTAATCCCCCTCCCCTGCTTTCGGTTTGATTGGTTTTTCCGGTTCGATGAGTTGCTTTTGGGATGCTTTTGCGCTTGAAGTTGGTTGCAATTTCTTTGTGAGTAAACATTCACCTTCGTTCTGTTTACTATAGCTTTGCTTTGATTCATCTGCTTGGGTTCATCGAAGCCCTGTTCCCCCCCTGTTGCTTCATTCTGAGTAAGCTAGGTTTCAATTATGCTCAATAAAATCATGTTGATTCTGTTGTGTTTTCTGTTCTCTACTATGATTACAAGTTGTAGTAGTTTTAGGTTGTGCTTCTGGAGACTTGGTTGTTGGTAATTAGGTTGTTCTGGTTAATGTTTAACTCTTTGATTTTAAAGGTGTTGAATGCATAGTTTCCTTAATAAGCTCACGTTGAGTCAAATGCTTAGATTTAGTTCGTTTTCGTTATTTAATTTAAGTTGAACATTTATGTTTTTCTTGAACGAGTCAATTTGGTTTAGTGTAAATCAAATTAGAATAAGTAGTTAAACTGCTTTGTTTAAATGACCATAATCTAAACGTCTTCCCTGTGGACCGACCCTCAAAGTACTATGACTGACAATCGGGTGCTTGAGGTTTCTTTTTCCTTTTCTTTAGTTTAGTTTTCACCCCCTCAAAAACCATCTACATTTTTGGCGTCGTTGCCGGGGATGACGGTGAGATTCGGTCATGTTTTTTTTTATTTTCTTAGTCGCTTTCGTATTTGATTTGTTTAGTTGTTACATTGTTTAGTTTTTATTTACTTAGTCAATTCTTGTTTTGTTATTTCGTAACTATAGTTTTAAATCGATTTTTAATATCGTTTCCTTGTTAGTGTTTTGAAAAAATCAAAAATCTAAAAACATTTGAAAAACCTTCAAAAATCCAAAAAAAATGAAAAAGCTTAAAAATTCAAAAAAAATTAGAAAATTCAAAAATCCAAAAAAAGTGAAAAATTGAAAAATCTTTAAAAAGTTTAAATAGTTTTCCAAATGCCTGTTTTTATTTTCCCGCAATATGAGCACGAACCTTTTTGGAATTACATTTCAAGGCTTAACAATTACCGTGCTCAGTTCAATCAAACGTTTTGAGAAATGGGAAATTTGTGAGGTCATCGTTGTGGGTCTAAATTCAGAATTTCGTGGTCATGTTGTGTCCATTTATCCTGGGGGTTTGCTAGAATTGTTATCTAGATCTCAAGATGAGGTTTGGGATTCCTTTGAAAAATTAGCTTCGGATACTTACGAGTTTGAACTAGCTAAAAATAATTTTGGGTACCCAACTTCCGATGAGTATGTTTTTCCTGGTAATCCTTCCCCCCAAGATTATTTTCTAAACTCATATGACTTATCTCACTCTTATATGCCTCCTGTTTTGTGCGACTATTGTGAATCTCCTGATCATGATGCTTCTACTTGTCCTTATTGTGAATATGTTGATGCTACATGTGCAAGTTTTGAAAAGAAACTTAATGATATGACTAATCAAATGGTAGAGACTATGAAATTGAGAATTGTTGAATATTCTCAATGTTTTAACCAGATTAGGGAGCCTTCTAGTGAGATTGATTCTAGTTTAGGATCTCCTAAACCTGATATTGATCTCTGTGATGATTTTGAACCTTCTTATTCTACTAGGCTTGATTTGAATGAAAACATGTGTTTGCCTAGTTTAGAACAAGAAAGTGACCTCCCTAAGTCTAGCAACAGACTTGCACCTTGCACTAACTCACCTGAAAATGTCACTGTTAAACAATCTGATTTTGATAGTGAGTTAGAAATTAGCATCACACCTGAAGTAGAGTTTCATGATTTGAATGAATCAAAAGATGTTTCACAGGAGTTGCATGATGAGATAACAGAACTCACTATGTTTGACTTTGATGATGATATACTTTATGCAGAATACAAATCTTTTTCATATGAGCTTGATGTTACTGAAGGTTTTGATGTGGATTTTCATGTTGAATTTGAAATATTTTCTTTTAATCCCATCATTCCTGACCTTCTGTTTGAATTAGATGATAATATTCTGCATGTAGAGTATTAATATTTTTCTGGTGAGTTTGGTATCCATGGAAGTTCTGATGATGGTTTTCGTGCTGATTATGAGTCATTTTCTTTTAATTCCATCCAGACTGACTTCCTTTTTGAATCTAGCAAGTCTAAATCTGTTGAGTCTGAGATGATTACCACTGATAATTTTACTTTAGATCAGACTCATATGCATATTGAACTTAAAGGACTTGTGGATTTAGAACCCTTTGCTTTGCCTAGACAGTTCATTCATGGTAATATAGTTTCTAGGCCAATGACCTCACTTCTGGCTTATTCTGAGTATGTTCATTTCATTCCTGAGTGGGCCCAACTGTCTGATAAGTTGCAACGGGCCCTTACCTATGCTTTCTTGATTAGATGGATGTACTCAATCTGGTTTCAACTCCCTGTGTTTCATAGTTGCTATACTATTGAGAGTTGGGCTTCTATGTTTGATAAGCTGTTGCGTGCTCTAACGAGTTTTGATTTGAGTAGCACTTTTTCAGCTTAATATGGAGTGACTGATGCTCCATAAGCTTCATAGTTTGGGTACAACCTGTATCCAACCTAGTATGATCGTTCCACCCCTCTTTTCTTTTCATTTCTTTTCTTCCTTTTCGTACTTAGTTGTATATGTTAGGATTTTGTAAATACTTGTTCGTTGTAAATATCTATGGTTGTTTCTTCTGTTTCATTTTGTTTCTTTAGCTTAACATGTTTTAGTTTTTCCTTTGATTTCATTTTTGTTTAGTAATTTCATTTTTGTTTCATTTTTTGTTTTTCTTTTCTTTTATTCTGTTTTAGGTTTCTTTTGGTTAAGTTTGCAATTTAGTAGGTCCTTGATTTTCGTTTTGGTTTTGTTTATGTAAATATGCGTATTTCTTTTATTTTAGTTTTGATTTTCATTTTATCTTGGTTTTGTTTTTGGTTTTGTTTGTAATTTTTGTGGTGTCTTAGTTGTATATATTTTAGGTTTTACGGTTGTATAGTTTATGAGCTCGCTTTTTAGCGCCTTAGTTCCCACAATGAGGACATTGTGAAGTTTTGGTGTGGGGGTGAGGTGCCACCTTTTTTTCAAAATTTTCAAAATTTTTGCTGTTTTTGGGGACGTTTGTACTATTTCTGATTAGTTTAAATCCTCTGTGCTTTAGTTGTTAGTTTGTATATAAATAGGATGTGCATGATAAGTCTCCAACTTCGAATGTGATATTCTAAGCCTTGATTCTAACTCCAGTTGTTCATTATGGGTTGTGTAATCCAGTCCTTATTTATTCCTTCATCATTATCTTGAGGTCTTAGGTTTTCATGAATGATTCTCCCACTAGCTTGTGGCATGATTACTTTGGAAAAAATTGGAAAAAAAAATTGAAAAAAAATTGTATTATAAATAAAGAAAAAGAATAAAATTTGGAATGACAAGTATCCCTTTGAGGCATGCGCTACTGGGCGTTACCCTTTGAGGCACGTGCTACTGGGTGTTACCCTTTGAGGCAATATTGCCACTGGGAAAGCTTGCTTCCAAAGTCAGTATGATAATAATGTAGTTATGTCAACTAAGTGCGATTAAGTCTAATTCTGGTAAATCTGAGTCCTGGGATGATGATACACTTGCACACAAACGCCGGGATGGATTCAAAATCTTGATGTTCAATGGGGTGAAAATTAGTGTTTTGATGTCATTTAGAAGTTAGAGGGCTTTGATGTACATTTTATGTATATACAGGTCAATAATTGAATACATGGGTGATTTAGCTGATTAGGAATGTGTGCATATGTTTCCCGAGTTTTGTACATATCAGTTTCGAGAAAACCCAAAAAGATTTTTCTTTATTTTTGAAATAATTTTGTGGGTATTTCACTTTGAAACCCTCACGAGACCTCACTCGACCACTTGGGAGTCCAAGGGGTTTAAAGGGCTTGTTGCATACGCTAAATGCAATCGTGATTCTTACGAGAGTGGGTTAGGATTTTCTTTTTCTTATTTTTCATTTTCTTTTAGTTAGTTTAGTTTGTTTTACTCGAGGACGAGCAAAATCTTAGTGTGGGAGTATTTGTTTGAGCTAAAAATGTGCTATTTTAAAGGTACTTTTTCACCGGTTTTATGCTCGTTTGAATAATATTTTTTTAGGTTTTTAATTGATTTTATTTTATTTTGCAGATTTTTAATAAATGTGAAAAAAGGGCTGAAAATGGCGAAAAATGCGAGAAAAATGGAAAAAATGACGGGAATTGAAAAACCGGTCCAAACTGTCAAAGAACCAGCCCAAGCAAAAAACCAGACCGGTCCAGCGTAAACCGGACTGGCCGGTTCAGAAAACCCGGTTCGCGTATTAAAACCCTCCCCTTCCTTCTTCCTCTTTCTCACGTTTTTCTCTTCTTCGTTACCCAGAACCAGACCCTCTCTGCCATGCCCATCTCGCTTCTCTCTCTACCCACCTCATCTCCTCTCTCTCTCTTCCAGCACATCACCCCAAACCCACCGAAACCCCAAACCTAGAAACCACCCACAGCCCACAGTAACTCCCAAACCCAAAACCCAGAAACCCCTACCCACGGAAATACCCCAAAACCACTTCGTACGAACCCCAGTACAAACGCCATCCCACCACCGTCGAACACTCACAACACGCCAGCACATACCCCTTCCTGTCCCCTTCATCCACCGTCCACGACACCACAAATCGACGGTCAAGCTTCGAAGTGGTTCGGGTATAAGAAGAGGTGACGCCATTGAAGGGTTCGAACAGTAGGTAATTTTAGGTAGATTTTAGGAGTAGGATTAGGTTTAAATTCAGTTTTAGGTTTAGTTTATTGTTAATTTCGTTCTCGATTTTCAGATATTAGGTTTTAATTTCGTGTTTAAGGGTTAGAATTTCAGTTTTTCGCAATTAGGGTTTCTGTTAGTAAGCCACGATTTGATGTATTCGGTCTTGATTTTCATGAATTTTTGGTGTAATTCGAACCTTTGTGTCAATTTTTTGAGAAATTTTGTTCAATTTGTTGAAGAATTTTCGCATTCGTTTATCTACTCTTCCTCCCCTGTTTCGTTCTGCTCATGATTGTGAGCTTGAATGATTGTTAATGGCGACTCAGCCATTGTTGCTAGTTGAGGCTGAGCTGCAAAGTGTTGAGGCCTAGACTAGTATTAGTGTAATCCCCCTCCCCTGCTTTCGGTTTGATTGGTTTTTCCGGTTCGATGAGTTGCTTTTGGGATGCTTTTGCGCTTGAAGCTGGTTGCAATTTCTTTGTGAGTAAACATTCACCTTCGTTCTGTTTACTATAGCTTTGCTTTGATTCATCTGCTTGGGTTCATCGAAGCCCTGTTCCCCCCTATTGCTTCATTCTGAGTAGGCTAGGTTTCAATTATGCTCAATAAAATCATGTTGATTCTATTGTGTTTTCTGTTCTCTGCTATGATTACAAGTTGTAGTAGTTTTAGGTTGTGCTTCTGGAGACTTGGTTGTTGGTAATTAGGTTGTTCTGGTTAATGTTTAACTCTTTGATTTTAAAGGTGTTGAATGCATAGTTTCCTTAATAAGCTCACGTTGAGTCAAATGCTTAGATTAGTTCGTTTTAGTTATTTAATTTAAGTTGAACATTTATGTTTTTCTTGAACGAGTCAATTTGGTTTAGTGTAAATCAAATTAGAATAAGTAGTTAAACTGCTTTGTTTAAATGACCATAATCTAAACGTCTTCCCTGTGGACCGACCCTCAAAGTACTATGACTGACAATCGGGTGATTGAGGTTTCTTTTTCCTTTTCTTTAGTTTAGTTTTCACCCCCTCAAAAACCACCTACATCAGGCGTACGCATGTAAGAGAACACAAATATCATTATAGCTATAATACGCACTACACTCTGTAATTAGTTAAAAAGCTTATAAACTCATTGACCATTCCCTTAAGCCTTTCGATCTCGATATCCGCAAAGTCTAAATCATTATTGGGTTCAATTATCAAGTAATCATCGGTGATGAACAAGTACGAGGAGCAGCGGCTAACATAAGGGAGGTAGGGAATACAGTGCCAATAATGCCAAGACTAGTGGGCAACCTCTACCATAACCTCCACAGATGACTCATGTTTGTGATTTTTCAATGTAAAATATAAGCCGCATATGTATTGCTCATTACTATAGCACTTAAGGGTCATTTTCTCAAGGATGAGGATTAAAAAGGTCACATATGAAAACTAAACTAACATTGTGCTAATTAACTACTAGATAAAAACAAATTAACCTTAATAAATTAGCACAATATTATTCACATTTTGATGAGGAAAAGAAAAATGAAGCTCCGAACTACATTCAACCCAAATATAAGAAGCTTACTACCATGATAAACTAAACTTGAGACTGATGGACTGAATAAATTAAATTGTCTTTTCGATCCTGCTAATGTTAACTATCAATTAGTAAAAACAATGGACCACAACCATTCAATGCTACCTAACACCTAATGAATATCAAATCCCAAAACTTCATTATCAAAACTAATACAAAAATAGAATCCTATAATAAAATAAGAATGTAGAGGGTAAAAAAGGACTAAACCTAACCAATGTGAATGAAATTAACTGCCTCTTAAAAAGTTGCCTAGATAAACAGAAATTAAAATCTCACCTAGAATAATGAAAGAAAAGCATGAAAGTCAAGGGTAGGGGCGTCGTCACAAAACAAGCTTGTGATGCCCTTAACTTATAACTACCTAATTAAATGCATAATGGTTGCTTAAATAAACATTGGCAATGGAAGACTTGTATGCTAAGGGACTTGTATGTTAGGGATGTTACTACAAGTTTAAAGATGAAACAAGGTTAAAATCTGCTTTGAACGTTCAAAGATTTTACTCGAAAAACAAGGCAAAATAGTCAGACACAATATTTATAACTATAGTTCTCAAATTGAGAAGCAAAAGTAGCCATTTTTTTCACTTGCACTAGGACATTCTCAAGCATTTTTTTCCTTAAACAACCATGCAATCATAAAGAATCAGTTTTACACCACTGAAGTTTGCCAACAATATTTCTATTACTACAACACCCCGTCAGCTTCTCGGGCCATGAACAATCACCAGAAACTGCTCCAAGGATCATTGATAGGTCCCACTAATCACTACAAGTCTTTTTGGTTGCTTTGTCCTTCCTAACACTCTTCCTGGGACAATTCCCAGGAGGTCACCCGTCATAAGATTTCACCACAAGAAGCAAGCATAACTATGGGTTCTTAAGAGTTGGTTTCTTGAAAACAAAGGTGCACCTTTGAAGATATGTGTAGTCACGCCAAATCCTTTTAAGCCATAGTCAGGTTGTTATAATCATCCCTCTTGAAGTACACAATGTCCTTATTTGTCAAGCACTCTCTTGACCTACAGCCCAATCCATAATCTTTTTCATGCTAGGTGACTGCCTAGGGCTCTCATGTCCACTGGTGTGACATACAATCATAGGCCAACTCTGATACCATCTGTGATGCCTTGACCCTTCTTGAGCCACAAACAGTTACAAGGAATGGCTTTAAGGATCATTAATTGGCCGTACAAATCACCAGGTGCATTTCCAGCGTGCTCCGTCCTTTCCCACATGCCAGCTGGGAGACTTCTCAAGATGTTACACATCTGAACATCTCTCCATAGCAGCCATGCTTAACTGTGAAGTTCCTAAGAATGGGCTTTCTGAAAAGGAAGAAGCACCTTTGTTGATATGAATAGTCACTTTAAATCCTTTTAAACCAAACTCAGGATGTTATAATTAAGCTTTAAGTTTTACAAACAATAGAGAAATAAAACTTTTTTCAACTTATTTAACATAAACAACAAAAATGACCTAGGAGTAATGCTAGGAGATACCAAGAGCCCATAGTTACTGCAATATGGACGTGGAGACTAAGTCTGCCACTAAGATCTCACCTTTTTTGACTGATGTTAGTGTTTCCATTCCTTTCTTAGTGATTGGGATCTAGCTCAACCTATGTTTCCGTACTTAAAATGGAAAAAATAGAAAATAGTAGATAAACGAACACTAAGCCCTATATGTCACTTATGAATAGTAAAATATAAATTTTTTACCGTCAATGAGTGCACGCGTAATTTTAATACAATCTTTGAAATTGTCTTTTAATTACAATTGGACAAAGAATTGCTTATGAAATTATAGGTTTTTCGGCCAAGACTGGGACCCAAACATGTGAATGGTAGCCATGGCATCGGTAAACATATGAACTATAAATATATCGAGCAGGACCCAAAATAATGAATTATGCTAGCAGAAACTTACGAATAGTGATGATTGAACATCAATCAATGAATAATGAAACGGGTCCTAAAGGTGCCATTGGTGGAACAAAAGCTTATTAGCAAATGAAAATTTAATGTCTTTGAAAGGTACTAGTAACATATCTTCTTAAATAAGTCATCGTATCCTAAACCTTGATTCTCGATCCCACTCTATGGTAGTTATGATAGAGCTTCTTGGTTTAATGAGAAATTTAATTCTTGTAAGCCTTTAAATTTTATTAAGTATATGTTTAAGCATTTTTAGCAAAATTTTGCATTCCATCTTCTCCTTAAATTTTTTTTACATTTGACTAAATGACCAACCTAGTGTCACAGGGTCCTTACTCTCTCCCTAAATGGGCAGTCTAATGGGGTGTGCAGCGTCACCACTTATAAGCCCAAGACTCTCCTATCACTTATCTGATGTGGGATTCTTATCCCTAACATTCTCTCCCATCCATTCCTGTGACAACCTCATCACAGACGGGGCCCCTTGCGTACCCCATTCTTTCAGAGCGCTTGGTAAGACATCGGAGTCAGGTATGGGTTAGTTCTGATATCACTTGTCACAGGGTCATTACTCTATCCCCAAAAGGTCAGTCTGATAGGGTATGCAGCATCATTTGTTATAAACTTAGAACCCTCTCATCACTTCTCTAATGTGGGATTCTCAATCGTGACACTAGGCATTCACCTTAAAATAAAATCCAATTGAGTTGTAATTTCCTAATAATTATGCAATACTACTTTCTTTCTCCATATCGCTTATTTGCTTTGCTTACCTTTGAATTACCTATTTAATAGATCCAATGACTTTATTACGTAATCATTTTTTTTCCATTGCTTGATCAAATTCTCATATACCAATAATTTTACCCCTGTACCTAAGTCCAACCTCTCCTTTACTTCTTGATTGGCCCAATGTCATAAAATTCCTAAATTTTAGTCTTTTGTCATGAACAAAATTAGCTAAAATCCATTTTCGATTACCCATCCCAAGCTGATTAAATCAAAACCTTTACCTTGAACCTTATAGCCTAGCTAGCCCAATCTCCTCTAACAATTACAATCATTACATAATTTATTGTCTTAGGGCCTGTTCTTTTCGTGGGTAAATTGGGTGGGTCAAAAGGGTAAAGTAGGTTGAAGTAAGTTGAAGTGGATTGAGGTAGGTTGAAGTTAGCATTTTTTTTTAGGTGGGTTGAAATAGGTTGAAGTACGTTGAAGTGGGTTGATGTTGATGTTGATTGAAGTTAGTTGAAGTTGGTATATTTTTTTGTGGTGGGTTAAAATTGGCTAAAATAATGAGAATTTAATTAATGTGTGATAATTTATTAAGTTATCGAAATTTTGTGAAATTTTTGTTTATTCTTTTTTATTTTTTATTTTTTTGATTTTTGAGTTTTGATTTTTGATTTTTTTAATTTTTACTTTTTACTATTTTATTTTTTCTTTTTTATTTTATTTTTTTTTAAATTTTGTATTTTGTATTTTTTTAATTTCTTATTTATTTTTTTTAATATTTTAATATTTCATTTTTCATTTTCATTTTTTATTTATTCTTTATTTTTTATGTTTTATGTTTTATTTTTTTTATTTTTTTTTTATTTTTCACTTTTTAATTTCGTTTTTTGATTTATTTTTTATTTCTTCATTTTTTATGTTCATATTTTTTTATTTTTATTCTTTATATTTTTATATTTTTTTAATTTCTTATTTTTTCTTTTTTTTTATTTCTTATTTTTTAGGTTTTTTTTCATTTTTTCATTTCTTCATTTCTTCATTTCCTATTTTTTAATTTTTAATTTTCAATTTTTAATTTTATTTTTTCTTTCTAATTTTTTATGTTTTATTTTTTTTCTTTCTTCTTTTCTTATTTTTTATTTTTTATTTTTTATTTTTCATTTTTTATTTTTTTCTTTTGAATTTTTAATTTTTTAATTTAATTTTAATTTTTTTCTTTGTACTATTTATTTTTTTAGTTTTTTATTTCTTTAGTTTTTTATTTTTTATTCATTAATTTTCTATGATTTTATGTTTTTTATGTTTTTTATGTTTTTATTTTTCTATTTCTTATTTCTTATTGTTTATTTCTTTATTTCTTATTGTTTATTTTTTATTTTTCATGTTTTTATATTTTATATTTTCTTTTTCATTTTTTCTATTTTTCTATTTAAATTTTTAATTTTTGAATTTTTTATTTCTAATTTTTTGTTTTTTATTTTTTTTTAATTTTTTTTTTTACATTTCAATTTTAATTCTTCAATTTTTAGTTTTTATTTATTATTTCTTATTTTTTAATTTTTTCACTTTTTAATTTGTTATTTGCTATTTTTTTTTGTATTTTTTTGTTTTTTTAGTTTTTGTTTTTTTTGTTTTTTTTAATTCCAAAGAAAGAAAAAAAAGAAAAAAAAGAACAAAAATAAAAACATCAAAACATCAAAAAATAAGAAATAAGAAAATAAAAAATTGAAAATTAAAATTAAAATGTAAAAAATAAAAAATGAGAAATAAGAAATAAGAAATAAAAAAATAAAAACATAAACAACATAAACAACATAAACAATAAAAAAAAATAAAAAAATAAAAAAATGAAAGATAAAAATTAAATATTAAAAATTAAAAATGAAAAATAAAAAATAAGAAGCAAGAAGTGAAAAAATAAAAACATAAAAAACATAAAATCATAGAAAATAAAAAATAAAAAATAAAAAAAATAAAAAATAAAAAAAATAAAAAGTAAAAAGCAAAAAAGTTAAAATTAAAAATTAAAAATTAAAAATTTAAAAATTAAAAACAAAAAATTAAAAAATTTAAAATTTAAAATTTAAAATTTAAAACTAAAAATAAAAAATAAAAAAATGAAAAATAAAGAACATATAAATAAAAAATAAAAAATTAAAAGTAAAAAATTAAAAAATAAGAAATTAAAAAATTAAAAATTAAAAATAAAAATTAAAAAAAAGAAATTTAAAATATAAAAATTAAAAATTAAAAATTAAAAGTAAAAAATATAAAATATAAAAAATATAAAAACTGAAAAAACTGAAAAATAGGAAAGAATAAACAAAAATTCCACAAAATTTCGAGAACTTCATAATATTTCACACAAGAGTTACATTCTCATTATTTTAATCCACTTCAACCCACCATATAAAAAATATACCAACTTCAACGCACTTCAACCTACATCAACTCACTTCAATCTAGTTCGACCTATTTCAACCCACCTCAAAAAAAAAATATCAACTTCAACCTACCTCAACTCACCTCAACCTACTTCAACTTATTTCACCCTTTTCCCCACCCAATTTACCCACAAAAACAACAGGCCCTAAATCTCATATGATACTTTACAAATTATTAAAATCATGAAAGGGGTGGGTTGAAGTTGGTTGAAGTGGGTTGAACTAGGTTGAGATAGGTTGAAGTGAGTTGAGATAGGTTGAAGTGGGTTGAAGTTGATATTTTTTTTCAAGTGGGTTGAAGTAGGTTAAAATAGGTTGAAGGAGGTTGAAGTGGGTAAATATGAATTGACCCACGAAAAGAACAGACCCTTAGTCCTTGTATTGCTCAACATCACCTTCTAATCAACTAAGTTTAACTTATAATCTTGTAATCTCACTTTCTCCCTAACTCTTCCTTCACTCCAAAACCCACTGAACAATCTACCTTGCATCATGAAGCCAACAACCAACATACACCCACTAAGACCTACCCAATGCATGAACATTTCACACCCATTTATGCATTCAAATAATTTCGTAGCATGTTCTTACTTAATCTTTCTCTAGCACACCATTATTATACCACATGCTTTCACACAAATTACACTAAAACCCATTATATTTACTTATTCAATTAGACTATTAGGCTCACATAATATATGCAATTCCATTATTTCTTCAACAAGCACTCACATACATTTGTAAATTCATTCAAACATATGACACCATTAACAATTCAAGTTATCTTTGAACAAATTCGCCCAATAATGGTTACTCATTGCTTCAACATAATTGCTCATCACATTTCAACAAATACATGTACAATTCCTTTAATTCATGCTTGTTAAATTACCTTACTAAGTTGAAATGGAAATTCTTGATTGAGGAAGAGAAGAGTATGTTACCTTGGATATAGTTAGGGGAAGAGAGTGAGTGGAATTTTGACAAAGATATATGGGTGGCATTGTTGGGTAATGACGGCTAGCCGAATTCCAGTGACCAGCCAACAGAGGGGCGCGAAAGAAGGAAGGCATGGTGCCCTATTTCAGGTGGTCAACAAAAACAAGCAAGAGAAGGGGGGTTGTCGCGTTCGTTAGACGACACAACAGTACCGGCAAAGTCAATGATGGCCTGACATGTGGGACAGCTTCAACAACAGAAGAAGGAGAGTGCATGGTTGGGAACAGGAATGAAAGGAAACCCAATGAATTTTTTTAACTGAACCTCCCAAATTTGTGACTTGCCTGATAAAATAGAAATTGCCTTCCTTTTTCTTCCCTTTTTAATTTTCTTTTTGTCATATAGAATTAATTTTAATCTTATCATTTTATCTAAGTTGTTACATGGTCTCTTGACCATGCATTTGGCTACCACTAATAGGTTATTTTGCGGTCATTATCTAATTCTTTATTTAATCATTAACAAATTAAAACAATTTGATTAATTGTTGACATTGTTTGGGTCGTATGCATACTTGTATACAAATGTATATCTTCACATGATTTTCTATGCATAAACATGTTAAAAAAAATTATGATTACCTAAATTACTCGGTTGAGCATTTGCTTTGTTGTGGCTTAATTTTGCGTACCTTACTGCTGTGATAAATATTTGTAATTGCATGACTAATGCAATATTAGAAATAATTTTACATGAGTAAGTGACAGGGTATCGCATCCCCCTCCCCAAAAGTTTCAAACTCGAAAACTATGTTGAACATACCTCTGAATAGATGAGGGCATCCACTTTTCATTTCATCTTCTATCTCTCATGTAGTCCCAGAAGTCCCATGGTGGGTCCATATAACTTTAACCAAATGTATTCCTTTGTTGTGTAACTATTTAACCTCAGGATTGACTTTTTCCATGGGTTGTTCTTCGTAGGTAACCCTTTTGTCTCGACTTCTAATGGTTCGCGTACTACAATGTGGGTCAGGTCATAGACGTATTTTTGGAGTTGCAAAATATGAAATTCATCACATATTGCCACACAATGGGCAGAGTTTGTGAGCCTGTCAATAATTACACAAATGACATTTTCGCTTAGTGCTACTAGTGGTAACCCCAATACAAAATCCATTAGGATGGAATCCCATTTCCCCACAGGGATCACCCGATGACGAAACCTCTATACTTAAGGCCTAGCAAGAATTGAGCATTTAATTATCACTTAAAAACACAAGATTGCAAATGTGTCAAACTACCAGGCCCAACCCAAACTAAATGCCCAGTCCAGGTCCTGCCATAGTTGTGGAACCTAGCCTACCTAGGACATGGTATGTGTTCTTAACTGGACCTGACTTGAATCAGTTTAGGTTCTTGGCTCTCCTTTCTGCATCCTAAGCATTTCTAGCATGATAATGCCAAATAAAATTTTATCTAATTGGCTCAGCTAATTAGATAAATTTTTCCAAGTTATAATTCATCACTTCTGCGGTTTTTAATTCAATTTGGTTTATTTGTTGGACACTATAAAAAGGGAGCCTCCCAGGGTTAAACAAATCGAAAGTAGGAGGCAAAAGACACCTAAAAAATTGAGAGAAACACCAAGGCTTGTGAAATACCATCACGCTGTCAAAAGCCTGTTGTGTTCCCTAGTGAAGCTCAACTTGACGGTATGAACCTAATCACTTTTTGTTTTTCTTTTCCTCTCCTTTTCTTCCTTATTTCATTTAATTTTGTGTTTTGAACAACGATTTAATTTTTCATTAGTGTAGTCCCCACCCACTGTAATTATATAAAATGCATTTTTTTTGTGTTTCCTAGACTAACTTTGTTCATTTAAATTTTATTACTTGATTCTCTAGATCTGAACATACTGTATATGTTTGTGTTTAGTGTATATTAATTTGAATTTTCGATTTTGATTAGTTAAGGTCATCAATGATGACAGGCGGCATCAACATGCACTCCATTCTAATGTCGTAGCTTTGGCCACGAATTTGGATCTATCGGTTTATGCCAACGTAGCTATATCGTCCCCATATCTAGGAACCCTGTTTAGAAACCTTGTTTTATTAGATCCAAGCCCCTTTTTTGATTGTCTCTTCAGTTTAGGGGTCAGTAAAAGAAGCAAAATTGTTTTTTGTTAGTTTTTTTTTTTTACAAAGCTACCTAGCGACTATATTCATATTAATTTTCTCAAAATAAAGAAAAGGGTTTTTCGATCCTAGGTAGAACAAGAATAATTGGTCTCCTAATCTATGAACCTGTCTATGTCCCCGGGTTAGCGACCCTGTTTTGTTCCTATACTGGCTCAATGATTAGTCCGTTCTCTTATTTTAATCCAAATTAGGCTTTAAACTTATACCAAAGCACACCTAGCAAGTGAGTTTAGTTATTCACTGGGGGGCTTCGCGGGTTCCAGGTTATGATCCTTATAATGGTGACTCCACCGGGGAGATTTTTCTTTAGAGGGTGAGATATGAAAATCAAAATAGGAAATTGTTCTGATTACACTTGTATTAGACACTCTTGCATCACAGGTTTTTCCTTACGGGGACTAATATGACCTCTAGGATAAATCCTACTATTACCTACTCAAGAAAACAGTTGGTTACTTGATAAGTCCATTCAGAATGGTAACTAAGCAGGCAACTGGTCTACTCACTCATGTCATCGTTTCCTTCATTTCATATGATATATGGGAAGGCAACCAAACATTCTAATCTTGTCATGTACCCCGTGGATGACAAAGCATTAGGGTCATAAGAGAATTGCACTAAACCCTACCTACCACTTATAACTTAGAACTTTGGATTAGGTTGGAATTTGTATGCGTCCATGATTTTATGAATGTTTAGAACTGTAGTGAACTACGTAAAACTGACCCATGTAGAAAACCAATGTTTTGATGCTTTAGAGTTCAAAAAGTCAGCTTTGTATCTAGGGCCATAGGTTAGGAAAATGTCAATCTAACTCAGTTAATAGTGCGGTCAAGTCTTAGATCCTTAAAGCCACGTCAAACTGTTAGATTAGGTCAAGTCCAAGCACTTTGATCTTGCATTAGGAGAGGACTAGTAAGACATTACCTAGTTTCTAGGCTTTACATGCATCATAATATTGTGGTTAATATCATTAGTCTAGGTCCATGTCACTTTAAATCATGAGCTTGCAAATCTCATGACATGTTAGGAAAGTCTGAACGTTATTAAGATGTCATAGCACATCGAGTGTGGGTTACCTGAGCCTTAAGAGTCATTCATCATTTAGTCTCATCATGCGTAGTTGGCTCCATCTAGGGCTGAAGCCATAACGTAGCCCATTAGACCTTTAGGGTCCTAATCGGTTCTAGGTTGCGTCTTACAACCATCCGCTAGGTCTAAGAGCCTTGTATGAATACATGTAGATTTAACCACGCACCTGAACTAACCCATTTTAGTTAAACCAAACCAAAGCCACTGTTAGGCTCACTCTAGGCATTTAATCCATTTGAGATAGATTTAGACCTAATTTTGGCCCACAAGTTAGCTATCTAAGACCAACTTAGAAACCAATCTATGGTCCTAATTTCATCTGAGACTAGTTGTAGAAATCCAGTATCTTGACCCCAGTTATTCCTATCCCAACCTAAAACTTCAAGACCATCATGTCATCATCTCCTTCTTACCTAACCTCAATTCATTAACCATTTTCCTTGACCCACAACTAGGGCCATTAACCTTTTCATTTCATTATTCACTTCTGTAACGTTCCACTCCTCTAAATTGTCACCTTATTGATCAGCAATTCCTAATCATGTATTTATCCTTAATTAGTCAATCATTAAGGGTCAATAAAATGGAAAAAGTAGGGTTACGATGTTACTACCATCCAAGAAAGGATAAGGCTTAGCTAATTAGAATACTCAACACCAATATAAAAACATCTCTTAAGTACATGTAAGTAAACTAAACATGCTTAGGCCCAAAAATAGTTCAACTACCCATCTATATACTTCAAGCAACCCAAGACTCAGAGAGATGTCACTGTAATCTTGACTAAATCCCATTGATTAAATTTTTGCTTTACTTAGCACCCAATTTGTGTAACTTCTCAAATTCTCAACCCAAAACATGAAAGTATAAAATGTTCAAAGGATGAGATGTGGCTTAGTACATTTACCTCTATACTACAGAGAATAAAATTCATTTTCTAATGACTGACTGCATTTTAATTCACTTAGCTTAGAATGAGGGGGAGGGAGAATTATACTGAAACTGTTGCCCTATTATTTGAAAAAATTATAAGCTCATATGTACATTATGACCATTGAATAGGTGCACACCTTAGAGGCCGATTGTGAAGCCTAAATTATAGTCGCACGGGTAAATTGATGGGCATAAGTCCTGATAATTGATAACTGGTGAGTTCACTTGATTACTTGGCAAAACAATGCTTAAAAAATTATTCATTAAATACTTGTATATTATGAGATATTTGTATTTATAAAAGACATGTGGATTTTGAAGGGTACAAGTAGTAAACGTACCTAGGTTTAAAATCTTTCCCTTTTGAAGCGTGTGCTAATGGGCCGGATGAAGATTGCTTGAGTTTAGTTGCAAATTTCCACTTTGATACAAGATATGACTTGATTTAAAGACTAGGCCACCAATCAAACCTAAGGACTCACCAAGAATTGCTTAAAGGCAATGCCACCCACAATTCTATAAAGGATTCCACTCAAGACTCACCACATTTGAGAAAGGATAAAGAGAATTCAAGATTTTTGAGAGAAAGAGAGAGCATAAGCTTCTTTGTATCAACATTCAACAACCTCTTCTCACATCCTCAGGCTTCCCTTATATATGAGAGCCTCACACAAGCTTCAAAATGCAGCAAACAAGGCCTTACACGACCATAAAGCAAAGAAGGGAACCAAAAAGCATCAAACAAAAGCTGAAGAGTGCTTTTTACTTTTTGTCAGCACTTTTTAGTTCATATAGGTCAACTTTAAACAGCTATATCTCCTAGGTTCCTTGGCCAAATTTGATGAAATAGACCTTCCTGGAAAGCTTAGGAAGTCAGCTTTCACATGGATCCAGTTGCAGGAATTTGGCGCTACCGTTTGCGAGATATGGGGCAAAGCGTGCAGTATGTGTAGGCTAGGGCAGAAATTGCAGCATGTAGGAAAAGGCTCCACTTGACCTATGACCTATTGTGTTGGCTTAGAACTCTTTTTATGCCCTTTTAGATGACATAAGAAGGTTCCCAAAAAGTGGGTTTGCAGCAAATTAAACCCATTCTAAGCTTGATTAATTAAGCCCACAAAATCAGGTTACAATTGGGTAATTTTATCGTTAGCATGCAACTTGCTGTTTTAGGGCTTCTTTATTATCTCCGAGGGTTTAACTTCATTTAGATGGACTAAAACCTTTAGAAGGCCACTTGACCTTCCCAAAATAGAAGAGTAACACATCCCAAAGGTTTAGGATGACGTTGGAATTGAAGATCCAATTAAGCCCAAGGGCCAAGTCCCCTTTGATGTAGCTTGTGAGCATTAAGGAGGAGTTGTGAACCCTCTTGGACTTGTATAGGCATGACGTTTGCTTCATTGTTCCCTTCTTGAATGTGATTTGCCCTCAAATCATCACATTCTTCTTCATCCTCAAGATAGGGTGTGAGATCACCCACATTGAATGTAGAGGAGATACCCATGTCCCCGGGTAGCTCTATCTTGTAAGCATTGTCATTTACCCTTTCAAGGATCTTAAATGGACCATCACTCCTTGGTATGATCTTGTTCTTCCTTTTAGAGGTGAACCTTTCCTTTCTCATGTGTATCCATACCAAGTCCCCGGGTTTGAAGGTAATGGCTTTGCGGTGCTTGTTGGCCCTAGCCTTATACATCTCATTTGTCTTTTCAAACTTGGCCCGAATCACGTGGTGAAGCTTCTTCATCTCTTTGGCCCTCTCCTCGGCCTCATATTTCACTCTAGACTCAAGTGGAAGTGGTATGAGTTCTAGGGGAGTTAGAGGATTGATCCCATAACATGATTCGAAGGGAGAGTGGGCCGTAGCAAACCTAGGAGTGCAGTTGTATGCAAATTCAGCATGGGGAAGCTTGAGATCCCACTCCTTAATGCCTTTACTCACCAAACTTCTAAGCAAAGTAGCAAGAGTTTTATTGGTGACTTCGGTTTGGCCATCGGTTTGAGGATGGTGGGAGGTACTATATAAGAGCTTAGTACCAAGGAGCCTCCATAAACACCTCCAAAAGTGGCTAAGAAACTTTGTGTCCCGATCCGATACAATGCCCTTAGGGATGCCATGAAGCTTAATAACTTCTTTGAAGTAGAGGTGAGCTATGTGAGATGCATCATCCGTCTTCTCACATGGAATAAAGTGAGCCATCTTTGAGAAACGGTCGTCCACCACCATAATAGAATCTTTACCTCTTTGAGTCCTTGGGAGAGCAACTATGAAGTCCATGCTCACATCCTCCCATGGGCCATTAGAGATAGGCAAAGGAGTGTACAAACCTTGGTGGAATTGACTCTTGGCTTTTTGACAAATAGGACACTTGGAGATTACCTCATGAACATCACCTCCCATTCTTGGCTAATAAAAATGTTCCTTGAGCATATCAATGGTCTTGTTGATCCCAAAATGACTAGCTAGACCACCTCCATGAACTTCCTTGACAAGAAGCTTTCGGATTGGACCCTTTGGAATGCATAGCTTGTTGCCTTTGAATAAGAAGCCCTCTTGAAGAATATAAGGGCCATGCTTGTTGCCCTCTTGATCATTGAGGTAGGGCTTGAAATCCTCATCTTCTTGGTAGTGATCATGGATGAATTGGATGCCAAGGACCCTTGCTTCCATCACGGCTAGTAGAGAATGCCGCCTTGAAAGAGTATCCGCATCCACATTGGTACTCCCCTTCTTATGCTTGGCCACAAATGAGAAACTTTGCATGAACTCGACCCATTTAGCGTGCCTTGGATTGAGTTTGTGTTGGCCATTCAAATACTGGAAAGCCTCATGGTCCGAATGGAGCACAAATTGTTTTGGCCTTAACTAATGAGACCAATGATCTAGAGCTCTTACCAATGCATAGAACTCTTTGTCATATGTTGAGTAATTCTTCCTTGAACCATTGAGCTTCTCACTAAACTAGGCAATGGGGTGTACATCTTGCATAAGGACAGCCCCTATGCCAACTCCACTTGCATCACAATCAACTTCAAAGAGTTTGTTGAAGTCGGGAAGGGCTAACACCGTAGCCTCACTTAGCTTGGACTTGTGTTTCTCAAAGGCACCAAGGGCGACCTTGGTCCACTCAAAAGAACCTTTCTTCATGCATTCGATGATGGGGGCTGTGAGGGTGCTAAACCCCTTGATGAATCTCCTATAAAAGATGCCAAGCCATGGAAACTCCTAACCTCGGTGATGGTGGTGGGAGTTGGCCATGACTTGATAGCTTTCACTTTGCCTTGGTCCATGGAGATGCCATTGCTAGAAACAACATACCCCAAAAAGGTGACTTGGGCTGCAAAGAACTCACATTTTTCTAACTTACAAAGAGCTTTTGAGCCCTTAGAACCATGAATACGTCTTCCAAGTGATGTCGATGATCTTCTTGATTCTTTGAATAAATAAGGATATCATCAAAGTAGACCACCACAAATTTACCAAGAAAAGGCCTCAAGACCTCATTCATCAATCTCATGAAAGTGTTAGGGGCACTAGAGAGGCCAAAGGGCATCACTAGCCACTCATAAAGCCCACCCTTTGTCTTGAATGCCGTTTTCCACTCATCACCTTCCCTCATGTGGATTTGGTGATATCCACTCCTTAGATAAATTTTGGAGAAGATGGATGAGCCATGGAGTTCATCAAGCATGTCATCAAGCCTAGGTATGGGGTACCTATACTTGATAGTGATGTTGTTGATGGCTCTACTATCCACACACATGCGGTATGACCCATCCTTCTTGGGCACTAACAAAGTCGGGACTGAGCAAGGACTCATGCTCTCCCTCATATAACCTCTAGTCAACAATTCATCAACTTGCCTTTGAAGTTCTTTGGTCTCTTGAGGGTTGCATCTGTAGGCCGCTTTGTTTGGAAGTGGGGCACCGGGAATGAGGACAATTTGGTGCTCAATGCCTCAGATTGGAGGGAGGCCGAGGGGTAGATCTTGTAGGAAGACATCTTTGTATTGTGAGATGAGGCGGATGATTTTGGGATGTAAAGGAGTCACTTCCTCACTTTTGTTGCTTTCAAGCATGAGTAAAGCTAGAACTTGGTTACCTTTGCTTAAAGCTCTCTCAACCCGTGTTTCAGTCAACATGAGAAGGTCTCTCTTTTTCTCACTTCCCACCCCGGGTTTTGATTTGTGGATTTGGTTTGGGGGCAATGGGTTTAAGACTATCTTTTCCTTATCAATGACCAATGAGTAAGTGTTCTTGAACCCATCATGCAAAACATGTCTATCAAATTGCCAAGGCTGACGCAAGAGTATATGGCATGCACTCATGGGTACCACATCACAAAGCACATTATCTCTATACTTTCTACCAATTGAAAAACAGAAGAGTGCTTGCTTAGATACCTTAATGTCGCCACCATCATTAAGCCATTTGAGAGAATAAGGCTTGGGATGTGAAATAGCTGGAATGCCAAGCTTCTCAATAACTGTGGTAGAGGCCACATTGGTGCAACTTCCTCCATTAATAATTAAGTTGCAAACCTTGTCTTGTATGGTGCACCAGGAGTGAAAGATCATGTCTCTTTGAGCGTTGTCATAAGGAGTGTCTTGGGTGTGTAAAACCCTCCTCAAGACAAGTAACTCACCTTCATCGGCCTCAAGTTGAGTCTCTTCTTCCATGGAGTTCGATTCTTCCTCATGAGCTGTCTCTTGAGTTTCCATCAATAGGGCATCTACTTCCTCAACTTCTTGTATGGTCATAGCCCTTCGGTTGGGACAATCATATTGGAAGTGTCCATACCCTTGACATTTAAAGCACTTCTTGCCTTTAAGTTTCTCAGGCAATTCTTTGGGTGTAGGAAGTGCCACGGTCTTGCCCTTGTCAACCCGTGAGGTACCTTCGGGTTTAGGAGGAAAGAAGGGCTTGAATGGGGGCTTTGAACTTACTTGCTCCCTTGGAAATGGCTTAGTGAAGATCTTCTTCTCCTTGTTTCTCTTCTCAACCTTGAGAGCTAGCTTGAAGACATCATCCAAGGTGAAATAGGTTTGAAGTTCCACCTTTCTTACAATAAGAGGGCTCAACCTATTGAGAAACCTAGCCACAGTTTGCTCTTGGGGTTCATGGATGCCTCACCTCAAAAGGAGTTGCTCAAACTCCCTTTTGTACTCATGCACACTAATGTTGTTTTGCTTGATTGAGAATAGCCGGTTGTAGATGTCTTGCTTGTAGCTTTTGGGGAGAAATCTCTTCCTCATAAGAGACTTAAGCTTCTCCCACGAGTTAATCTTCCTATTTCCTTCTCTAGCCCTTTGCTTCTTGACATTTTCAAACCACAAGGAGGCATACCTTGTAAGTTTGAGGCTAGCAATCTTGAAACTCTTCCCATCATCATAGCCTTTAGCTTCAAAGATTCGGTCCAAGGCTTGAACCCATTCAAGGAACTCATTGGGATTCAAGTTGCCATTGAACTCCAAGGGTTCCACTTTGATGTCCCTAAACTCATCCATAGGAGGTCTTCTACCTCCCCTTCTTGGATTGCTTCCCATGCTTGAGTCACTAGAGAAGCCTTGTTCATCTCCATCATCACTAGGCTCTTGAACTCTTCGGCCTCTTTGAAGGGCCATAAATTGGTTGGTCATTTTCTCAAGTTGCCTACTAATTTGCCTCACACTTTGTTGCAAGGCTAGAATGGCATTGTCTTGTCTCATGATATGAGCTTGTTCTAGGTTCATACCCCTTGGTACCCTTGTCGGTTGGGGGGAACTAGTGGAGGGATCTTCCTTATTAGACATGGTGAAAGTGGGAAAGGAGAAGATGAGAGGTTAGGGCTCGGATAGGAGTAGGCACGGGCATGCTAGGGAGGCACGGTGCGAAATCAGGCTGGGGAAGGGGTGGTAAGGTCGTGTAGGGAGGCACGGGGTGACTGTGTTGGTCTTCTGGAGGAAAGTGGGGGTGGCACGACCGTGCTCTTCAGCACGGGGTGGCCGTGCCACACTTCGGCCCATTTGTATGGTTTTGGTGAAAGGTGATTTTGTGTGGTGTTTCGGTGGGGGTTTGTGTTTGGCTGTTTTGTGGGGGTTCTTTGAGGGGTAAAGGAGGTATTTTGGGGGGAAAGCAAGTGTGGTTTAAGGTGTTGTGAGCTTAGGAGGGTGTTTGGTCAAGGTTGTTTTGAAATTTCAAACTAGAGAGAGGTGTAGATTCACTATGGTTTTCATAACAAGGGTGAATGAAAACTTGGGCAAGGAAGAAACCAAAGCAAGGAAATGTCATATAAACTCAAGAACACCAACCTGGATTAGCTCTGATACCAAATGGAGCGTGTGCTAATGGGCCAGATGAAGATTGCTTGAGTTTAGTTGCAAATTTCCACTTTAATACAAGATATGACTTGATTTAAAGACTAGGCCACCAATCAAGCCTAAGGATCCAACAAGAATTGCTTAAAGACAATGCCACCCACAATTCTATAAAGGATTCCACTCAAGACTCACCACCTTTGAGAAAGGATAAAGAGAACTCAAGATTTTTTAGAGAAAGAGAGAGCATAAGCTTCTTTGTATCAACATTCAACAACCTCTTCTCACATCCTAAGACTTCCCTTATATAGGAGAGCCTCACACAAGCTTTAAAATGCAGCAAAAAAGGCCTTACAAGACCATAAAGCAAAAAAGGGAACCAAAAAGCAACAAACAAAAGCTGAAAAGTGCTTTTTACTTTTTGTCAACACTTTTCAGTTTACATAGGTCAACTTTAAACAGCTATACCTCCTATGTTACTTGGCAAAATCTGATTAAATACACCTTCCTAGAAAGCTTAGGAAGTCAGGTTTCACATGGATCCAGTTACAGGCAATTTGGAGCTACCGTTTGGGAGATATAGGGTAAAATGTGCAGTATGTGCAGGCTGTGGCAGAAATTGCAGCATGTGGGAAAAGGCTCCACTTGACCTATGACCTATTTTCTTGGCCTAGAACTCTTTTTATTCCATTTTATCTGACATAAGAAGGTTCCCAACAAGTGGGTTTGCAGCAAATTAAACCCATTCTAAGCTTGATTAATTAAGCCCACAAAACCGGGTTAAAATTGGGGAATTTTGCCGTTAACATGCAACTTGCTGTTTTAGGGCTTCTTTATTATCTCTGAGGGTTTAAATTCAGTTTGATGGACTAAACCCTTTAGAAGGCCCCTTGACCTTCCCAAAATAGAAGAGTAACACATCCCAAAGGTTTAGGATGAGGCTGGAATTGAAGTTCCAATTTAGCACAAGGGCCAAGTCCCCTTTGATGTAGCTTGTGAGCATTAAGGAGGAGTTGTGAACCCTCTTGGACTTGTATAGGCATGACGTTTGCTTCACCTTTCTTGTAAAATATTTGTTTACAACTCAATGACAATGAAAGTAGCCTCACTTCTATTTCAAATGAGTCTTTTGTGGTTGGTAGACTTTGAATAACTTTTCTTATTATGATCTTAGTAACTAACCTATAATTTTTTGGTATTTCTCTTAATTACTAACTTAACCCTCTATATTAATTTGACTACATAAATGAGCTTTATTTCTCACTCATCACCAAGTTAATGATATTAAGCTCAATTTTACTACCATCACTTCTATTATTATTATTGTTATCACTATTATTATTATTATTATTATTATTATTATTATTATTATTATTATTATTATTATTATTATTATTGTTGTTGTTGTTGTTGTTGTTGTTGTTGTTGTTGTTGTTGTTGTTGTTGTTGTTGTTGTTGTTGTTGTTGTTGTTGTTGTTGTTGTTGTCGTTATTGTCGTTGTAATTATTACTTCTATTTTAATATCACCCTTTAAGAATTAGTAGTTTATTAACAAAAAGGAATTAGAATAAGTTAGAAAAAACAATTTATTGGTTTTGTTTTATTGTCAATGTGGTATACACATTTTCAATGGAAATTTGAAAAGGTATTAACATTTTAAATTTTGGGTAAACTTTGATTATCATATACTTATTTAGACTACTAAGAATTAGGTCATTTTAAACCCATTTAAGCATAATTCAATTTTAATTATCTCCTTGGACAATATTAACACTTAATTTCTTATTCGCACTAATCTTAACCCATCAACTTTACTTCTTACATGAAGCTACAAGAATTAACGTCTATTGTTATTTCTAATCACTATTTCCACTCATATTTCACACAAAATACAATTTAATACCTCAAATAATCCCAATATTTGTAATAAATTGGTTTGTTTCAAACTCCCTAGAAAGACCCATTTCCCTCTTTTCTTCATCTCTAACCTCAAGTTCTTTTCAGCCTTTTCAACCCTTCAAAGGCAAACATCCAACGCCACCACAATCTACATTTAATTTCTTTCAAAACAAATCAAAAGTCCTTAATTTTTAACTTACTCAACTCAAGCAAGCTCAATTTCTCAACACCTACTCAAACTTTCTTCCTCCTTGAAAACCCATAAACCTCCATACATTGAAATTTTGCACCAAATAACACTTATTTAACGTCAGAGGAATATAATTAGTTAACCAAATTAAGAAATAAATTACAAAGGTAATTGAAGGAGAACTGAAGATTTACCTTAAAAGCACTCATGGAGTAAGAGGAAATAAAAGGCGGTGCAAGAGGCCTGGTAGTGCTGATGACTGGAGCTGGTGGCGAGCAACGACTAGTGCTGGGGCAGAGGTTTGCAGGAAAGGGAGTTGTTGTGCATTGTGCATGAAGAAGAAATAGAAGGAATTTTGACTTCCATATTCATCCTAGCCTCAATTTTTCTATTTTATTTTTATTTTTTCCCCTCAAACCCCAGCTCACACCCCTTCTAACCTCAAAGAATTGGGCTCTTGCTTTGCCCTAATTCTTTACATATTGCCCAAATAAAATAATCTATCACAACTCCACATCTAATTTAGCGAAGAAATCTCAACTTATTCAATTTATTTAATTTACTCATTTCACATTCATATTACTTTGCTTGTAATAATTCATAAAATATTTAGAAAAAATATCAATTTTATCTTTATTGATTAATATGGACCTTTGTATTCAATTGTATTAGTTTGTTCGTGCTATTGTTTTATCTACATATTATAGGTAAATAAATGAATCACAACAAGTATTGTTAATTAGGAGAATATCATTTTTAATCATTTTTTCTTTAGATTTGCTATTTATATTTATTTATAGGTTTACGATTTTATATGAAGAATTATTGAATCTTACTCACAACCATTCTATCGTCTCAAGCAGTGATCACATAAATATTTCAAATGTCGAATTGAAATACGGCGTTCAACTTTGGAAGTTGAAATTGACAATATTAATTAACGTGGATTAGGTTTGGACAATTACATCATTCCCCCTTAAAATAAGTTTCGTCGTTGGAACTGACAAATTTGAAAGAAGTGAAAGAAGTATCTTATTTAGCTCTGAATAAGCAAGGATGTTTATTTCTTACTTCTCCATAGGTAGGTTGTCACGAGGCATGGTTAGCCCATAATACTTTAACTGGAGGTATGCTTTTATTGAGGAGTTGTTTGACTCTATAATCTAGTGATTTTATAGGATTGGTCTCATAATCCAAATTTTAGGCGATCCATGTAGGTTCCGTCACTTTATTGTGATTCGGATTCTGAACATATTTTCTAAGCTACGATATATAAAAACACTATGCACACGCTCAAGTCCTGCTAAAGAAGCTAGACTATAAGCCATTGGATTTAACATTTCGATGAGTGTACATAGGGCTCTATTTTCCTTTTGATTGAAACTCCTGAAACTCTAGATAGCCATACCTTAAGGTGTACTACATTTGGAATTAACACATTCTCCTTCTATTATTGGCATAGTTCTTTTGTCGGCTTTAGGCAATTTTAATTTGTCCTTGTATCTTCTTTACCTTCTCAGTGGCTCGTTTAATTGACTCTGGCCCTATAATCAATGTCTTAGCCAACTCACTCCGATTTCATTAGGAATAATTGTTTGGCATTTTGATCTTATAAAAGGTCCTAAGCTTGTGTTCTCAATTATATTAAGTGCCCACTGAGGGTCAAGTTATCGATAATGTCTAGATATTTGATGTCATCCTTTGACTTCAGTTTCTAATACCTTTTTAGGCCACGATAAAAGGATATCTTGTGTTCTATCTTACAGCTCCAACTTGGCTATTCACATACCCTCACTCATTAGACTAGTCAAAGATTTGTTGGATCTAATCTCGACATTACAGGTGAATATGTCCAAGGATATGAATAATGAAGTAGTGATCAAGTGAATTATTACTCTCAAAGAAATAAACAGTGAAATTTGAAATAATTGATAAAGGAGGGACTGTAATGAGATGATTAGGATGAGGATAGCTATAAATGCCTTAAGAATTCAAAAATAGGAGGCCACGAGAATCATGATTTGCAAATATGAACCACAAGAGAAATCAAAAGATAATTGACATCTGTTGGTCCACATTGATGCCAAAAGTGAGCATTCTATATCGACTTAAAAGATGGGTAGTTTAAAAGTTGAATTGTATTGTGCCATTTTGAAGAGAAGAAAAGATTAGAGCATTCAAAACAAGAAGACCAAATTATTCTCTTACTTGATGCTACTTTCAGCAAGACTTCTAATCACTCAATCAAGTTGTTCAAACTACCATGTGAATGGAAATGAATTGGAGTTATTTAAGACATACAAGAGGTAGAGGTGGACTTTTCATATAATCTTCACACTAAAGGCATGGTTAAATGTCAATATTATAAATGTAGTAATGACATTATAAAGAATGGAATAATCGTGATGTCCAACATAAGGCATATAGATAAAAACCAAAGAGAGGTTTGAAGGAAAAAGTTCGAACCATCCTAAAAGAGAAAGGTGGTTTAGTTACACTTTAGTTTAGCAGTCGAGTTACAAACAAAATAGTAGCAACTAAGTTTCAACCAGGTGACCCAGAAGTGAAAGTCGATATGATAAGTGTGATAGATTGACTTGCACAAGCTAAGTCATCTTTGATTTATCATATAATGACTTTGCTGGAATATGCCCTTGCTCATAGGAAGCATGTTCAAGTAAAGTAAGAAGATTGAATAGAGATGGTCAATATCATTTATGAGTCGTGGAACTAGGTAGAAAGAGTGGTGGAATCACAACAATCAAACATTCACTCATGTTATTGAAAGTTAAATTGCATTTTTAATGCAAACAAGTTGTATAGATCTGCAAAACTCTACAAGTTTGAAATAAAAAGGGGAAATTGAATGACATTGGAAGGAAACTAATTTTAAAGATAAGGTAAACCAAACAAACATGAGAAATGGTGGAAGGAAAAGCTCCAATACAAACTGCAAACTATAGTTGAAAAAGTTGGATGTCAACTAAGACTTCTTAAGCAAATGGTCAAGTTTAGGGAACACATGTAATAGCAAAGAAATGATGCTAATATACAAATCAAGATGACCAAAGAAGAAATAAGATAATAAATTAAATTAATCAGAATATTGGTGATATAAGATTTTAATCAAGGCATAGATGGCAAATTATGAAGTGATGGTTAAGGTAAAGAGTACTAAGACACTAATAAAATGAAACTAAGTATAACTATAAGCAATTGAAGAATGGAGAGTAGTAAAAATCAACTAGTTTCAAATATTATCTTCACAGGAAAAAAAAACATTTGATATTAATTTGAAGGGCAAACAATAGTAAAAATAGACAATCTAAATGGTGATTACATGTTTAAGGGCATATCAAATGTCACTATTTGCAAAGAATAGAATGTACAAGGTATTGATCCAAGACTAGACTATAAAACTATCCATCTGCATAAAGTTTCTCTTTCTAGAAACCCTTAAGGTTGCAACATTCAAACAACCATTGGTCGATATGAATTCAAGTGATGATGACACAATTCGTTTTCGACTTGAGGTGAAATCAAAAGTTAGAAGAGGTGCAAATATGCGAAGCCATACTTTTACAAAGGTATCTTTCATTAGTTATAAACTCATCCGCTTGTAGGTTTGTGACATTATAGGGAGGAAAAGTCTTGATGATTCCTAGTTTATCTTCAAGAATAACAAGAATAAAAGTAAAGTTCGAGGTTATAAAGTTAAACGGGTCATACACTAGAGAGGGAAATAGTGTATGATGTGAAAAGCAGTGGTGTATAATGTGAAAAGCAAGCTAGTCTTACATTCGAAGAGTTTCCAAAGAAACTCAAGCAAGGCTCATAAGATCATATGGAGTAACTCTAAAACGGATTAAGGGCTTGAAAGTATTACAAAAAGCAGAAACTTTATTTGTTAGCTCGATTATTGACAGTTCTTCGAGATGAAGGGGAACAATTTTGGGTAGATATAATAGATTCAAGGGTGCCAAAAAAAAGGAGTATCAGGAATTAAAATTTATCATAACTAGGATGGGCACTAATTAGAAATGAAAGAGAGATTAAATGAAATAATCTGAGTAGAGATCATTACCCAAATCAAAAGGACAACACTCCAACTTGATGATTCAATAGAAGAATTAATGTCATCAAATAATTCAATTGTTAAAAATGGTATTCGGTAAGATATTGCTGAGATAGCTAGATAATTTTGCAAAATAATAGGTTAATAAGACTCAGCGATGAATTATGGGTTAGATTTTATTAGAACATAGCAAGGCATGGCTAACACCTAGTTGTAATGGAACAACCGAAAGGTTCTTGATGAAGGACTAAATAATATATAATGGTACATACTTTGTGAGGAAAGCTTCACTAGTCATCTAAAGGCTATTGCATGCCCTTTCAAATCGATACAAGAACATATATAGCTACAATTGCATAGGTTTGGTATGCTTAAAAGAAAGTTACCTAAGTTTTCAATCTTGACATAGGAACTTCCCACATCGCACTTGCTCTATCACCCATTGTCACCACATAGAGGGTTGGCCAAGGCGATGCCTTGTAGGATAGGACAATCTAATCTTGTGAAGTCACTAGTTATAGCCCCATGCACTTTATGCAACACATGACTCACAATGTTGATTCCTTGATGAAAGGGGTTGTTGGGCAATAAGATCAAGTACCTAAAGTTTAGGCAATAAAAGGTTTATACTTTTATCGCACTTCTCCATACCTCATTATTTTCTACTCTAAATCATATCCATAAAGCATGTCCACTCATTGGGTAGAATATAAATTATGACTTTTAGAGCTCCTTAGAATATGGTTTGTAAAAGAAAAGCATACACATACATATGTAGCACTTCCTCAAGTCTTTGCCATCAAGTCCCACATATACCTTGGCTCTCTAGGTGTAGCAAGTATACTTGAGGCTCTTAACCACTACTCTTGGTACTTTGATGATTCCATCATCTAAGTATCCCATTTCCACCCCTCCCCCAAATTAACCCTCATGTTTCCCATTCAATATAGCATTACCATGCTCCTAAAACCACAACGATATGAGGTCTTCCACCCTTGGTGGATTAATACTTGAAGAACATGCTTTCATTTATTCTCCCATGTTTCTTCTCTCTATTTTCCCTAATCCTTATCAGTCCCAATGACTCAAATTTTCTCATCTTCTTGGACACCACAAAATCAAATCCCTCTTACCTTTAACTCCTTTTTTCCTTTACCTATGTAGCATCTTAAATCTTAGTGAGAACATGTAAGTCAGTCTACAAAACTCATAAGAAGTAATGTGTTTATATACCCCCCTTGTCTCTTCCTGAAAATTTCCTAATAAGCATCTTGCCATTAGTGTCCACCCTTTTAATGATTCCCATGTGCTCTTATGTGATGTTTGATTGGATATAATGTAATCACAATGTAATGCAATTAACTATGCAATGCAATTATGATTACTTAGTTTGTGGTAATTATAATTTCAAGATAGTTATTTTATTGCAATACTCTTACACAACCAAACAAGGTAATGAAACCACAATTACAAACTTGTTTGTATTACAAAGTTGATTACATCTAACCAATCATTACACTATGGTCTATTTTAATTTAATTAGAAGCACATAATATCCTCAAATGCACACTGCAAATCTTTGCTATTTTTTTTCTACATGCTTTGAAAATCTCCAAAAAGTCATTACCCTTCTTGACCCCTTAGCCAATGGCCCAGATTCGCAATGTCTGCTCGTAACTCAGATCCAAATATCACATTGCAGTAGAACACGCTTAACATGCAATGACTTAGATGTACACCTGACCCACAAAGCCTACATAATTTTGAAATTAGTTAATCATAGCTCCCATGGCATCTCTTATCATGTTACAAATAACACATTTGATATGAACTACCCTACCATAACCAATCTGACTGACATTACCTAACTCATTGAGCCAAATGATGATTAAAAATCAACTATAGGAGTGTATCCTATCTTAACTAATAATCCTGTTTAGCTTCCTTCTCATAACCCTCCTTCTAGTATTCACATGGCCTATCTTACTTATAACCTACTTTGAGTATTGTTATTTCCTTTTGCCATTATCCTTAAAGCTTTTATTTCTATAAAAAATTTCGCCTCCTTCATAGTAGAGGGCTTAAACAAAACAAGATGACGAATAAAGTATGTCCCCTTTTCCCTCATCCTAAACACTTTGTCTTAACCTTTTCTATGGTACCAATTGTATATCCCTATGAGTGCCATCTGAGTTTTATGACGACACTTCGAGTAGAAGACTATCTTCCTCTTTATGTTATATGTCACCTTTCTTTTTGTGCTCTTCTAATCTCTTTATCTTTATAACTTTGAATTTTGGTTCTTCTCTTATGGAACCTCCTCCTTGCATGAAAAGGGTTATTCTATGACTTTATTTGGGATGCATACCTTTATATTCTACTTTCTATAAATAGCGATGCTTGATCTGCCCCTTTAGCCATTTGATCAACCACTCAGAACATGCATTCTTGTCACTTGTATGACTTTTAAATCAATGTTGATTTCCTTTTCTTATGTCCTAAACTAATGTTTAGAAGCATTTTATTCTTATTTCCACTTATCGTTGAATTCTTCAGGCTTTCTATTACTTTTGTTCTACCATTTTACAATAATATTTTCTCCTCTCATCATTTCAAGATTCTAGTGTTAATTATTTGAATTAATGACTTGCTTCTATTAAAAAATTTCTCATCACTTTAAACTCATTGACGTACCTTCTTCTTAGTCATCTTTATTTTTGTTCTCGATAATACTTCATTGCTATTCCAAAATTTGATGATTCATATCATTTTCTTGAACGGTTCTAATTAACATCTACAGTTTACAACATAAAGTTTCACCATTAGATTAATTCACTTTTCCTTAATATCCCTTGTACTCATCAATTCCATGAATGATAAATGTCGCTTTATTTGATATTTGTCAGCCTTATTCCTGAAAATAACTTCCTTGCCCTCATATTTGCTCCTTTCTATTTCATGATGGAGGAGCCTTATGGTCCTCACTAATACTTGCGCTTTCTTTTTCACATGATTAAATTTGCCTTGAATCTTGTTACTTACGACTAAATATATTCCTTTTGATGAAGACTAAGAAGTTATATGAGCAAAATCCATAAATCGAGAGACTCATGTCCCGAGAGAAAGCTAAGAAAACTCCACCTACAAGTTTGAAATCAAATCCAATCCTTTACCTATCCAAATGGTAGGAAACAATGAAACAACCTAGGTTATGAAAATGTTGGAAAGGATGTAAGCTATAAAGGATGAAAGAGAAAAGAAGATGGAACTGATGGACACTACACTTTAAAGTCTAGTCAAGGATACCTTAAAGAAAGATGCTGACAAGCCTTGCAATTAAGAATTTGAAAAGTTAGAAGGGAAGATGATACGAAAAGGGAAGAAAAGGACAACAGGAGAGAGAAAAGCGGGAAAAGGATTCCCCATAAGCTGACCCATGATTTCTAGGTCAAGAACCTATTCATGTTCCTAAGTCAGGGCCAGGAACTCTATCATGTTCTAGGAACCCTATGATGTTCCTATACTATCTTAACTACCAATTCGTGATCCTATTTTAATCCAAATTAAATTTCAAAGCTAAACCAAAACAAACCGAACAAGCAAGTCTAGCCGTATGTAGGGGACCGTGCCCATGTTTTGAGTCATAGTCCTTATAATAATTCACCCACTAGCATTGATGCTCTGCTTTGATTCTTTGATAGGTAAGACACCTGTCTACATATTCATCTATGTCTCTCTTCATATTCTCTGCCAAAAGCTTTGGCTCAAGTCTCTATACATTTTTGCGCCTTTAGGGTGGACAAAATATTTTGTATTGGGTGCTTTGGACAATATCCTTTCCCTTAATTCCGTATTTTGTGGCATACATATTCTATTTTAAAATCTTATAAACCTTTGATCATGTTTGTTGAATCCCGAATCCTTCCTTTGCTTATGTTTACTTTAATCTTGCTATGTCTTAATCCCCCACTTGTGCCTGTTTAATCTCATTAAAAAGGGTACGTTGAACAAACAAGCTAAAAGGAATGACTTACGGTCATGTGGCAACATGCGTTCCATTCCCATGGTCAACAAATCCTTAAAATCTCTAGTCGAATGACACCCATAGCATTTATATTATAATATACTTTATGAATCAATACATTGACAACAAGTCTTTTTAGGTAAGTGCGCACTTAGGACTCTTATGGTTAGTGAAAATTTTACAAGGGCTCCTATAAAAATAATATCTCTTAACTCGCAGTGCAAAAACATCTAAGGCCAATTCCAAGTCATAGGTGTGATATCTTCTCATATAACTTTAGCTACTTAGAGGTATAACTTATGACCTTTCCATTTTGCATCCAAACACAGCATGTCCCTTATCGAGAAGCATACCTATAGAAGTAGATTATCCTCCATTTGTAGATAAAGCCAAAACTAGTGGATCGGTACATCTTTTCTTTAACTCCTATAAGGCAGCTTCACACTTACCATTCCATTCAAACTTCATTGTCTTTCTAAGTAGGTTGGTAAGATGTAGGGCTATTTTTGAAAAATCTTGCAAAATGCATCTATAGTACCCTACCATACCCAAGAAAATTCAAACCTCGATAACATTAGTGGGTCTCAGCCATTTAGTAACTACCTTTACCTTTTGCAAGTCCAATTTTTAGAGATCAAATACCCCAAAAAAGTCACTTCTGACATCCAAAATTCATAGTTTGATAACTTAGCATATAACTTATGCTCCCTTAAGGTTTGTCACATGATCCTTAAATGCTCTGTATGCTCTTCTTTTGTCTAAGAATATACAAAGATATCATCAATGAAAAAAATCATAAACTTATCCACGTAAGGTCTAAACACCTGGTTCATCAAATCCATGAAGGTGGCTAGGGTATTTTTCAATATAAACCACATTACAGTAAATTCCTAAAGACCATATCGAGTCCTAAAGGTAGTCTTGGGCATGTCCTTGGGTTTAATTCTCAACTGATGGTACCCCCAACCTAAGGTTGATCTTTGAGAAGACTCCAATTCTTTACAAACAATACTGGTGCAACCCAAGAGGACATGCCTGGTCTTCTATAATATTTTTGTAAAATATCCTCCAGTTGTACTTTCAATTCTTTCAGCTCCGCTGGGGCCATTGCATAAGGGGCCTAACATATGGGTCGTGCTATAAGCTTCAATTCTATCTCAAAATCAATCTTTCTCTTAGATGGTAATCTAGGGATTTCTCCAGGGAAGTTGTTAAAGAACTCTTGACTACTAGAATATCCTCAAGCCTTATCTCCTTCTTCTTATATTCATTTTCACAACATAAGCAAGCCTTACACCATTGCCTAACAAGTCTCCTGGTTGCCTTAAATGCTATTTCCCACTGTTGGTTCCCTAAAAATATATTTTTCCTCCCCTTTTTCTTTAAAGATTCCCCTTTGCTTTTACAATGTATCTTTGCTCATGTTTTGACAATCAATCCATACCCAAAATTATATCAAATTCTATTAGACCAAACTGTATTAAATCTGCCTCAAAGTCCTCTTGATTTAAAATGATTGGGAAACCTTGTACATAAGATCACACTTTATAGTTTGGCTCGTGCCTTCTATAAATGAAAGCCTCAACCTATAGGACATCATTGCCATAATGACTTTGTATCTACTATTGTATTAGAATTGCTCTAATGGAAACTCTTTCCTCATCCATATATTTTTTTTTAATAGAAGCCAAGAACAGAGCTTACACTTAGAGTCTTAAGCTATTAGGTCTATCATTTGTATGCATTTCATTTAATCTCATAATCTTTTTGACATATGTTTGTATCAACTCATTGCATCCCTCAAAATATCATGTATCATTATCAAACAAGTGGTGTGAGTGTTTGTTATGACCTAAATAATGTCTTATGAATAGCAAATTCTATAAAGGAATTTGATATCAATATAAAATTTGCATTATGTCATAGACTTCCAACCCTCTAGCTACTTAGATATGAGTACAACTTTAAACATCTATGTCGGTATTACTTTGTTGAAACTTTGCATGAAACAAAAGGGCACCCATGTATTCATTAAGTAATATGACAACTCTTATCTTAAAACCTTTGTATGAACTTGCCCTTTAATTTTAACCTTTATAACATGCATAGTTTATTCATAATTTCTAATTCTGTATTTGTTTATAATTTGAACAATTCCCACACCGGTCTACATTCCATTTGACTTTCTTCGTTACTGAGCTTTCCCAATCAAAATTATAAAATTAGTGTCTTATTCCAAAAGGTCATCACAACTATAAAGTTTCTTGATACAATCAGCATGCCACTATAAGCCTCAAAAAATCCTAATAACTTAGATATATTAAGAATCACTATACCCAGAACATTCATTAATCCGCATCCATGTTATGACTTACATCCTTTATAGATATACTTCTTTGACATTTCAAGTCTCAAAGACATAATTCCATCCAACAACGTTAGGTTCAGACAGCTAGGACTATGCCTGTGATCCCTTAGTGTTTATACTACCACTTCTAGTTCACAACGTTTTCTTTGATCTTTAAACAAGCTAGTATAAGATTTGCAAAGTAGCCCTAATATATGTTCATGCAGTTCATAACTTCATCAAAACCATAAAATTGTATGGCACTTATTACACCATCATTAGTATAACCATATATCCATCGTAATCTTGTTTTTCACCAAAATTAATCTTTAGAACATTCCCTGATTCACTTTTAGTCAGTCCTAACGCAATTTGGAGTTTACATACTCATAAAGGCTTCAATAATCTATTTCTAATTAAGCAAAGAATTTATCTCTAATAATGGCAACCTACTCTCTTGTACCATTAGACTCAACCTCTATAAGAATACATATTCTTAAAGATGCTATTATGTATCATTTTCATGAATCTCTTTATTAATAAGTCCTTAACTTATTGTACATTTTCCTCAATTTAGTAGGTAAAGGCCATATAGGGATATGGACCTTTAGGTCTTAGAAATAAACCAAATACTTGCAAGTACACAAGGTGTTATATAAGGGCAAGTATATAAATATCATGTCCCACATAAAACAGTAATAACTTAAAATTTACTTTTCCCAATTAAACTAAAGAACAGTTCAAGGGGTGAGTTCAATTATCAAATTAAGTTAAAGAGGGAAAACAAAAGCAATTGAGTCAAACAAATAGAGAGAAATCAAATTAGATAAAGATCTAGGATTTCAGATTTCACAAATGACTTAAATATTGAATTACTAAATCTAATTTATGGTTCAACTAGTTTCTTCTTCAACCTAAACTAAAAGATGAATTATAATTATCATATGATATAACTTATCTAATAGTTAGTGTGAATTATTCATTTTACACGTAAGGCATCTAATTTCTAGCAGGAATTATTCAACTTTAACAATTATAATTTTCAGCACAATTGTACGGTATCATATTAGCCTACAAGGTCTAATAT
Source organism: Selenicereus undatus (assembly GCA_017589665.1). Classification (NCBI taxonomy): domain Eukaryota; kingdom Viridiplantae; phylum Streptophyta; class Magnoliopsida; order Caryophyllales; family Cactaceae; genus Selenicereus; species Selenicereus undatus. Next base: position 56,267,929 of record JACYFF010031958.1, read on the forward strand.
ATAATTGAGATAGTAAATTAAACTATTAAAATCAACATAAATTAATAATAGTAATAATATGCATAAGCATGTTAGGGTTAAATAAAAACTCAAAACTATGCAATATAAGAGATAAAACAACCCCAAAAGAAATTAGTAAAACAATATAATTTATCAAGGATCCATATTAGCCCCAGTCCAGTAACTTAGTTGGTCATAGTAAGCAAAAGTTCCATTGAAATTAGTCTAGTCATACTCTCCATTAGTGGTATATTTTACTTCTTATATCCAATGTTGATGCTCAATTACACAAAACCATATCAATAATACAAACTCTCCAATTTGACTCACAAATGAGATGATAAGAAAAGAGAAAAATAGCTTACAAAGCTTATTTTCTTCTAAACTCCTCAACCCATATAGTCTTGTCTTACACAAGACTCAATAAGAAAAGGAAACATAGAGGAGGTGTTTAGTATATGGCTTTTGGATGTCTTTTTGCTCAAAAATAGCATTTTGGGGTAGTTTTCTCTGTTTGACTAAGTCAAACAGCTATTTAGGTTGTTTGATGAGTGGCTTTTTGGAATCGTTTTTTCACCTCAAAAAGTTATTTTCAAAAAATCTAACATTTATAGCTTTTTTGAGGTTGGTTTTTTGGAATTTTAATGTAAAAGACTAAATTTCCATTGTTTAAATACCATAAACAAAATTGATATATTTCTTGCACTCTCTCCTCTAAGTTTTTACTTGCTTTATCAAATTCAAATTAAATAATGATCCATAGTAACCATACATTCGTAATTTATTTTAACGGTTGATGAAAAATCTTGCTAATATTATATTGTAATATTAAATGTAATGCAAATTTTAATTCTCTATTTATTCTCGCTTCAAAAAAAATTCAATTCATATTGAAAGAAAGTTAAACTAATAACAAATACAAATTTTTCTAAGTGAACAATAAAACAAGGTTCTGCTATGCACTTTAAACATCACATAACTTTTAATTTTCATTGAAAAGAAATTAGATTTAAAAAGCAAGTCATGTATAAATCAATAAGAAGATTTAATAACTAGTAATAAAATGGGATTATATGAGTAAAGGTAATTTGCACATATCACATAAATTTAATTCATATTAAAAAAGAAATAAGTGACTAACTAATTAAGAAAATTCATCTTTAGTAGTAAATGAGAGGTATGGACATAAATGAAATTTTATCAAATATATTTTTTAGAAATAGCTAATTTTACCAAACACTTTTTTTTAAAAAAAAATAGCTTATTGAAACGGCTAAACAAACAGCCGATTGAAATAGCTAATAGTGAATAGCCAATCCAAACAACTAACAGTTAACAGCTGACGGTTGTTTGCCAAACAGGGCAAGAAGATGAGTGAATAAAGGAATGCTTGGATGATTGAATGAGTCATTTGCACTAACCCTTGGCCCTTTTCGAATGCTCTCTAGCCCCTCTACTGCCTAATAATTATTAAAAAAACAAATTAATTTCCATTAAATCTGATGCACCCATGCAGGATCTGGATGAAGGTCAGGTCCAAGAGCTATCCAAGTCCAAAGAAGTCCAAGAGATTCTCTAACTCCTGAGGAATCACCCAGAAGGCCAAGATTGCTACTGCCCGGGCCTACAAATCATGAGCAGCAATTATCTAACCTTGGTTGCCAAGCTATTGAGTGACTTGGGTCCAATATTTTGCCTTGGGCTTTTAGTTCAAGAAGTTATCTTTCTAATAAAGAAAATTCCAACTCATTAGGACTTCATTTGCTCCCTCAAATCAACCTCTAAAGCCAAACTACCCAAGCTGCCTAGTTGGCCAAATTGCAACCTTGTTTTGTTGATCCAATTCCCCTAACCTTTGACCAACTTAGGAATTTACAATCTTCCTTTTTATGATCCTCTTTGAGTGGACTTTGGAGGCAGTAAAATAGATCATGACCAAATTCAAATTAAGGGTGCTACAGAAGAGGAAGTTCAGAAGATGTATGCCTAATTCTAGCAGGGGACCACTTGCCTTTCTCAAGGAATATCTTTCAAAGACTAGGCATCTGATGCTCCAAGAGGGCGCACCTAAAACTATACATTTTGGTCTTTCCTATAGCTTTTCAATGATGCAACTTGGTTGAGTATTTTGAAAATGTGACTGTTGGAAGTTGTAGCTGTTGTTCTGAAAAGTAAGTGTCAGCAACCTACTTTTTACTTTTGTACTTGTTTTGCTTTTTACTTACCCACTTTTTCATGACCGTTTGTTTGGCTGATTTTCCCCTTGAATCTGATTGTATTATCTTCCTTTATGTGTTGCAAAGCTTCTATGGTTATACTCACTTAATGGATGACTGAATTGAGTAAGTTCTAAACTCCCTCAAAATCTCTCTATTGCTTATCTCTATTTCAGCTCATCAGTGTGGTGATTAAGAGACTTTTATGATCTTTTGACTGGTGAGATCTTATCAGTCTAGATCTAAAAGTTGATCTCTAAAACTCTTGGTGGTGATACTGCATCCAAGTGACTTAGCTTACTTATCTTTCTTTCTCTTTGCAAGCAAACCGTGACTACTTTGTCACTCTTTCTTCTTCACTAGTTATGATCCTTCTTTGTTCTTTCACTTGAGGAACTTAGAAGTACATTAAGTGGCATTAGAGCTTAGAACATCCTCTTGGCTGAAGCTTCCTTAACCCAAACACAACCCTTTGACCCTAAACAAATCAACCTGCAAAGAACCCACAGCTAGCTATTTTCAAGTATGGCTAGTAATTTGAGTTTGGAAGAGAGATTTAAGTGACTTATGAGAGCTAATGCTGAAAAGGATGCTCAACTTGAGTATCTAGGAAGACAACTAGTCAATGCCATAAGGAACAACCAAAGAGAAGTCCCAAGTTCACACTCCACTAGAGAACCCGATTTAGTTGAAGAAGAATCCAAGAACAACTCCTTTGCAACAAGTGATGTAGAAGAAGAAAGGAAGCCTAGAAGACTAAGGAAGTGCAAGAAACTTGCCATGGATTTCATGGTGGAAATCCTAGAGTTTGAAGGCCAACTCAACACGGACGACTTTCTTGAGTGGATCAATGCCATAGAGAGGGTCTTTGAGTACAAAGACATCCCCGATGACAAGAAGGTAAAACTCGTAGCCTTGAAACTTCATAAGTATGCTTCAATTTGGTGGAGTAATGCCTTAGCTAAGAGGGCTAGAAAAGGGAAGGGGAAGATCAAATCACAGATCAAGATCAAGGAAAAACTCAAAGCCAAATTTCTCCCACCCCATTACCTCTAAGACAACTACACCAAACTACATAAACTTAGGCAAGAATATAAGATTGTGGAGGATTTTACCAGTGATTTTGAGAGGCTTGTCATGACTTGTGATCTTAGGGAGATCTTAGGGAGAATGAAGGCCAAACCGTAGTGAGGTATTTGGGAGGTTTGAATGAGTCCATTAGGAATGTTATGGAGTTACAACATTACACCATCCTTGATGAGGTTTGCTCATTAGTCCACAAAGTTGACCTTCAAAAGAAAGCCAAACTCAAAAGAGAACCCTAAAACCCCTCAAAGAAGCTACCCTTTTAACAAGAGGAATTTCACCCCTACTGCTAAACCACCAAATACACGCACAGGCCTACCTATTCCCAAGCTAAACACCACAAAACCGCTCCTAAACTCTCATGAGAACAGAAGGTGCTACAATTGTCAAGGATTTGGGCATATAGCCTTAATTTGTCCAAAACGAAAGGTTATCACCTTAGTAGAGTATCAAGCAGTTGAGGAAGCCAAGTAAAGGGAGGAAGGGAGTGATAAGAAGGTTCATCTAATGGAGCTTGCAGAAGAATGTGCGGAGGAAGTGGATGAGGGTGAGTCACTTATCCTTAAAAGGGTTTTGAGCGGTCACAAAGGCTCAAACCTAGAAGAATAATAAGAAAACATCTTCCACACTTGTTGCACCATCAATGGCCGTGTATGCTCTCTCATTTTGGATGGTGGAAGTTGTGTAAATGTAGCCTCTACTACCTTGGTAGAGAAACTCCAACTCAAGGTCGAGCCACACCCACATCTATACTCTATTCAATGGCTTAACTAAGGTAATGGCCTTCAAGTCTCTTCTCGTTGTTTAATTGTTTTATCAATTCAGAAGAGTTATCAAGATGAGTTGTGGTGCGATGTATTACCCATGGATGCTTGTCACATCTTGTTGGGAAGGCCATGGCTATTTGACCATAGGGTTATGCATGGTAGTTACCAGGACACTTACACCCTACTCAAGAATGGCCGAAAGATCACCCTTGCCCCCTTCTCCTCTCTCCAAATCACAAAGCCCAAAACCAAAGAAGAACCTAGGGGAGGGGAAGTGCTTCTTTGACTCCTTGAGCCTACTCTCCTAACCACACACCATGAGTATAAAAGCCTTAAGGAAATTATCCTTTTCACCCCACCATAAGAAGAGACCGAAACCCCTATATACCCCTGAGCCTCAGAACTTCTGAAAGAGTTTTACTATGTATTTCCCGAAGAAATCCCATCTAGTTTACCCATCAAAGAATCATACAACATCATATAGGCCTCATCCCCGAAGCCATTCTTCCTAATAAGTTGGCCTATTAAATGAACCCCTAGGACACCTTAGAGATCAAAAGACAAGTGGAAGAGCTTATTTCCAAGGGTTGGTATGCGAAAGCATGAGTCCATATGTCTTGTTCGTCCTTCTTGTGCCTAAGAAGCATGGTTTAATGAGAATGTGTGTGGACAACCATCAATAAAATCACCATCAAATATACGCATTCCATACCAAGACTCGAGGATAAGCTTAATGAACTCCGCTGACCTAAGGTGTTCTGCAAGATAGACCCAAGGAGTGGGTACTAGCAAATTCGGATTAGAGAAGGAGATGAGTAGAAGACCGCCTTCAAGAGCAAGGTGGGCCTTTATGAGTGGATGGTTATTCCATTCAATCTCCTTAATTCCCCTAATACATTTATAAGGCTCATGAATCAAGTGTTGAACCCATTCCTTTGGAAGTTTCTGGTAGTATATTTTGATGATACATTAGCATTTAATAAAACCGAGGAAGAGCATTCCATGCACCTAAAGCAAGTCATGATGGCTTTTGAACAAGACCGGCTCTATGGGAACCTCAAGAAGTGTTCACTTTTCGCTCTTGAAGTGATATTCTTAGGTTACATAGTCTCGACCCAAGGGATCTAAGTCGATCAAAGCAAAGTTGATGCCATTAAGTCATGACCAATTCCCTCTTCCATGCATGATGTTAGAAGTATTCATGGTCTTGCTTCCTTTTATAGGAGGTTTATACGCCATTTTAGCTCCATTGTCGCCCCCATGACTAAAGTGTTAAAGGGAACCAAGTTCATTTGGACTCCACAAGCTCAAAGATCATTTGAAGAACTCAAAGCCAAGCTCACTCATGTATTGGTTCTAGCACTTCCATGCTTTGACAAGGTGTTTAAGGTAGAGTGTGATGCATCCGGAGTGGGTAAGGCGCAGTTTTGATCCAAGAAGAAAAACTCCTTGCTTACCATAGTGGTAAACTAGGTGAGGCAAGGTGGAGATACTCAACTTATGATAAGGAGTTCTTTGCCACCATCTGAGCTCTTGAGCATTGGATTCACTATTTGATTGCCAACAAGTTCATCCTATATTCTGACCATAAGGCACTCAAGTACTTCCAAGGGCAACATAAGTTGAACTCTAGGTATGCCAAGTAGGTTGAATACTTACAATCTTTCCACTTTGTTATCTACCACATGACAAGAAAACTTAATCAAGGTATGGATGCATTGTTAAGGAGACATATCCTCCTTTTTCAACTCAATTCTTGTGTACTTGGGTTTGAACATCTTAAATCCTTATACAAGGATGATTTGGATTTTGGTGAGCTTTTCAAAGTTTTTCAAGTTTGATAAAATGGAGATTTCATGTTTCAAGAAGGGTATCTTTTCAAGGGAATAAGATTATGTGTGCCTAAGTGTGGAACCCATGAGCTCATACTTAGGGAGGTTCATGGAGGATCCTTGGTAGAACATTTTAGTGAAGACAAGACCTATATGATGGCCAAGGAACATTACTATTGGCATCACATGCTCAAGGGTCTTTAAGACAGTATTAAGACATGCTCAACATGCCACATGGCTGAAAGCCATTCCCTACCTCACAGTTTACACACCCCAATTTCTATCTCTCAAGGACCGTGCTTGGATGTTATCATGGATTTTCTGATAGGTCTTCCACGAGCTCAACGCAACAAAGACTCGATCTTGGTGGTGGTGGATACATTCTCTAAGATGGCACACTTTCTTCCCTTCCCACAAGACCAATGACGCATCACATATGGTCGACCTATAGTTTAAAGAGGTGGTGAGACTTCACAACCTTCCACTTTTTATTATGTCCAATTGTGAGTCACTTTTGGATCACACTATTGAGGAAATTGGGCCCTAAGTTAAAGTTTAGCACAACTTGCCACCCCTAAACAGATGGCTAAACTAAGGTGCCAAACGTACCCTAAGAACCTGGCTAAGGGTCCTAGTCAAGAAGAGTTTGAAAGCTTGGGACTTGCTCCTTCCCCATATCAAGTTTACCTACAATCGTGCTCCAAGTAGAACTACCAATGAATCCCCATTCAAAGTAGTTTGTGGGCAAAACCCTCTTGGTGCTCTTGGTCTTGTGCCACTTCACCAAGGGGAGAAGATGAACACCAAAGCTAGCAAGAGAGTGAAGGAGATTCAAGATGTCTACATAAGGCTCCAAGCTCAAATTGAAAAGTAAAATAAGCGCTGTCAAGATCAAGCCAACAAGAATCGCAATCAAGCTTTATTTAAACCGGGTGATCTAGTATGGGTACACCTTAGGAAGGAAAGATTTCCTTCCAACAGAAAGTCCAAATTGATGCCTAGGGCCGATGGTCCATTTGAGGTGCTTGAGAAGGTTAATGACAATGCATGGGGGACTATAGAGTTTGTTGCACCTTCAATGTGGTGGATCTTCAGCCTTACTCTGAAGATGATCACCTTGGGAATTTGAAGGCAATTCTTTCCAACTAGAGGAGGATGATACACCTATGGCATATCTAGATGAATTTCATGTCCAAGAGCTACTCAACTCCAAAGAATTCTAAGATATTCTCTAAATCATGTGAAATCACCTAGAAGACCAGTATTGCTACTACCTACACCTGCACAACATGAGCACCAATTATCTAACCTTAGTTCCCTAGCTATTGGGTGACTTGGGTCCAATATTTTGCCTTAGCACTTTAGTTCAGGAAGTTAGCTTGTAACAAAGTGAATTCCAGGTCATTAGGACTTTATTTTCCCCCTCAAATCAACCTCCAAATCCAAACTATCCAGGCTGTGTAGTTGGGACAAATTGCAACCCAATTTTGTGGATCCAATTACCCTAACCTTTGGCCAAATTAGGAACCTAAAATATTACTTTTTGGGATCATTTTTGAGTGGAATTTGGATGCAGAAAAAGAGATCAAGGACAAATTCAAAGTAAGGGAGGCAAAGGAGAGGAAGTTCAGAAGATGTATTGCTTGATTCCAGTAGGGGACCACTTACCTTTCTCAAGGCATTTCTTTCAAATGGCTAGGAATCTGATGATCTAAGAGGAATTACCTAAAAATAGGCATTTAGGGATTTCCTATCGCTTTTGAATAGCCTAATTTGGGTAAGCAATTTGGAAGATATAACTATTGGAAGTTGTAGCTACTATTCTGAAAAGTAACTGTCAGCAAGCTACTTTTACTTATGTACTTCTTTTGCTTCCTCCCCCCCTTTCTATGGCCGCTTGTTTGGCTGATTTTCCCCTTGAATCTAACTGTATTAGCTTTCTTTATATGTGAGAAAGCTTGTAGAGTTATACTCACAAAGTGAGTGAATGAATTGGTTGAGTTCTAAATCCCACAAAATCTCTCTCTTGCTTATCTCCGGTTTAGCTAACTAAGGTGGTGATCAAGAGACTTTTATGATTTTTTGAATGGTGATATCCTACCTCTCTAGATCTAAACGTTGAGCTCTAAGACTCTTGGGTGGTGATATCTTATCCAAGTGACTTAGCTAGCTTTTCTTTCTTTCTCTTTGTAAGCAAATCGAGACTACTCTTTCACTCTCTCTTCTTCACTACTTGAGATCCCTTCTTTGTTCTTTCACTTTAAGGACTTAGAAGTGCTTTAAAATCCTTAAGTATACACTATTGACTTGCATAAGAAAAGGTTAGTCTTTAGCTGAAAATTAATCCTGAGCAATGTGATTGACTGGTTAACTTAAGCTCATTAATGAAAAGCTTAGCTGCTGGGCATTAATTGGGCTTGAACGAATAGGGCCCACATCGAGGAAAGGATAGAGAATGAGGGAGCTTCTGAGGGCGTCAGGGAGTGTTGAGGCAGTCTGCTGACGAACAGAGCAAATGGGCCACTATTAGTTTAGGCTCACATATGAGGGGAAGAGAAAGAGAGGAGCTCTACACTCTAGGTTGCCACTAAAGCTGGAGGTGCCTAGGCTGTGGGCATTTAAATCAAAGAGAAGAGGGCCAACACATGAGTGAGGTATGAAGAGTGTAAATGATTGTTGGCTACGAGATGGGCTGAAACAAACAGGACCATACTTGAAGAAAAGAGATAGTGACGGGTAGTTTCTGAAAAAACCCACATTGCTGCTAGGCTGCATGAAACGCACCTACGTGACGTGGGAAGGGAGAATGATAGGGAATGCATGCTAGGCTTCATCTTTAGCTAGGTGATCTAGTAGCAAACAGCAACCCCACAAGTGAGAGCTTGATTGGTGAGAGTGTGAAAGTAGGTCTGCTACTATTGGGCATTTGGAGCTGGGCTTGTCAACTTAGCCGAATAACGGGAACTTGAGAAATTGAGTCAATTCTATCATTATTGTGCTCACATTTTTCACTTGAAAATTATAAAAATATTCATTATTTACCCATAAAAATATATTTTAAAGATTAAAATTAGGTAAAATAAAGGGTATAATTGCATATAAAATTTCAGTTATCATATAGTAATTCTTATACGTGTTAAACTCCAACTAGTAATCCAATTCGAGATTTGAATTCCTTCCATAACCATAATTATTGTTCTTAGAAAACCTTTAAAGATCCATTATTCACTGACATTCCATCTATCTTGCTTCTTTTATTTTTGTCTTTAACTATCAAGTTCTAAAGTTTTGTTGCTTACTCTAAAAACAACAATCTTTCCTCGATAACACATAATCGGTACATTTGTATCACTAATAACAATTTGCTACTATTTATGCTCAGATGTAAAGTAGTTGAAAGATTATTCGATGCATTGTTTCAAATTTCCAAGGGGTGGCAAATTATTTGTAAGCATCTCTATAATAACATAATATTTATTTACTAATACATCACAGCATCTGAAGTTCACTATTTATCCTATCTCTGCTTGAAACAACTCCACTTAAGAAACCAAGTTCACTCTCAAATTGTCCTACCTTAGTAGCTATCCCAAGATGCTAGTATAATGATCTCACCATAAAGGTGTTTAACTCTTACCAAGTTAAACCATTCTTGTATAACTCGTAATCTCCTTCTACCCTCACCCTCGATAAGAAAGAAAATTTAACATATATCACTGGTAGACACGTTTATTCTCAAATCCTTTTTGTCTTTGTACCTAGGTAACTCTCAGGCAATATGACTAAAAATTTTCCTAATGGTTAAGCCCAAGTTGCTATATGACCGGCAGGTTTACCTTTAAGAATGACCCTAATGTGCATGTGAGAGCATTCATATCCCAGACTTTGACCACAGGCCTTTGACATTAACCTTTTAGACTTAGCTCCTAGCTCTTGGTTCCCTAAACTAATGCTTTGATACCACCTACGTGCAATCCCTAAGCTATAATGGGATAATTAAATGTGTTTACTTAAGTAAACATCAACAATGCAAGACTGATAAGGTAGGGATGTTACTACTTGTTTCAAGACGAAACAAGTTTAAAATTTCCTTTGAATCTTCAAAGTCTTTATTTGGAAAACAAGGTAAAGTATCTAAATACAATATTTGTAACTATACTTCTCAAGTTGAGAAGAAAAATCCATCATTTTCACCTGTGTCAGAACTTTGATAACCCTTAATTCTTAAACAACCTTGCAATCATATAGCCAATTATTTTTAGAAGTTTCAAGTGTTCCAATAGCTATTTCTATCATGCTTTGAGTTTTATAGACAAATAATGTAACAAGGAGATTTCCAACATTAGAGAAATAAAATTTTTCAACTTCTTATAAAATGAATGACAAAAGTGACACAAGAGCAGTACTAGGGGAGACGAAGAGTCATAAACACTAGAATCTGAATGCATAGACCAAGTCCAGCACTAAGACATCACCTTCTTTGACTAACACCAGTGTTTCCCCTCCTTTCTCAGTAATCGAGGTCTAGCTTAACTTGTGTTTCCATACCTAAAATGTAAAACATATAAAACAGTATACACATGAGCACTAAGCCCCATGCATCACCCTTACACTGTAAAATATGCATTTTTAAGCATCAATGAGCATGCGCACAATTTTAAAAGAAGCTTTGAAGTTGTTCTTTAGTTAGAATTGCAACCATAATTGCTTATGAGATTATATATTCTCCGGCTAGGGCTTGGACCTGAACATGTGAACGATAGCAACAAGATCAGTAAACATATGAAATGTAACTTTCTCAATTAATAGGAACAGCCAAAACAATGAATTCTGCAAGTAAAATTTTATTAATGGTGATTATTCAATGAACTTAAATGAGTCCTAAATGTGTCATTGGTTGAACAAAAGCTTTTTAATATTAGCAAATGAAAATTTAACATTTTTGAAAGGTATAAGTAGTAATGTACATTGCTGAATGAGTTGTTGTCTCCTAAAACTTGATTCTCAGTCCCCTTTAATAGGTAGTCCTAATGGAAACTTTGGGTTCAATAAGAAATCTAATTCTTGCAAGCCTTTAGATTTTATTAAGCAAATTTGTATGCATTTTTAGCAAACTTTTGCATTTCATCTTCTGTTTAGAATTCTTTTACACTTGACTTTTAATTTAGGAATAGTCAACTTAGTCAATCACCTTAAAATAAATTCTAATGGAGTTCTAATTTTCTATTAATTATGTAGGATCCTACTTTCTTACTTTATATTGCTAATTTGTTTTGATTTCCTTTGAATTACCTCTTTCATAGATCCAATGGCTTTGCTACCCAATCAATCTTTTTCCATTGCTTGATTCAATTTTCTTATAATAATATTTTTACCCCTCTTACTTAAGCTCAACCACTCTTTTACTTCGTACTTGGCCCAAAATCATCAAATTCCCAAATTGTTGTCTGTTGTTGTGAATCATTAGCTAAAATCCATTTTCAATTAATCACCGCTAACTAAATGAAAAGCTTTAGATTGAACCTCGTAGCCTAACCACCCCAATCACCCCCAATACTTATGTTCATTACATAATTCATTTTTGTATTCTTTTTAATGCTCGACACCACTGATCTAATCAACTAAGTCTGGCTCATGATCTTGTAATTTCACCATCACCCCAACTCCTCCTTTACTCGAAACCCCACTAAACAATCTGCATTTTATTATCAAGCCAACAACCAACACAAACCCATCAAGACCTAACCAACGAATGAACATTCATACCCATTATTCATTCAAACAACTCCGTAGCAATTTCTTGCTTAACCTTTCTCTACCATACCATTATTATACAAAGTTAACTAAAACCCATTAGATATACTTATTCAATTAGGATATTAGGCTCACATAGTATATACATTTAGATTATTTCTCAAGAAAGCACTCACATATATTTATAAATTCATTCAAACCATATGACACCAATAACAAGTCAAGTTATATTTGAACAAATTTGCCCACAATTCACCAATGGTTACTCATATTTTCAACCGAATTGCTCATCCCGTTTCAACAAATATACTCACAATTCCATTAATTCAAGCTTATTAAACTTAATTGAAATGAAAATTGTTGAGTTTAGATCTACTTTGAGGAAGAGTAGAGTATGTTACCTTTGATAGAGTTAGGGGATGAAAGTGAGTAGAATTTTGACGGGAAGGTGTGGCTGGCAATGCTGGGGTAATGACCGGCCGAATTTAGGTGACTAGACAATGTAGAAGAGGGTGAATTGGTGCCCTACTTCGAATGCCCAATAGAGCAACCAAGGAAACGAGGGGACTGGCAATTGTGGCAGCGAGAGGAGGTGATGGTGGAAGGTGCTGCGGTGGCGGTAGAGCCGGTGGTGCTCCAACATAGGGGACAACAACAACAACAACAAAAGAAGAAGATGAAGAAGGGGATGTGCGTGGCTGGGAAAAGGAAGGAGAGGAAACTGGGTGGTTTGCTTTATTTAAGAGTGGTTAAAGTTCATAAATTTGTGACTCAGTACCTAAAATAGAAATTAAACTTCCTATTTCTTTCTTTTCTTTTATTTTCCTTTTGTCATATCAAATTAATTTTGATCTCATCATTTTATTTAAGTTTCTACAGGGTCAAATTCTTGACCATGCATTTGGCTATCCCTGATGAGTTGTTTGATTGTTTAATTTATTTTCTCAATCGTTAAGAAATTAAATGTGTCGGATAATTTATCAAACCATTCAAGTGCGTATGCATAATTGCATGCAAATGTATATCTGTACATGATTTCATACGCTTAAATGTTAAAAAAAATTCGCAATAACTTAGATTACTTAATTTAAGCATTTTGTTTGTCGAGGCTTGAAGTTTCTTGGCTCACTGCTCTGATAAATGTTTATAATTGTAATTGACTAATGTAAGATTAGTAATAATTAAACATGATGAATTGTCAGGGTGCTACAATGCTCAACCCCAAACTCTCAATCGTCATCTGTGGCAACAGAGAAGCTAGGCCAAGTTTAATAGCCAGTAAACTAAAATACAAAAAAAAGATAAAGGGAGGAAAGAAAAAAGGTGTCTTGGGTCATTATTAGCCCGACCCAACTCTCAATGTTCAGCACATACAACCCAAACCATCACCTAAGATCACAAACACAAAAACAATATCTAAAGAAGAGGAAGACGAGGACAAGAATAGGGGATGGGGAAATCAATTAAACTCGAACAATGCATTATAGAATCCAGATTGACAATAACCTATAAATATTACCAAATGCCTAGTTTAGAATAGACCAAATCAAAATAGAGCAAGGGATAAGAAGTGGAAGCCATATATCAAAATTGAAATTGAAATGAACTCCAAAGCCAAAAATCACTACTCTCCACTCGAAATTGATGGAATTATACAACTTATTCATGAAATTCAAAGCCTAACAAAACAAATCAGAAATGAATTAAAAAAATAAAAGAGAAATTTGAATGAAAATCCCTAATTTTAGACCTTAAAATTACTGTAAGCTAAGCTAAAAATCTAACCAACATAAACCACGCTAACCCACAACTGGTACTTGCTTTTACAAATGCGCAAGGCTAGTTCTTCCTCTTCTCTTGGCCATTGATTTCATCTTGTCTTCAATGGTGGAGATGCAACTGTACATAATGGTCTGAAGATAGCGGTATTTTGGTGAATGGGGGATGTTATGCTAAAGGCAAGGCACATGGATGAGCGTGATCCTAATGATAATCTATGACGATGCTGGATGATGATAATGCTGATGTTGGATGGTGGAGATGGTGTGGTGTACTTGACGGTGGAATCAAAGGACTAGAAGATGAAGATGGTTTTGGATTTGTTCGTAGGACTATAAGAAGGGAAAAGAGGAAACACTGGAGGCGCAAGGTCAAAAGTGGGCTTGATAGGTTTTTGGATTTTGGATTTTTTTTTCTTTTTGTTTTATTTTAGCTTCTTTAAGGGAGAGCGAGAGTGGGCTAAGCTAAGGTTGCTTTTTGGGTTGAAAAGGGGCAAAGAGTTCAACATTTTTTATTTCATCTTTATTTCTATATTTTTTTCATTTTTCTGCAAAATAAATAAAACACAAATAAAAATTCTAAAATAATAATATTTTGAGCCAAAATCCTAGCTTTAGGAGAATGAAATTGTATGATTTTTTTATTAAACAAATACCCTCACATGTAGATTTTTTTCATCCTCAAGTTAAACGAACTAAACTATCTAAACATAAATGACAAATAAGAAAAAAAAAGAAATCCTAACTCATTTTTATAAGAACAACGGCCACATTTTGCATATGTTACAAGCCCTTTAAAGCTCTCAGTTCCCCAAGTAGATGACCAAGGTCTCGTTGGCTTTTTAAGAAATATACCTACAAAATCATTTCGAAAACAAAGAAAAATCCTTTCGGCCTTTTTTTCCCAAAAACATGATCTTATATACAAGCGCTCGAGAGATTGTGTACACAACTTGGACAACTGCATCACCCTAGTAACCAAATCATCAAACTATATACAAGTAGAGTGCACAATTAAAACATATCTAAGTCATAAGATACAACCCGACTCCTATTTTTCCCCCTAGATGAGAATATGAAATGATATGTGCACTTTGGTGCATGTGCAAACATGTATCAATTCTTAGAAATCAAATTACGGACATTGACATGATCTCCATTTCCTTGTCGAATTGACTTCTTTGCTCTTTTTTGTGGTTAAAGAATAAAAAAGCACAAAGCCAAAACCCACTTATTCATAAATAATTGGGTACTCCCGACAAAAAGGGAGTTTTATTAGATTCTACAAAGTACTAATTTTATTACCCAAGTACATGTATAATTAAGTATAATGGCACATATTTAAGCCAATGAAAGATATAAAATAAAGATAGTGACTCTGAACATTGGTGATGGGGTTTTTATTCACATTTTAAAGCCCTTTTTTTTTTGTGATTTTTACAAGAACCTAGAGGTAACTAGTCAAAAAAAAGTCATCTATCAATTTAGCAACTAGACCTGAAAAATTGATGGTAAGGTGAGCAAGATAGGCACAAAATCACACACAGGAGATTTAGTTATTATGAATCATTAGAAATACATCATAAACTAAACATATGATCATGCAAACGTATTTATATATAACTCAAAACCTACCAACATGAGATTACAATCAACTAACAAGGCATATATCTCCCAAGAAAAACAAAAAAAAACTTAGATTTTCAAATTTTTAGACAAATACGTACAAACGGACACCTTTCCCCACACCAAATCTCCATGCCATCCTTATTATGGGAACCGAGGTGCCAAAAGCTAATCATATGACCAATACCACCACAAAAACAACATAAATCTATCATATATATACAAACCTATGACACCACCATACAAAACACAAAACCCGCACACCAACAATTATTCACAAAACGGAATACCCTACCAACAACCACACATAAAACAAAACAAACAAGGGTGATCATAGTCATCTAGGCTCAAGTAGATCATCAACAAAATCACAATCATAAATATCCAAAACTATGTACAAAAAGAAAAAGAAAAAAAAAGAAAAGGGAGAATGGAGATGGGGTGGAACAATCATAGTATGTTGGGTATTGAATGTACCCAAACCAATGTCTCACTTCGATGGTGTCAATGAGGTCCATGGAGCAAAACTCTCTCCATCATAGCTCACAAGTTGTTACTCATATCAATCCACACCAAGGCTCATAACCATTCGTTAAATGATAAGGAAAAATCCTCACAAAAACTAAAATAGTAATAATTAGGAGGTGTACCCCAAATATTACACACAAGTGGAATGCAAGTCAAAGCTCTTTTGAGCTTTTCGATGCTCTGAGCCCAATCATGAGAGATATATGTATATCCATAATTAGACACACATGTCAATGGCCTACAAATGATGTGATTAGAGTCATGCATAAAACATGTAGAGTAGTCGATATGTCCAAAATAAAGTCCCCCAGTTCTAATAGGAGAGAGGATAAGGCCTAGACAAAACCAATCAAATGTAATGTGAAAATCAATGCCTGTAGGATGACCTCAAGTCAAGCCCTTTACCTCTGTATGATACTCAAGTCTCTCTATGTCAATATCATCAAGATTCTGATTTAAATAATAACTGTCAAACACAAAAATCTCAAACCCTATCAAGGTGAACATAGGATGGTGTCAAGGAGGTCCATGGAGCAAAACTCTCTCCATCATGGCTCACAAGTTGTTACTCATATCAATCCTCACCAAGGCTCATAACCATTTGTTAAATGATGAGGAAAAATCCTCACAAAAATTAAAATAGTAATAATTAGGAGGTGTACCCCAAATATTGCACACAAGTGGAATGCAAGTCAAAGCTCTCTTGAGCTTGTCGATGCTCTGAGCCCAATCATGAGAGATATATGTGTATCCACAATTAGACAAACATGTCAATGGCCTACAAATGATGTGATTAGAGTCATGCATAAAACATGTAGAGTGGTCGATATGTCCAAAATCAAGTCCACCATTTCTAATAGGAGAGGGGAGAAGGCCTAGACAAAACCAATCAAATGTAATGTGAAAATCAATGCCTGTAGGATGACCTCAAGTCAAGCCCTCCACCTCTATATGATACTCAAGTCTCTCTATGTCAATATCATTAAGAGTCTGATCTAAATAATAACTGTCAAACACAAAAATCTCAAACCCTATAAAGGTGAACATAGGAGGTGCTAAATAAGGGTGAAAAATTGAGGGATAAGAAGGGGAATAGAATAAGAAAATGGGGGCAAGGGAAGACTTAACAAGAATGGGATCAAGAAGATCCATAAAAGGTATAACCTCCCTCATTTCCAAAAGATAGGGTTCCTCAAATGAATGCTCCTTAGTAAATATATCCTCTAACTGAACAAATATGTCATACTCATCATCAAAGCAAACATCAATCTTAAGTTTCTCTCCCACATCAGGCTCTCCCAAGGGAGCCAAACAAAGAGGGATATCATGAATGATTAGAGTGCCCTTAGGGGTGTCACTAACTATGCTAAACTTTAGGGAGGATACATATGCTAAAGGAGATGAGGGATCACTCACCTCCCTAAGGCCAACCAAATGTGTATCAACAGGGAGATTATGCCCCAAAGGTATGGGTGCCTCAATCCTAATATCAAGTCCTCATGTGGCCTGACCTTACGTGTTGCAGAGCGAAAACAAAGGTTGGTCTTTAAGTAAATCTTGTAAGTAAAGCTCCCTATTCAAAATGGCCAATGCCTCTCATCCTTGTTATCTACTAAGTTGTGGACAAGAATCAATACCATAGTCAAAGGAATAACAATAATCACATGAAACATCAACACATGGAGTATAGGTTGCTTATAATATATACCCCAAACTGACTCTTATCCAAAGGTGTATCATGCATCACATAAGGTTTGGGCATGGGGTGACTAAAAATCCCATCAACATTTTCATACTCCTAATTATCATAAGCTAAGTATTCAAAAAAGTCTCAAATTCCATTCGAAGACTTTGCAAACAAACCTTCCAAACCCCATGGTACATAGTTTCAACTTGAACCTGATATTCATCATTAAGTCCCTCAAAAATCATTTTGCAAATTTTCAATTTCTCAAATATTGAAAAACAAATTGAGCACGAAAGCCATTCGCTATTCATATGTCGCAAAAAAAACTTCTAACTCATGTTGAGGAAAGCTGGGAATTGCCATTTTTTAAAATTTTCAACTCTTTCCTTATTTTTGGATTTTCAATTTTCTATTTTTAATTTTTAAGTTTTTAAAATATTTTTGGTGTTTTTTTTCAAACGAAACTTATTACAGAAAACATACAACTAAAGTAATAACATAATATGCACAACAAATAAAGAAAAAGCTAACAAATAAAACAAAAGAGGGGCCTAATATCATAAAGGTATCTCTATCAACAACACTTAAAACTTATCATGATTTTTTAATATAAAATATAAGCCGTAAGTGTACAGTTCATTGCTATAGCACTTTATGGTTGTCTACTCATGGACAAGGACAAAATTAGGTCTCGAATGAAAACTAAACCAACATTGTATTAGTTAACTACTAGATAAAAACTAATTAACCATACTAAATGAACACAACAATATTTACATTTTAAAAAGGAAAAGAAAAATGAAATTTTGAACCACATTCAACTAAATATCAGAAGCTTGCTATCATAATAAACTAAACTTGAAACTCATGGAACGAATAAATGAAGCTGACTTTTTGCTTCCACTAATGGTAACCGTCAATCAGTAAAAACAATATAACACAACCATTGTAATGCTACCTAACACCTACTGAATGTCAAATACCAAAACTTCATAACCAAAATTAATACAAAAATAGACTAATATTTTAAGATGAGAATACAAAGGGTGAAGAAGGAACAAAACTAGCCAATGTGAACGAAATTGAATGGCTTTTAAGCAATTTTCCATATGAAAAGAAATCAAAATCTTACGAAGAACAATAAAAGAAAAGCATGAAACTCAAAGGTGGGGGAGTCCTGGCAAAGCAAGCTCAACCCAAAACGCTCGACCTTCACCCATGACGATAGAGAAGCCATGGCAAGTTCAATACCAGTAAACTAAAATACTAAAAAAAAAGAGGAGGAACAAAAGGGGGGGCATCCTGGCTCATGGTGAGCTCAACCCAACTCCATTCTCAATATTTATAACATACATCCTAGACCATCACCCAAGATCACAAACACAAAATAATATCCCTTGAAAATTCAAACCTAGCAAAACATATATGTACATGAATTTTCAATGTAAAACTAATGCCGCAAGCGTACAACTTTCATTGCAGTACTCAAGGGTCATCTCCGCAGGGTCAGGGATAAAATTATGTCACAATTAGATATGTCATTGTTGAAATGAATAAAATCTAAACTAATGTCATGTCTTACTTAATCACTACATTATAAAGCTAATAAAAGCACCAAATTAACTACATAAAATTAAAATCACAAAGCATGCCATCTTTGCATAAAAACGTGTTACTTATATAACCAAATTCAATATGCTTTAGACAAAAATGTTAGCAAAATACCAATAAAATAAAGTTGAGTAAGTAAAATGCATATTAAATGAAATAAACAAAAGGGAACATGAAGCGTGATCTTCAAAGCTCAAAAAGAAGCCAAAGGAGGCAATCTTTTGAGGTCCTCATTAATACAACTTGCTTGACTTAAAGTTGCCCAAAGTCATCTAAAACAAAATCATGATCATTAAATTAAATCGGAAAGTAATTAAATCGGAAAGTATACTACCGAAACTACCATGACAAATAAAAGAGGGCCCCAAAGCAAAGCCAATATAAGGAAAGCCTAGGAAACCACATTGAAGAGAATCATCAAACTAAAAAGAAGCAAACAAAGAAGAGGAAAAAGGCTGAGAAAAAGATAGTGGGAGAAGCAAAGATGTGTCCTTACCCATGAGTTCTACCCAGCTTAGAGTCGACCTCCATTAATGGAGGTCCAAACTCTATAATCGTAGCTAAAACAAGGCAAAACAGGGTAGGGAAATCGACATCAAATGCAACCCGCAAGCAAAAACCCAACCCAAACCAGATGAAAATAAGGGAAACCAAGAGAAACAAGTAGGACGTTCTACCCTTTAAGAGCTTAGCCCTAACCTTCAACCTCCATTAATGGATGCACACTCAACTCAAGCCCACAAGATAGAGCAAAAACAAGGGAGGGAAAAACAGCAAAGTCAAACCAACAATTAAGCAAACACAAAGCCACAAATCACAAATTCAACTCAAAATTATTGAATTTCAACAAGGAATTTGAAGGATTCAGCACCAAATTACATGAAATTGCTAATTCAAAATTAGTTTTGAAAAAAGAAATAAAATAGGTAATGAATATCGAAACTAAACCCTAAATTAATCCTAAAATTCAGTCTAACCTAAGCTAAAATTCTAACCCTAAAACCTCCTTCCTCAAATTCGCCATTGCCTTTCAATTTATAATGCATTCGTCTTCTTCTTAGCCATTGAATTAGACCTTGATGAATGATAGAGATGTGGGTCACTTAAGGCGGTTTGTAATGGGTGGTGATTTGGTCTTAGTAGAGAGCAGAGAGTATGCTAGGGATGAGATGGTCAGCGCTGATGATAATGTGTGATGGAGCATCGTGATGAAGATGGTGATGGAGGTGTTTGATGGTGTGTGGAGTCAAAAATAGCCTAACCGAGGAGTTTTTGCATTCTTAGGATAGAGGAAGAGGGGGAATGAGATATGCTTGTAAGGGAGATCAGGGGGGGCTGGTAGGGTTTTTATTTTTATTTTTTTCTACTTTTTAAGGTAAGCCATGAGATAGTGGGGTGAGGGATACTAATTTCTTCGTTTTCCACCAATTTCTTAATTTTTGAATTTTTCAACAAAATAAATAAAACATAAATAAAACTTTCAATATAATAATTATTTTAAGCCAAAATCACAAGTTTAGCATTACAAAATTATGTGATTTTTCAACTAAACAATATCATAAGCTAAAGAACAGGAAGAGACGGTTAAAATTAGGGAAGGGAAAATTGATTAAACTCAAACAACGCATTATAGAATCCACATGGACAATAACCCAGAAACAACACTAAAAACCAAATCAGGAGCAGAGCAAATCAAAACAGAGCAGGGATGACCAAGGAAAGTGCAACATCAAAGTTGAAACTAAAATCATGAACTCAAAAGCCAAAAATCACAATTCTGAACTTGAAATGATAGAATTCTACAACTGATTTCCTGAAATTCAAAGCTTAACAAAACTAATTTGAAATGAATTAATCAAGGAAAAGAGAAATTTGAACAAAAAACCAAAAATTAAAACCCTAGAATTACTCTAAACTAAACTAAAATTCTAACTTTTTTATCAAAGAAAAAATAACCCTCTCTAACCTACAAGTGTTGCTTGCTTTTATAGACGCCCAAGGCCGGTTCCTCCTCTTCTCTTGGCCATTGACTTCATTTCCTCTTCAAAGGTGGAGATGGAGTTGATGGTCTTAAGGTATAAAGATGGTGGCATATGGAGGATATGTGATGTTCTGCTAAAGGTGAGGAGCACGAATGAGTGTGATGCCGATGATAATTGATGACGTTGATGAACGATGATGATACTGATGCTAGATGATGGAGATGGCAATGATGCTTTGATGGTGGAATCAAAGAAGTACAAGACGAAGATGGGTTTTGAATTTGTTTGCTAGAGTGTGAGAAGAGGAGAGAAGAAATGTTAGGGGGAGCACGTCTGGCAAGAGTGGATTTGTGGGGTTTAGATTTTCTTTCTTTCTTTCTTTTTGATTTATTTCAACTTATCTTAGGGGGAAATAGGCTAAGATTAGGCTACTTTTTAGGTTGAAAAGAGGAAAAGAGTCGAGTACTTTCTTTTTCCTCTCTTTTCCTTCTTTTTTTAATTTTTCTGCAAAGTAAATAAATCACAAATAAAAATTCTAAAATAATAATTATTTTGAGCCAAAATCATAGGTTTAAGAGAATAAAATTGTATTATTATTCGATTAAACAATTACCCTGAAGGACTCTCCTCAAACATTTGCTCATCTTCATC
The DNA here is from genome assembly GCA_017589665.1 of Selenicereus undatus. NCBI lineage: Eukaryota > Viridiplantae > Streptophyta > Magnoliopsida > Caryophyllales > Cactaceae > Selenicereus > Selenicereus undatus. The sequence goes on from JACYFF010031958.1 coordinate 56,289,447, forward strand.
AGAATTGCACTCATACCATTCATCAAACTAGTTAACATACACATCTGACTCATCAGAATTAGCCTCAAACTCATAATTTGCAGTTTCCTTGGATTCTCCTAATGGAAATAGAAAAGGGGGGGATCAAGGATGGTCAAACTAGGGTACAAGTGTAAAAGTAGGTGAAGAAAAATCTTTATTTCCCTCGAAGTCACACATAAGAAAAATTAGGCACTTTGCACTCATTCAATTTCTAAACCAATTCTGAAAATTGGTTAATCATGTTGCCCATCATATACTCCATGGAATTCCATGCAGACGTTATGCTATTCTCAATTTCATATTTTAATCAAAAATATTGGGGGGCATGACTTGAAGTCATTATCAAAATAATGACAGTAATCACATATAGAAGGGACATAGAGAGGGATGCAAATGAGAGGGGCACAAGGAGTCACAAAATGTTCCTCATAAAAAGATCTAACATGAAAGCACACAAATCAAGAAAGGACATCCGGATGCATAACTAGCCTTTTCAAACTCATAAGTATCCCTAATGACCTACTCAAGCAAATCCACAATTTCATTAAGATTTTCAAAAGAAACCTGACATAGTCTGAAAGCTTTTGAGTCTCACCATTCACTCCCTCATTAGTCACACTCAAAATTTCCCACACTCCTTCAATAACCATATTGAGCAATAAACCTATTTAGGCAGTAAAAATACCTCCAAAATAATTGATGGTCCGGTTGGAGAAGTGGAAAATATCCTTCTTTAGTTTTTTTTTGGTCAATTTTTTTTTTATTTTTACAATTTTTCAAATTTTTCAAAAAGAAAACACGATGACAAAGTTCTAATCTACTAACAGAAATCATGAGACTAATCATGATAGATAAACAAAAAGAAAAATAGCATCCTAAATTCAAACTATTATCCCCGGCAACGGCACCGAAAATATATACGATCCTAAAAGGATGCAGAGTGATACCGCAAGTGTACAGATGTCAACCGTAGTACTCAAAGGTTGAGTCCACATGGATGAGGTCAAATCTAGGCTACTACATAACTACCAATCCATAATAACAAAGGTGGAAGTAGTAAACGTGACAACAAAAATCATTCACCCTGAAAAATTTAAATCTAACTTAAACATGATTACGTATACAAACTAAACAACTATTAACGGGCAAATCAATAGAACGAATCAGAAAGTAGTAAACTTGAGTCTAAGGGAAAGAGAAAAGAGAAGATGTTGCATGATCAAATTGAATTGAAAGTGAAAATTGAAAGCAGACTGAATTAAATAATCAATATCTTAAACTTGGATTAAATCTAAAAACACATGAATGAAGGTTTTAAGAGAAATTAACTAGAATAAACCTACTCCTAAACCTAAACTAAGGTATTTGAAAATGAGGAAGAGTTTATTGATGAACTATGGCACTCAAGGCCTGCTTTTATTGTAGTACTAGCCACCCTTTACTTTCCAAATTCTGCTAGGAGTAGATTTCTTATTTTCCAATCTTGATCAATACTACAAAAGTGACTATAATAAGGAAATTGCTTGGCCCCCACTTGATTTGAAATATTTATTTGGCTGCAAACTTTTCAAAATTTATTCTAATTAGTCATATTTCATCAAATCATTATTATCCAGACAAACTCCTAAAACCCTAATAAAATCCAAAATGGGAGGACAGTAGACCATGCAAGTATAGGAAATCCTTGGGTCTAATTGGGGTATTGATGAATGACCAAGGGGCAACAAGTTGGACGGTTATAAACTTCATGAAAAAGTTCTACTTGAAATTCAGGAAGAATAAGAACGAACTAGCTTCAAAGACAAGATGCGAACCAGGTCTTGTTTTTAAGACAACTCTTCCTTTATCATGCTTTGCTCAAGATGCCCATGCCTCATTTTTTTGGGGTTTGGACGGATCTGACTGGAAAAGTGACTCAACCTAGTAGGTATTTGTACAGTAGGGGAATTAGGCAGTAGTCCCAGATGGTTGGGGGATGCGAACACGACCTATTGTAATATTCTTTTGTGGGCTTTTATGCATGTATATATGTCTTTGCAATGAAAGTAATGTTTGGGGTTAAATGCATTTGTTTTGTGACTCATCACCGCTCTACCTAATTGTGATGTCAATTCCAAATACTGAATCTTGTCTATGTGACTCAGGATGTCGGAATCTGCAAACAACGATCAAACTAACTAGGAAGGTGAATCTCAGAATTCGAGAAATCAGGTAAATGAGCATTCCCAACAGAACCTTAGTGAAGACCCAACTGTGGCCTTAGAAATGTTTAGTGTGGAGGATTCGAACTATTGGAAAAACTTGGTAACTGAGTTAATGAAAAGGATCCTTGTTGCACCCTCAGGGTCTCAGGTACTTCCAGAACATTCCCCAAGGTCGGATAAGCTGGTGGATAGGGTAGCCCAACGCAACCCTAAGGTCTATGATGGAAATCTAGACCCTGTAGAACTGGAAGATTGGATCAGTAGAATGGAAAAGATATTTGTAGTGATTGAGGTACGTGAAGAGAAAAAGGTAACTATAGGGACCTTCTATTTAATAGGTGAGGTAGACATCTGGTGGAGCACAGTAAAAGATAAGCTAGAAGGGCCCTAGCGTACATGGGCTAAGTTTCTCGAGGAACTCAGGGCTAAGTTTTATCCAATCACAATCCAACGACATAAAGAGAAGGAATTCTTAGAGTTGAATATGAGTGGTAATATGACGGTAATGCAATATGCTCGAAGGTTTACGGAATTAGCAAAATTTGCACCAGATTTCGTAGCATCTAAAAGGCTGAAATGAGGATGTTTGAAGAAGGGTTAGCTTTCTATATCTGAAACCATTTGGTGGGTCAGCCAATTCAAACCTATTAGGAATTGTACAACAGAGCGACTGAGGTAGAACGAGTGAAAGGTGAATTGAGGGCCCTGAATCCAGGGAATCAAAAGAGGAAATGGAATTATCGCGGTACGTCTAGTGAAAGTGTGGCCCATAAGAAACCTATTACTAGCTCTGCTGGAAGCCGTCCCGTGGCACCAATAAAACCCTGCGCCAAGTGTGGGCGAACAAACCACGCTACAGCAGACTGTCGTGTTGGAACTAATAGGTGCATGTGGTGTGGAAGCCCCGACCATTTGGTTGCCACTTGCCCTACAAGACAGAAGGCCTTGGAGAAGAGGGTTACAAGGCCTGCCCCACCTCCTCGCCAAGGAAACCAACCTTTGAAGTCCCCAACGGCGGAGCGAGCTTATATAATGAGCAAAAAGGAAGCTGCAATTTTTGGTACGATTGTTACTAGAACTCTCTTTTTAAATTCAAAACCATTTTTGTGTGCTATTTGATTCGGGTGCGACACATTCATTTATATCTACCCATGCTGCATTGCAATTAACTTTAAAAACACATGAAGAACGGGTAAACCATAGGATTAGTTTTCCGAACGGACAAGTGATAGCGTGCCCTATCCTTTATTGGCATGTTCCTATTGTAATTGCTGACTATGAGTTCCCTGGGGATATAATTCAGTTTGATATGTCTGAGTTCAACATAATTTTAGGAATGGATTGGTTAACTGCACATGGGGCAAACATAGATTGCAAAGATCTTAAGGTTATTTTAAAAGGCCAGGGAGATCGAGAAGTGTGTTTTCATGGAGAAAGATTTAGGAAGGATCCTCCTGTGATTTCAATTATGAAGGCAAGAAAGTTGCTAAGACATGGGTGCGTAGGATATTTATGTTATACCATGGAAGTCAAAGAAGAAGAGATGAAAATAGAAGAGATCCCTGTAGTTTGTGAATTCCCATATGTTTTCCCCGAGGAGTTGTCAGGTCTTCCCCCTCAAAGAGAAATTGACTTCGAAATTGAATTAGTTCCGGGTGCGTAACCTATTTCAAAGACTCCTTATAGGATGGCCCCAATCGAGCACAAGGAATTAAAGATCCAGTTGGATGAGCTGTTGCATAAAGGATTTATTAGGCCAAGTGTGTCACCTTGGGGAGCTCCAGTGTTATTTGTGAAGAAAAAGGATGGAACCTTGAGGTTATGCATAGATTATTGGGAATTAAATAAGATAACCATCAAGAATAAGCACCCTTTGCCTCGGATAGATGATCTATTTGATCAATTGCAAGGAGTCGGAGTGTTTTCAAAAATTGACTTGAGGTCTGGTCACCATCAGCTTAGGATTAAGCTAGAAGATATTCCCAAAACAGCCTTCAGGACTAGATATGGTCATTATGAGTTCACTGTGATGCCTTTTGGGCTTACAAACGCCCATGTTGTATTCATGGACCTCATGAATAGAGTTTTCAGACCCTATTTGGATAAATTTGTGGTGGTCTTTATAGATGACATCCTGATATACTCTAAGGATAGGGAAGAACATGCAGATCATTTGAGGATTATCCTGCGAACGTTGAGAGATAACCAACTATATGCTAAGCTGAAAAGGTGCGAGTTTTGGCTAACCGAGGTGATATTTTTGGGTCATGTAGTTTCCATGGAAGGAATCAAAGTTGATCCTCAGAAGGTAAAGGCGGTTACTGAATGGCCCAGGCCCACAAATGTAACAGAAGTAAGAAGTTTCCTAGGTTTGGCAGGGTATTACAGAAGTTTTGTGAAGGACTTCTCCAGGATCGCAACTCCCCTGGCTAACCTATTAAAGAAAACCACAAAGTTTGAGTGGTCCGATAAATGTGAAGAGGCATTTCAAGAACTGAAAGGACATTTAACAACAGCGCCTGTCCTTACCTTGCCAAAAGAAGGGAAAGAGTACACGATTTATAGTGATACCTCCAAAAACGGGCTACGTTGTGTACTAATGCAAGATGACAAGGTCATAGCCTATGCCTCTAGGCAACTCAAACCCTATGAGAGGAACTACCCAACCCATGACTTGGAGTTAACGGCAGTAGTTTTCGCCTTAAAAATTTGGCGGCATCACCTTTATGGGGTACCATGCAAGGTATACACTGACCACCAAAGCTTAAAGTATATTTTTACCCAAAAGGAGATCAACTTAAGACAACGGCGGTGGTTGGAACTTCTTAAGGATTACAACCTGCAGATTCAATACCATCCAGGAAAGGCGAATGTAGTGGCAGATGCACTTAGCCGGAAAACCCAACATTGCTTGAATGCAATGGTAACCACCCAACCTGAGATTTTAAGGGACCTGGAGGCCATGGCCATCGAGCTTGTTTCGCCAAGACGCATGGATGGGTTGTTGATGGCATTAGAAGTGCAGCCCTCCCTCATAGAAGAAATTAAAGCAAGTCAAAAGGATGATGCGAAGCTAGAAAGGATCAGAAGGACTATGGCACTGGGGAAATTACCTGGTTTCGTAGTACATGAAGACGGGACATTAAGATTCCAGAATAGACTGTGTGTCCCTGACAAAGAGGAGATAAAAAGAAAGATTTTAGAAGAGGCTCATAACACACGGTACTCAGTGCACCCAGGGGGAACAAAAATGTATAGAGATCTGAGGTAATTTTTCTGATGGGACAATATGAAGAGAGAAATTGCGGAGTATGTGGATAGATGTCTGACATGTCAAAGAGTGAAGGCGGAACATCAACGCCCAATGGGTGAACTAAGACCCTTGGAGATCCCTACCTGGAAATGGGATTCAATTTCGATGGATTTTATTATGGGTTTACCCCTTTCTGCATCTAAGAAAAATGCTATTTGGGTCATTGTGGATCGACTTACTAAGTCGGCCCCCTTCATACCGATTTAGGACACTTGGGGTATCGAGAGACTAGCACAACTCTATGTAAAAGAAATAGTTCGATTACATGGCATACCGAAAGATATAGTGTCGAATCGAGACCAAAGGTTTCAAGCTCGGTTTTGGCAAGCTCTGCTGAAAGCTTTTGGGAAAAAGTTAAATTTTAGCAATTCATATCATCCTGAGACTGATGGGCAAACAGAGCGAGTGAATCAGATCTTGGAGGATATGTTGAGGGCATGCGTACTTGACTTTCAGGGAAAATGGGAGGAGTATCTGCCATTGGTGGAATTTTCTTATAATAATAGCTATCAATCTACCATCAAGATGACCCCTTTTGAAGCACTATATGGGAGGAAGTGTAGGACTCCATTGTGTTGGAATGAGCTTGATGAAGCACTAATCATAGGACCTGAACTCATTCAAGAAACCACTGAAACAATAAGGAAGATTCAGGAACATATTAAAGTAGCCCAAAGTAGACAGAAGAGTTATGCAGACAAAAGAAGAAGGCCACTAGAATTTCAGGTGGGAGACAAAGTATTCTTAAAGGTATCCCCCGTTAAAGGAGTGAGAAGATTCAATATCAGGGGCAAGCTAAGCCCTAAATATATTGGACCCTATGAGATCATTGATAAGTTAAACCCTGTAGCTTACAAGCTTAATCTACCATCGGAACTTGAACATGTACACAATGTCTTCCACATTTCACAGCTCAGAAAGTATATTTCGGATCCACATCATGTCATTTTAACAGAACCTATAGAGGTCGCTGAGAATTTACTGTATGAAGAACGTCCTGTGCAAATATTGGATTATAGAGTCAAACAACTCCAGAACAAGAGTATTCCATTGGTCAAAGTTTTATGGACCAATCATAATTCAACTGAAGCTACATGGGAAACTGAGGATGATATGAAGAGCAAATACCCGTACTTGTTTGAGGTATGGTGACCATTCCTTGAAGTTGCAAGTTTCGAGGACGAAACTTATTTTGAGGGGGGAAGGCTGTAATAGCTCGAACCTAATTTCTAATGACCTCAATTTATTTTAATTACAAATTAATCAAGTTGGGTGCCGCATTTCTATTTAACATTTTTTTTAAAAAAACAAGTAGTTGTATACGCATATTTGTGCAGTGCAGGTTGAAACGACGATGTGGCCTCAAACAAGGCAACATTAAACTCCTTAATAATCCTTCAAATAAATATTTATTTGAATAATCACCGGTCTAAGCTGTATTAGCAGGAAAAAGAGTAACGTCTGCGTAAAAATTTAGTTATAATAAGAATAACAATACCATTACTAATAATAATAATAATAAAATAAAATAGAGTCAAATATATATATATATATATATATATATATATATATATATATATATATATATTAGCAATGTCCCCTAATACGTTATTTATTATAAATAATTAAATAAATAAATGGTTTAATGAATTGAAACTAATGCCACGATGCTAATACTGATAGTCATCTTGTTATTAAACATGTAATGAGATAACGGTACAAAATGAACTTATTCGGTAGGAATGAACTTGTAATAATAATTGAACCAACAGTAATTATCACATTAGGTCGATAAAATTTAATAAACTTCATAATCTCACACTAATTGGGAAAATGACACATTGAAGCAGAAGTGAGGCCACATCAGTCGCTTCAGGCTACACGCAAACAGTTTTCACTTAAGCTGGAGAGAGGCTTCCAAAGACCAGGTACGTACATTGCCTACGCTCTTCGAAAACTCACATATTTCTTAGCAATGAAAATTAATACAAGATTCATTCAATGAACCAAGTTTCACAGTGTTTTGTCACATAAACAAGTGACCCCGCTCAATGACCAAGCATTAGGGCTTATGCCCATCAATATACCCGCGCGCGGTGTCAACTCAGGCTTCTTGATCGACCTGGGGGGTGAGCACCTAAAGTATGATCATTTCAATATGTACATCGACCAAGGGGTTCACTTCCAGATAATAATTAGCAAAGCAAATTTTACTTGTACATTCTCTCTCTCTCCTGTTTGCAAAGTCAAATATTTTGAAATGCGGGCGCCCAACTCTTTATGTATTATATTGATTTCACTGCATGGGAATGTACGTGCTGAGCTTCGGCTCATTATTCGAATGTTTTATGTTTTTGGTTTTAGGAAAGGAATCAGTGAACAACCCATTCTCTGGAAAACCCGAGGGTAGTACCAAGTGAAAGAAATACCAAAGTTCTTTTGCAAGGGAACCGCTAGACACGAGCTCACAGTGATCCTTAATCTTGGCATCCCAAGAATCAGTTAGTTGTGTAACATTTTGGACCTTATGATGTTAATAGGCAATACTATACCAACGAATGTATCAAATATTGTGGATTGTATAAGTGATTGCATGCGGGTTTCTTTTCAATAGCTGAATATCCGAGTATTGTTTAGTAAGTACATGGTTATAGGTAGACCCAAAAGCCTTGTTCCGTTACGGAATGACGGTAACGCCCCCAATTCACGAAAGGCTTCCGCTGTTGATAAATAGTAGTTCAGTAATGATATTAGGCTAATCATTCGATTATGATTGGGGGTGTTACAAGAATGGAAAGAGTACCAAACCCCACCACATAGTAGATGGCATTGGAAGACGGTGACACATGTAAAAGATAGGTTCAAACAAAGTCCTTGGTTTACTGGGCCACCTAGCAGATTGTATCCTGTGAAAAAGGGATATGGATAACTGATGGGGACAACTACTTTTCATCCGTGGAGCAGGGTAGTGTGGGCTCCAACTGTCATTCCAAGCCATACCTACACCACATGGTTCTTCTTCCATTAGAGGCGACCAGTCAAAAGCCGAACAGCTAGATTTCAGTAGGGCTTAGAACTAGCATGTGAACTATGCAAGCAGGAAGAGGAGGACCTGAACCATTTGTTCTTCCAATACAGTTGGGCCCGGGAGCTGTGGGCGTATATAGCAACATGGTGGCCATCCCCCATCTCCACCCAGAATTATGCCAGTTTTGGCAACTCCATCCTAAAGTTAAAGGTACCAAGCAGACATAAAACCATTTCATATGTAGTTGTTGCAGCAGTCTTATATCAGATTTGGAAAGCTAAATACCTAGCCATTTTTGAAAACAAGAAACTGCCTGTACAATTTAGCTTTACACAGATCAAGGAAATGCTCATATAGAGAATACTTTTTCTTAATATGCATACTGGGAAATACATAGCATTTATAGATAAGATATTAGGGGGATAGTGAACAGGCTCAGCTTCAGGGCCTCAGAAACAACTTTACATATTGTTGACAGTTTTCAATGTAATGATTTTTCTTACAAATACATACATACATACATATATATATATATATATATATATATATATATATATATATATATATACTTATATATATATATATATATATATATATACATGTATACATACCTACATATATATATATATATATATGCACACACACACATATATATGTATGTATGTATACATACAATCTTCGAGAAATTTTGGACAAATTTGCGATAGTACCCTGCCAAACCCATGAAACTCCTCACTTTCGTCGGGTTCTTAGGTCTGGGCTAGTTCGTCATAGTCTCTATCTTTTGGGGGTCCACAAACACTCCCTCGTTGGCACTACGTGTCCCAAAAATGCCACCTTACTCAACCAAAACTTACACTTCAAAAGTTTGGCATATAACTCATTTCTCCTTAAGACTTTTAGGGTTTTCTATAGGTGGTGGGTATGCTCCTCTAGGGTCCTCGAGTAAATTAGGATCTTGTCTGTGAAGACCACCATGAATTGATCCAAGTAGGGTTTGAAGACCCCTGTTCATGACATCCATGAATGCTATCGAGGCATTGGTGAGGCCAAAGGGCATCACCACAAACTTGTAGTGTCTGTACCGAGTGCGGAAGGCAGTCTTGGGTATATCTTCATCCTTGATTCAGAGTTGATGGTACCCCGATCGAAGGTCTATTTTAGAAAAAGTCCCCGCACCTCTTAACCTAGTCGAAGAGGTCATCTATCCTGGGCAGTAGAAAACGGTTCTTTATCGTTATTTTGTTCCGCTCTCAGTAGTCTGTACACAACTTTAGGGTCCCATCCTTCTTCTTCACAAACAACACTGGGGCTCCCCACGGGGATGTACTAGACCGGATATACCCCTTCTCCAAGAGTTCCTCCAATTGTGTCTTTAATTCTTTAAGTTCTGCCAGTGCCATTCGATAAGGTGCCTTGGATATAGGTGTGGCTCCAGGGGTTAGGTGGATACAGAACTCTACCTATCTAAGGGGTAGCATACCGAGGATCTCATCTGGAAACATATATGGGACCTCCCTCACTAATGGGATGTCCTCAAGGGAGGATCTTGCACACTTGGTTTTCACTACGTTACACAGGAATCCCTCACATCCTCAACCTAACAACCTATGGGCTTTCATCACAGAAATCAATTTCACTCTCATTCTCGGTCTCTGACCCCTATGCACGACCTTCTCCCCATTGGGCCCCTTTAGGGTGATTTTCCGTCTTGGACAGTCTATTTAAGCCTGATGCTTAGCTAATCAGTCCATTCCCAAAACAACCCCAAAGCATGTTAGCTCAAATCCATATAAGTCTGCCAGGAATTCATACCCATACATTCTAAGAGGGCAATCCTCGTATAGCTCCTCATACGTCACGGTCTTTCCATTAGGGAGAATCACCGACAACAATGAAGGTTTACAGGTGGGAAGTAGTCCTAATGACTCAATCAGTTTAATAGAAATAAAGGAGTGCATGACACCCGAATCAGACAAAACATCTACTGGCTGAGTTAGGATAGAGAAAGTATCCATCACAATGTTGGGAGCATCCTCCGCTTACTCCTTGTGCATCATATAAATTCTGTCCCCATTATTCTGGGGCGGTTGGTTGGGAGGTCAGGCCTGAACTAGCTGAGGTACCCGGTTCTGCTGGTTGGGGTTGGCCGCCTGCCTACCCCTGTTCTGGTATGGTTGCTGGGATCGTTGTCCTTATCCTTGCCCTTGTCCTTGTCCTTGCTTAGTAGGAGGTGGAGCGAGCAAGCAATCTGAACCTGGTGTTGAGGGCTTTCACAACGGAAACACCTCTTGGCCAATCGATATTCTCTAGCATAGTGTCCCAACTTCCCACAAGCGTTGCAGGTTATCTTAGGTCATGCATTAGGGTGCTGGCATCCACGAGTATTATTGTTCAAGTACTGATTCCCGGCAGGTCAACGGTATTGCTCCTACAGTTGAAAGTTACCTCGGTTATCCCCCTTCCTCTTAATTCCCCGCTGCTTATTGAAATAGTTACTCCGCTCCTTCGTCGCCCTTACCACGTTGATCGCAGTGTCATATAGGTTGACGTAGGAGGTGTACTAACGTACTGACATCCTCTCCTTAATGGTGGGGTTCAGCTCGGTCTCAAACCGATTCATCTTCAGCCTTTCATCAACTACGAAGGCTAGGGCAAATCGCGAGAGCTCTATGAATTTCAAGGCGTACTCAAGTATGCTTAGCAGTCACATGAATTCGCCTTCCTTGGCCTTCTAGAGGGAGATGGGGTAAAAATGATCCTTAATCATTTCCTTGAACTTGTTCCAACCAAACCTAGGCTCACTGTGGCCCATCATAGGTCGGCCTTATCCTTCGGGTAAAATACAGCGAAGCCCACTTTTCACTGCTCTGGGCATTGGAGTGTGTCGAACAGTTTCTCCGTGCCCCTAATCCAGTCCTCAAAAGTCTCGGGGTCGAGGGTGCCATCATAAATGGGTGGGTGGTGGCTTGCTAATATCTTGAACATGTAAGAATTATCTTCCTCGACCCTTTTTTCTCGGACCTCTGTTAGCTTTTGCAGTTGTTCGTTCTGAAGTCGTAACTAGTGCCCTTGCTTCTGCAGTAGCTCCAGTAGTAGTAGGTTAGTGAGGTCCACTCCAGCAGGTGGATTGGTCTCGTCTACCTGACTGCGAGACCCGTTCCCATTCCAAGGGCGTAGGGCCTCCAGCTGCTCCTTGAAGCTCGACATGGGAATGTCCGGGTTCGCAGGGACCCTAGTAACAAGGTGGGGTCCAATTTGGGATTCATCATTGTTGTTTCCCGCCATCCTGTTCAGGAAATAAGTTGGGTTTAGTTCTTCTTCTAACAGTTCGTTTCTTAGCATGCTACTAGAGTTTAATACGCATCACATGCTAATGCATCATGCAACATTTGACAGGTGTTCAATCACAGCACATTACCATACCTATGTGGTACAACCACTACATCCACATGCTCATGCATTTCACATTATAGGCATCACGTTCATGTGATTCACACATTTCAGAAATAGAGAATGTTGATATTCAGATAATCCAAAAGATTTCATTGCATAAAATTTCAAAATCATAAGTGGTCCACACTAGTACTTTCCATTACATCACAGTTGAGATTTTATTAGCCCACAATGGCTTCACAGCATAACAGAAAAGAAACTAAACAGCATAGTCCTGGGAAACATCACTTTTAAGTAACTATTAGCTTCTACTGGTCGGAGGCATCCAGTGTACAGGTACCCCTACACATTTGACCACACCTGCCCCGCTTCCAATAGGGAACCTCAGGCTCTTCCTCCTCAGCTGTTCTTCTTGGTCTTCCTCCATCAGCTGTTCTTCCTCTTCGTCCTCACCCTCTAAGGGGTCCTCCTCAGGTTCTTCAACCTCTAAAGGCTCTTCCCCAGGCTCTCCCTCGAGGTCTTCTCCCTCTGTAGGATTCTCCTCAGGGTCACTCTCCTCCAAAGGTTCCTCCATGGGGTCTTCCTCTGGATCTTCTTCAAGGTCCTCCTCATCCATTGGGTCCTCTTCGTGTTCATACTCAGCTGAGGGTTCCTCACCCCCTGGGTCTTCCTTGAGTTCATATTCAAATGAAGGCTCTTCTCTAGGGTCTCCCTTCGCAATGGGTTCTGCCTCCAACTCATCCCCACTGCCTCTAAGTTCACTTTCCCCAATAGACTCATCATCCTCGATATCCTCTGCTGGTGGTGGTGGTGGGGTGTCATCCTCAGTATCAGGGGGTAGGAGGCTCATCATAGGGACCTACGTCTCTAAGTTAGTCCACCAATCCATCCATAGTCATCCCCATAGGCTCCCACTCACACATGCAGCACCCTCTAGCAAACTGAAATGACCTGTCCTTAGGGTGTAATTCCTAACCCTGTAATGCCACAGTGGGTTAGGAAGAAGGGTCTTAAGGTAGAACAAGGCTTGGTTGTGGTCAAACCTCAAGCAATCATTTGGGATTTCAACCAGTCTCTCCTGCAAAAAAGTGTGGATCCGCCTTTAGTGGATTTCTATATTAACTTCAGGTAGCTTCCCCATCCTCTCATAGCGGCAACGCCGTCCCATACATCCATAGTGGCAGGTCGGGTTCATCCTAGACATTAGTAGGTTCACATCAGTTACACGGTAGCAAGCAGATAACCAAGCATATGTAAATATGCTTCCCTTCCTACCCTACACTCACACTCCGAGTAGTCCTTAGGTCTACCAGTTTTAGTTTTTAGCTTCTTACAGTCTTTTAGGTGAGCCTTCAGGTCAGTTAACCTGAGCTCTAATATCGCTTTGTAACACCCCGGGTTTCTAATTTCATTTCTTTATTACTAATTCTTATCCTACGTGGCAGCGGAACCTAGATTTGGGTGTTACCACCGTATTTCCTTCTTGGAAATACCAGGCTGGATATCGATAACAATTAATACAACATTCCTTAATAACACTCCAACTTTAACAAAGGATTCAAACTTTGATGTAACCACTAATTTAAGACAGCTATTAACAATATCTTTGTTCTATAAAAAGAACTATTAAGCTTCCATCTTCTTCAACTTAGGCGTTAGGGCCTTACTATACTTTCAATTCCCTAGTCCCATGCATAACTAAGTCACCTAAAAACAAAACATTTTATAAAGGTGAGATAAACTCAGTAAACAATCACCCCTAATAGTCAACTACGCACACAAATTCATTTTGAGAACATTTTGAGGAGTAAGGGAAACAGCAAGACTTCCAGGACACACTTCTCATTAACATAATCTTCCATGGTTATCAGATCTCAATGATGTACATTCATAATCTATAATCCAAATCACAACAGTCAGATTTAGGGTGAGCGACCCCACTCGGTCTCATGGCCTGCTCTTGGGTTCAACGCAGCCACTTAACTCGATCCTGGTCTACCGTTTACTATGGCGTTTACCGCTTAACCCTTTCTTGGCCTACCATCACCGGGGATGGTTACCACTAACCTGGCCTACTTCCCAGTAGGGCACATGGCTGCTCACATGCATGCACTAGTTTCCCGGGGAAGGCTAATGTTAGGTAAATTTGAGTGTAAACTAAAGGCCACAAGCGCACAGCTTTCGTTGTATTACTTGAGGGTCTTATCCTCAGGGACGAGGGAAAGACTTAGGTTACTGAAATTTTTAAAATTAACATTACCTAAACCTAAGGAAATACTTGATTTAGAAATTTTCAACTAAGTAATAAAAAGGAGAAATAACGACTAGGAAACCTAAGTAACAAACCAAGCTTCTAAGCCTCATAATTAAGAAACCTAAGGAGATAAACTCGAAGGAATGATCAACAAGAAAAACTAAAGCATAGATAATGCAACTAAACTACCTTAAATAATATAAATCGAGCAACAAAACCAAGTAGTAATTCATTCGAACCATATCAAACCAAATAGCAAAACCTTTGAACCATATCAAATACTAAATCATTTGACCAACCATCAAACCATCATATTCGAACAAACCATCAACGAAACCATCAAATTACATCCACAAAACTGAAACCATAATATCAACAAAACCAAAACCAACCATTAATCAAACCTAATAATCGAACCTACGCAACTGATAATAATAGCAACTCAAACCAAGCTAATCAACGAAATAGCAATGCAAAATGATCAAGGCAAGCTAAATCAGGGAGAGGGGGAATCAAGGAGTCCAGAACTCATAATATTCAAACCTAGTACAAACTGAAATCATACCAACGATATCAAATTTGCTCTGCTTGGGTACGAAACAGGGGAGGCTGCAACAAGGACGAACACTTCTGATGAGAGCAGCTCGAATAGGAAAAAGGGAAACAGGTGTCAAGGCGTCCTTGCCTTTCAGCTCAGCCAGACATTACATCCCCATTCTTGAGCTTCAACAACTACCAACAATGGCTGAATTAAACCTAACATAAAACCTAGATTGTTACCTCTCTTCAATCGCCGCTAGCTCGATTTATATCCCCCTCCTTCGATCGCTACCCTTGAATTCTGCCTAATGTGGATGGTCGAGACGGGCTGACGATGAATCACTGCATGAATCGCTAGCTGTTGCGGCATGAATCGCGGTGGATGAGGATGAAGGGGATGGTGGTGTGCTGGCGTTGCTTGAAGAGAGAGAGATAAAGATGAGGAAGATGAAGTTGCTGGAGCAGGGGAAGTGGATTTCGGGAGTCTGGTTTCGTGGATGAAATAAGGCGGGGTTGGGTCACGGGTCACTTGATAGGCACACGGCTGGGTAGAATTTAGGTTTTTTTTTTCTTTTTCTTGGGTTGAAAAGAAACTGGGCTTAAGGATTGCGTCGGGTTTGAGTCCATTTGGCCCAACACTTCGTTTTCGGCATTTTCATCATTTTTCTCACATTTTTGCCGTAATTATTCAAAACCTACAAAACGAAATAAAATCAAATAAAAAAACCTAAAAATACGATTATTACGAGCATAAATCAGGTATAAAAGTATCGTAAAAATAACACATTTTTGGCACGAACAAGTACCCCCACACCAAGATTTTGCTAGTCCTCGAGTAAAATAACTAAACTTACTAAAAAGAAACGAAAAATAAGAAAAAGGAAACATAGAAACAATCCTAGATATCCACAACTAACAAGTATTCACAAAATCAGAACACAACCAAAGGTGATCATAGCCCACATGGCTTAACATATCCCAAATTTCTCCTCAAGATTGATCACCCGTATATTCACAATCCTAAACATCCACAACTAAGGTCAAAAGGAAATAAAAGAAAAGAAAGGAGAAGAAGGGTGGAACGATCATACCAGGTTGGATAAAGGTTGTACCCAAACTATGCCTCACGAAGATGATGCAACATGAGGCTTATGGAGCATCAGAAGTTGGAAAGTACAACTCAAATCAAAGCTCATTAAGGCATGTCGCAGTTTATCAAACAAAGGAGCCCAACTCTCGATAATATAGCAACAGTGAAAAGCAGTGAGTTGGACCCAGAAAGAGTACATCCATCTAGCCAATAAAGCACAAGTAAGGGCCCGCTTCAACTTATCAAATAGTTGGGCCCAATCAGAAAGGAAATGAACATACTCAAAATGAGCCAGTATTGAGGTCAGCATGAACGAGCAGTCTAGACAAAATAATGGGTGCAAGGTTCACAAGCCTGTTAAGTCCAATATGCGTATGAGTCTGGTCTAAAGCAAAATTCTTATTGGCAGTGATCTTAGACTCAACAAATTCAAACTTGCAAGGTTCAAAGAGAAAGTCAGTTTGGATGGAGTCAAAAGAGAATGACTCATTATCAGCACAAAAACCATCGTTAGAACTTCCATGGATATCAAACTCACAAAAAGATTCGTATTCCATATACAGAATATTATCATCTAATTTAAATAGAAAGTCAGGAATGATGGGATCAAAATAGAATGATTCATATTCAACATGAGAATCCACATCAAGACCTTCAGTAACATCAAACCCACATGAAAAATATTCATATTTTGCACAAAGAATATCATCATCAAAGTCCAAAATAGTGAGTCCCGTTACCTCATCGCTTAACTCCTGTGAAATAGTTTCCTATTACTCATCTAAATCACAAGGGTCAATTTCAGGTGTGACGCTTATATCTAACTTACTAACAGTGTCAAATTGTTCACCCACCTTAAACTCACAAAATTCGTTCAAAGTGGTGGGTGGGTCGGCAGAAACTAGGACGTCATCAGTGGTGCCCTTAGGTGAGCTAGTGTCGGGTGCAAGGTCAGGTGATAGGGACATAGAGAGGTCACTCTCTTAATCTAAACTAGGATAATACATGTCTTCATTCAAACCAGGTCTAGCAGAATAAGAGGGTTCACAATCATCATCAAGACTAATGTCAGGTTTAGGAGATCCTAAACTAGAATCAATCTCACTATAAGTCTCCCTATTTTGATTAAAACATTGAGAATATTCAGCAATTCTCACTTTCATGGTTTCTATCATTTGATCAGTCATTTCATTAATCTTTGTTCCAAAACTTGCACATGTAGCATTAACATAAGCACGATAAGGACAAATATGAGCATCATGATTAGAAGATTCACAATAATCACACAAAGCAGGAGGCAAAAAATAGTCGTATGAGTCATTTGAATTCATAAAGTGGTTTGAAGGGTAAGAATTAGCATGAAAATCATACTCTCTATGAGTTGGGTATCTAAAAGGCTCGTTAGCATGTGCAAACGCATAGGTTCCGCAAGCTAATTTTCAAAGAATTCCCAAACTTCATTTTGAGTTTTAGATAATAATTCTATTAAACCTCCAAGACAAATAGACTCAACATAGCACCTCGACTCAACATTTAGACCCACAGCAATGACCTCACAAATTTTCTATTTTTCGAAGTTATGATTCAGTTGAGCACGATAATCATTCAGCCTTAAAAAATAACTCCAAAGAGGTTCATGCTCATATTACGGGACATTGATAACTGCCATTTGAAGTTTTTAAAGTTTTCAAAAGTTTTTCAATTTTTAGGGGTTTTTAAATTTTTCAAAAAAAAAATTCAATTTTAGGCTTTTTTTTGAAGTTTTTCTAATTTTCTTTGGATTTTAACTTTTTTTTTTGGATTTTGGGAATTTTCAAGAAATGAACTAAACGAAGTCATAATTAATATCGAAATAAAGGAAGTAAATCAAGATCTATGCTACTAACAAGAAAGTAAGTAAGAAAAAGAAAATGTGACCAAATCTCTTGTCGTCGTCCTCGACAACGGTGCCAAAAAACTTGCTAGATAAATTCGAGTGTAAACTAAAGGCCGCAAGCGTACAGCTTTCGCTGTAGTACTTGAGTCGTGTCCTCGTGGACGATGGAAAGACTTAGATCACTGAAATTTTTAAAACTAACATTACCTAAACCTAAGGAAATACTTGATTTAGAAAATTTCAACTAAGTAATAAAAAGGAGAAATAACGATTAGGAAACCTAAGTAACCAACCAAGCTATTAAGCCTCACAATTAAAAAACCCAAGGAGATAAACTCGAAGAAATAATCAACAAGAAAAACTAAAGCATAGATCAACGTAACTAAACTACCTTAAAAAATATAAATCGAGCAATGAAACCAAAATAGCAATTCATTCGAACCATATCAAACCAAATAGCAAAACCTTCAAACCATATCAAATGGTAAATCATTAGACCAATCATCAAACCATCATATTCGAACAAACCACCAACGAAACCATCAAATTACATCCACAAAACCGAAACCATAATATCGACAAAACCAAAACCAACCATTAATCAAACCTAATAATCGAACCTACGCAACTGGTAATAATAGCAACTCAACCCAGCCCAAACCAAGCTAATCAACGAAATAGAAGCACAAAATAATCAAACCAACCTAAATCAAGGAGAGGAGGAATCAAGTAATCCATAACTCATAATATTCAAACCTAGTACAAACTGAAATCATACCAACGATATCAAATTTGCTCTGCTCGAGTACGAAACAGGGGAGTCTACAACAGGGAGGAACACTTCTGATGAGAGCAGCTCGAATGGGAAAGAGGGAAACATGAGTCAAGGCGTCCTTACCTTTCAGCTCAGCCAGACATTACATCCCCATTCTTGAGCTTCAACAACTACCAACAATGGCTGATTTCGCGAACAAAAGCAGGAGATGGGGGAAGTTGTGACTGAAATTCAACAAAACCGCATCCAATTCTTACGAAAACAAGCTAAATTCGTGAATTACAACTGGGAATTACGAAATTGACACATAATTACATGTAATTCGAACCTAAAACCCAAACAAACATCAAACCCTAACTGAAATTTTTGAAACCCTAACTCTAAAAATCGAAAATGAAATGAAAACTAAACCTAAAGCTTAAATTAAACCTAACCTAAAACCTAGATTGTTACCTCTCTTCAATCGCCGTTAGCTTGATTATATCCCCTTCCTTCGATCGCTACCCTTGAATTCTGCCTGATGTAGACGGTCGAGATGGGATGACGATGTTGTTGCGCTCGCTGTTGCTGCATGAATCGTGGTGGATGAGGATGATGGAGATGGTGGTGTGCTGGCATTGCTTGAAGAGAGAGAGAGAGAGAAATGAGGAAGATGAAGTTGCTGGAGTAGGGGAGGTGGATTTCGGGGTCTAGTTTCATGGCTGAATGTCGAGAAGAGGAGAGAGAAAGCGAGAGGAGAAATAAGGGGCGCTGGGTCACGGGTCACGTGACCGGCACACTGCTGGGTAGAATTTAGGTTTATTTATTTTGTTCTTTTTTTGGGCTAAAAAGAAACCCGGCTTAAGGATTGGGTCGGGTTTGAGTCCATCTGGCCCAACGCTTCGTTTGTGGCATTTTCATCATTTTTCTCGCATTTTTGCCATAATTATTCAAAACCTACAAAACAAAATAAAATCAAATTAAAAAAACCTAAAAATATGATTATTACAAGCATAAATCAGGTATAAAAGCATCGTAAAAATAACACATTTTTGACATGAATAGCTAATGGCCTTCAATCCACACGGTCAGATTATATCTCACCCAGCTTAGCCTTTACAGTTACTATTACCCTTCTCTTTATTAAAGATCAATTTAACATGAAAGGTTCATTCAGTCCCTACCCATTTCCCTAAGGTCATCACCACAGCAATTAATCTTGAATTTCCAACATAACATTATCAAGTCGCAATTCTTTAACATATCACATCATTCAGATTCTACTATGCAACCACATTCAATTAACTCATGCTGTGATTTCATTCAATTAGTAAACAGGGCAATTCTTACCATGCTCAAAGCACGCACGATTTCAAATAACTCAGGGAAGGGTTAGGGCATGATTGTTATCTGAATACCATACAAAGTTACGGGCTCGGTTACTATCTCAAATTTACTGCTCTGCACTTGAGCCAATACATAGCCCACACTCAGTCCAAATTCAAATAGATTGCACCCCTAGCCTTGGCCTTACTTCCAAAATTTTTCTAGAATTTTAATCCTACTTTTAGGGCCCCCAATCTGAAGCCCAACCAGGATCCAGATTCAACTAGAATCTGGGTCCCCTTATAGAACCCATAACTTCTGTCCCTAATGCCCAAATTCCAATTTCTAGCCTAATACAGAAAGTTTGGTCCGTCATCTACACTTGTCTTGTTCAGGGTTTTTTCCGGTTCTAGCCCGAACTATGTTGTTTTCTTATTTCTTTTAGCGGTGTCACTGACTGTCTTGGTCTGGACAGTCTGTGGTAAATTGACCATAACTTGGGCCACGCTACCTCAATGTGCTCAATTCAAAAATGCAGTTATGTGACACATCCTAACACATTCACCCCAAAAGTTTCACAATTTTTGGCAAACTGACCCGTCCTGAGTGAATTTCCAAAGTTAACATCAGTGCAGCCCTCTTTCTAGACCAGAAGGTTCTGCCTCAATTGTCTAACTTGAATTTCCAACCCCATAACATTAACACTCGACATCCAAAATTCGACTTCTTGACCATTGCAGAAAGATGTGCTTGTCTACTACAACTTTCATGTTTAGTGATTTCACCATGTCCCACTGTAGCTAGGTTAAAAATCTTAAAACATGTCAACTATCCCTGACTGTCCCAATTTTGACAGTCTCCGGTAAATAGACCGTAACTCATTCCATACAAGTCAAAATCCCTGGATACAAAAGGCATAGTGTAGAGAACGCCTTGGTCCATTTATCCTCCAATTTTCACGATTTTTAGACTATTAGGTCAGCGGGAATATATTTTTAAAGATACATTAATTTTTCTGCCCCTAACCAGTGGCATACTCCTGCAAATTTCAAACCCAAAATTCGATCTTTTCACCTCAATATCCACGTTGCTAATACTCGTGACAACCCAACATGAAACCTAATGACCCTTCCCTTAACCCAAGTTGTCTAAATCAAGTAAAGTCTAAAATTGGTATCAAGAACGCAAGAAAACCGTTGCACACTCACCTTGATGTAAATTCACGAGATAAGCGATTTGAACGTCAAACTCTTGGTGCTTTAAATCTGAAAAACAAAACATAAAAATGAAATTCAATGCTTCGCACTCGAAATCGACATAAAACCATGAAATTTTGAAAGAACTACAAAAGTTTTGGAGTGTTCATGCATGGGTGCATCGGGGTGCAACCTACTTACCACCCAGGAAGAGGGAATGTGGGGCAGGCCGATTGGCGGCGTGGGGCTGCAGGCGGTGGTGTGAGGTGGCTAGGGAACACGACAAAGAGAGAGAGAGAGAGGGGGAGAGAGAGAGATAGAAAAAGAGAAATAGCGTGAGGGGGGAGAAACTCAGTTAGAGTTTTAGGGGTCGAGAAGCTGGATGGTGGGGGAAAGAAAAAGGAAAGAGAAAAGAGAAAAAAGAAAAGGAAGGAAAATAAAATATATTCTAGGGTTTGATTTGGGTGAATTTGGGAGAGAAAAATTGAATATCAAAATAATGTAGACAATAAGGAAAAATGAATGGGAGAAAAAAATAGTTGAGTTACGAAGAAAAATACGAGAATAATTAAATCAGAGAAAAAAATAGTAGTAGCTCAAATGAAGAGTAATCAAATTTTTGTCGTGTAAAAATTTCAAAACAAACAAAACCCGCGGCGAAAGAGATTCAGAACGACTTGGATTACGAAAATTAGTTCACGTCACCCGATCTCCCAATCTAATTTTCTGGGGCTTTACAGATACATACATACATACATACACAACACATACATACATACATACATACATACATACATACATATACACACATACATATATATATATATATACACAAGTATATATATATATATATATATATATATATATATATA
>JACYFF010031958.1:56340215-56422416 GCA_017589665.1 Selenicereus undatus
ATAATAATAATAATAATAATAATAATAATAATAATAATAATAATAATGATGATGATGATGATGATGATGATGATGATGATGATGATGATAATGCTGATCATAATAATAATAATAGTTATTATTATTATTATGATTATTATTTGTATTGCTATTAGTATTATTGTCATTGTCATTATTTTTATCATCATCATCATCATCATCATCATCATTAATTTTTCTGTTTCTTTCGCTCAAATTACTTTTGCTGCTGCATTGAGATGGCACCACATAGAACAAAGAAAATGGCAATTGCCTAATCTCTCTCATATTTCTAGTTTTGATGAGCTCATTTTCGCAGCTTGATGATCGCGCTGTGGATGCTGTAATGAGCAAGCTCTTCAAGAACTACAAAATGTGGTGCAAATTTTTGGGGCGCAAACACAGTTTAAGGTGGAATTATTGATTTCTATGTTAAAAAATTCTAATGCTTGAAATGTGCCTGGAAAGATTCTTTTCTGACTTCTTGGCACTAGGTTTAGCGGGTTTATGTTTTTAAATTTTCTAAAGAACAGGGTTCCTCAAATTCAACAAGAAATTCAACAGAGGAAAATTCTGTACCTAGGATTGTACCTTCTTATCTGGGGTGAAGCAGCTAATGTCCGTTTTATGCCAGAGTGCCTGTGCTACATTTTTCACAATGTAACCACTGATTGACCTTCTACCCTAGAATCGATGTTGTGGACTTGGAAGTGGACTAATCAATCCATGATTTTTTGTGGAAAATTTGTGTAGATGGCATATGAACTTCATGGGTTGCTGGCTGGAAATGTCAGCCTTGTTACAGGAGAAAACATCAAGCCCTCATATGGAGGGGACGATGAGTCTTTCCTTCGGAAGGTTATCACACCCATCTACCGTGTAGTTCAGAAGGTAATTGATTTTTAAATTCCACATTCATTTAGGTAGTATAGTCAAGATGGCTGTAATCTGCTGCTTGTGATGCTTTCTAGGAAGCCCAAAAGAGCAAAAATGGGAAGGCTCCATACTCGGTTTGGTGCAACTATGATGACCTGAATGAGTATTTCTGGTCTGTAACAATATTATGTCCTGATTGCATGACTAGTGCTGATTTTTTTTTCCTCTCCTGTTCTCGCAGTATTTGACATGGACTGTGTTTCTTGTTGTGCAGGTCCTCGGACTGTTTTTCACTAGGTTGGCCAATGCGTGATGATGGAGATTTTTTCAAAGCAACACAAGGAACCAGGAAGGTAACTGTATATCATCCACTGAAAAGATTCTGAATACATTGGAGGATGATGACACTGACCTGCTTCGGATGTCTAACATTCAGGGAAGAGAGGCATCCCATGAAAGCTCTGGAAGCACAAGAAAATCCTATTTTATCGAGACTAGAACCTTTTGGCATATCTTTCGAAGTTTTGATCGTTTGTGGACATTTTATGTACTGACTCTACAGGTCATTCTGTGGAACTCAACCAGATTTGAAGATTGTTGTCCTATGTTATGCTTCTACACTTAAGATCGATGGCTAGATAATGAATTCAGTTGATTGCAGGCGATGGTGATCATTGCATGGACTGAGACGTCACTGTCTAATATTTTTAGGAAAGATGTCTTATATCCTGTTTCCAGTATTTTCATCACTGCAGCTGGTCTTCGGTTGCTTCAGAGTATGTCACTCTGAACTGAACTCTCAGTGCATGACCCATATTTTGCATATTTCCTTAGAATTCTCAGGAGTATATTATATGTTAAGGTACAACTATGGATGCTTATAGTGAGCACTTAATAGTAACAGGAACAGGATGGCTAAAGTTGCATTTAATTTGCAGGTGCCTAGAATGATATATTATAATTTCCCCCCTAATATTTTGGTGTCTCTTTAGAAGCCCGTAAGAATTATCTTGGTAAATGTTGATATGAAATGTTGCCGCAAGCGCACGGTGTCTAACTTGTAGCATGAGCCAGCGAGTATGGGTAGTCCCGCAAAGATGATAATATTAATTTGACCACTCAATTTGCTTCACTTCATATGAAAATTAGCCTACTAAAAAATAGTGACTCATAATTATCTAACACTAATGAAATGAAATGAAATGAAATGAAATAAAATAAACTTAAGGAAATTCACAATCCCTAATGAGCAAAGATTGAACCAATGTTACTCTTAAAGTTGTCGCCTCTCTAATTCACTAACATAAAGCCAATCTTTGCCTAATTTGTCCATGTAGTGCCTTTGTATTAAAAAAATGAAAATTCCATGACCAACAATTATATTAAAGCAAGAAAGAAACAAAAGAGTTAGACTGACAGGATGTTGGCAATGCCCAGAAGCAAAACACAACCGGCAATAAAGGTGATTAAAATAAATAAATAAATAAATTTCTTGAAACAGAAGCTAAAACAGAAAGCTGGGAGAGAGAGTACTCGAATTACTGGATGAGTTCAACGAAAGCTCCAAACCAGAGCACGAATAAACCAGTAGATTCAGAAAATTGACCCCAACTGAATTAATGTTGAAATTGAAATGACAAATAACTCAATCGAAATATTAAAAAAAAAAAAAAAAAACCGCTGCTCCAGTACTCAGAGTTCCAACAATGGCTTTCCCAATCTCTCAAACTAGAAATTCAAAAAATCTGAAACAGGGAAAGAGAATTAGAGAACTAGACTACAATTGGGCTGTGGCTGCTGAAATTGATGCCTTCGAGCTTTCCCCTACCCCTCCATTTATACAGAAAATTGATCAGCTCTATCCAGTCTTCAACTCCCGCAAAATTTGGGCATGGCTGATTCTTTGCTACCCACTTTAGCATTCATGAGCTTAAAGTCTGAGGGAGAGGAGAGATTTACTTGACAAAATCTGGGTTGTTATGGTGATGCATCTAGTGATGATGATGGTGGTGGTGATTAATGATGATGAAGCTGATGATATGTGTCGTGGTGATGAATGAGAAAATAAACAGGGGTGAGGTTCATGTGAGATGTAGGTGGAGTGATAACTTGGGCTTGGGCTTGGGCTTTTTTTTTTCTTTTTTTTTTCTTGGGTTGTATAGCTAGCCCGTTCTTCTTGTGTGCTCCTAATTCAGCCCCATTTTTGTGCCAAAATATTTATTTTTCTGGTTTTTCATGCAAAAGAAATAAATTCAAATAAAACCCTAAAACAATTATTATGGCAAGTAAAAATTAGATATTTTAGCGGTATAAAAGTGTATAGTTTTTTTTTATCAAACTGTAAATATAGATTTGCAATAATCTTAATGATGTTAATTAAGAAATAGTGATCGGATGTTCTCTTCTTTTGGCATCATTACCTTTGGGAGACCTTTGATGTTGCTAAATATGAGGCACAGTACCAGACTGTGAACTTTAATCAGGTTGATGACTTGTAGAATCATCACGTGAATCACAAAACTTGTGATGTAGATAGTCAGGTCTTAGAATGACCATATGTATTAATCCACCATAAAAACAAGAATGACATTATTTTGGTGAAAGTAAAATATAGCAGAAAAATTAATATCTTCAATCAACTTACATTTAAATCTGCATGTCATTATCTAGAGCAAGAACATGCTTAGCTTCTTTGTTCTATCCCAAAGGTTCAATCTGAGAGCATTTTGCCTCATCCTCATCAGGATAAGATCTGGACAATGATGGTTACATTGTCTACGTCCTGTTTTGGCTTTTTGCCTCATATAACATTTGTTCATGAAATGATACAGAAGGATTGAGATTTTGTACCTTATAAACATTATTTGCAAGGAATAATTGAGCGTCTATTAGTTCAACTTAAACTTCCAAGAGTTGATGAAATTTGGAAATTTTGTTATTTTTAGTTCAAGTTTGGAGATCTTTAACTGAGCAATATATGCGAACCAAAGAAACTATGTGACAGATGTATTACCCTCCTTGTCCTGCTATAGTGTCATAAGACTTCGGCTTTTATTTCATTGCTTGGTACATGTCTAGTATGAGACCTCTCGCTCTTAGCTTGTTTCAACTTTCTTTGAAAAGATTTTTTCAGTTACTTTTGGAACTCTTTTTTGTTGGGTGAGTCCTTCAGAAAAAACCTCAGCGTTTGTTAAGAGTTAAGATGCATGTATATATGATTCTTCTAGATTGCCAACCTTGACTTTGGTAGGATTCATATTGCACATTTGTTTTATGCTTCAAAATGTGCATTGTATGATGTTTTTCTTATGAGTTTTTTTCGCCCTTTTTTTCCTGAATGTCTGTTCATGGTTGCTTTAGTTAATATAATTTATGGTTTTAATCTGATGCCTGTTGGCTCTGTTGGTATGTTGATTGAAGGTATTCTGGATCTTGTTATCAACTGCCCATTTCAGCGTTCGTGGATGTACAGTGATGTGCTGAGAAGTGTTCTGAAGCTAATCGTTAGTATTGTGTGGGCTGTAGCTCTCCCATTCTTTTATCTGAATTACTTCAATGTGGCTGCCCCTCAACAAATTTTGGATGTTTTGTCATTTGTGGGGCAATTGAAGGGTGTTCCTACTCTCTATCTCATGGCAGTGGCATTGTATTGTGTACCTAATGTACTTGCCACAGCATTCTTCCTTTTCCCAATGCTTCAGCGTCTTGTTGAAGACTGTGATTGGCTCATCATAAGATTCCTTATGTGGTGGTCACAGGTACATGAATTGTTTTCCTTTTTAGATATGCGTTTGAATGCATTTTGTTTGACAGCTTCTAAATGTAAGCCTAGTGCAATCTGATTGGGGAAATCTTGTCTATTACTCATAATTCTGAGATACTATTGACATCCCAATTTCTCAAACCATTACACCATGCATGCCACAAAAAAATTAAGGAAAAAAAAAAGCACACCAAGATTTTGGTTCACGAAGTCTTGCATAATTCAAGACCGAAAAGTTTATTGATTGATTTTGTCCTTGTGACGCACTCACTCTTTAGATTAAAAGACGTTTCATATGTTAGGGTTCCTTGGGATCTCTTTAAAAGAAACAAATAGTAGCTCACGTTCAGGAGCCATACTACTGCACCACTATGGCATGGCCAGAAAGAAAGATGGAAAATAAGATAGATATTCTTCCAGTGCTTAAGATCAAGGAATTGCATTTTCTTATTTGACATGTTAAGTGGGAGCCTTTCTGCCGGAAATGCAGCTGTTCGCTTCCCCCCCCCCCCCGGGTCCGCCGTTGAGTGCTTTCGTGTCTTCTGGCATGTTTTTATGCATTGACAGACTTGGTTAGATAAGCTTTTTCCATTGGCGAGATATTGGTACATAATTACTTGGCATTTTAATCTGTTCATGATTGATTTCTTAATAGAACATTGCATAGCGTTTTGTGTTTTAACTTAAGTACACAATCTAGCAATTCAACACTTAGGGGCCTTTGGGATGAGGCAAGGGAAGGTTTAAAATTTCTGTTTTGTATAAATCACTTTTCCCATTTCCTTTTATAAACAATGTCCACCTCCAAAATTCACCCCCCCCCCCCCCCAAAGGAAAAAAAATAGAACAAAAAAGGAAAGATTGGTTACCTCTTGTCAACTTGCAATTGCATTTTTATTTGTGGTGTCTCTTGTGACCCGTCAGTGTGTTCAAATGAAATTGCATATTCTGTATTTTTCCCTTAGTCTTCAGCATGTCCAAATGAAGCTGCATATTCTGTGTTTTTTCCCTTAGCCTTTCTTCTCTAATGCGGCCCAGATTGCATATCATGTATTTTTCCCCTTAACCTTTCTGCTCTAATGCAGCCCAGAACTTATGTAGGTCGAGGAATGCACGAAAGTCAATTTTCTCAAATAAAGTGAGTTTTATTTATTATGTTTTTAACAAATCACACAAAGTGAGTTTGAGATAGAATAAACTCTTTTTTCTTATATTATGTCTTGTATTGCTAATTCAAAAAGTCTGTTACAGGTATACTTTCTTTTGGGTAGTATTGCTGGTATCGAAGATTGCACTCAGTTTTTTCCTAGTGGTAAGTTTTACTTCTGGATGTCTATCTGGTGACAGCCGAAGTGATGCTTGTTTTACTGCTGGTCATTATATCTTGCTTCAGATAAAACCCTTGGTGAGACCAACAAAAGACATAATGAGCATGAGTAAAGTTCAATATCAATGGCATGAATTCTTTCACCAAGGTATTCATTTACACTTGTTCATCTCTTTTCCTTTTCTTGTGACGAGCTTTATTGCCATTCTGATGTTTATCCTGTAATTGCAGCTCAACACAATTATGGTGCAGTTGTCGCACTTTGGGCTCCAGCTATCATGGTGTGTCATAGATTATTTAGTGCCTCTTTACGAAAAATCCTGTGTCCTGATTTTCTCTGATGTTTCTTTTACATAATGTTAATGTTATGAATCCTTGATCCATTTTGGAACCATGCAGATCTATTTCATGGATACTCAAATTTGGTACGCTATATACTCCACAATCTATGGTGGCCTTATAGGAGCATTTGATCGTCTAGGGGAGGTAATTTATGTGAATCTTTTTGCACCTTCGTCCAAGATGCTAGGGAGGAGCGAAACAGAAGTCCTCTTAGTTGTATCCTATTTAGTCATTATTTTTCTCAGCCTTTATGAGATGACAGACAGATCATCTTTCAACACTCTTAAGCTGGAAATGAGTTTCTAGATCTCTGGTTACTGTGTTGGTGTTTCTGCTGTGAGGTCCATAATTAATTGGGCCAAGAGCATGTAAATCCTCAGTAGCATAACTTGATACTGCAAAATATCAATAGGTATGGCTTTGTTGTAACATATCTCTGTATGGCCTTCATGGAACAATTGCTGTCAATAAGGGATTAGTTGCCGTCACACTTCGAGGTTTCCAGGGAACACCCTATGAGACACTATGAATTCCTCTTAATCTGTGCCTGCCAAAGCCAGGACTAGTTCTGTCACTTCTGTGCACATCTGGGTGGGTGTTAGGTCTCAAAATCATCTGTGATACACGGTAAGCGAAGACCATGAATTTTTAGAAAAATAAGACCTTTAGACTTAGACAAATAAGAAGAAAAGAACCCGCAGCAAATATGGGACCATCTCTCCCATTCTTCCCTTAGGCTTTTCTACTTGCCTTATCTGTCCTTCAAGACGGTTCCATGTAAGTCATGTCCTTTCTGATGTGCTGTTCATCCAAATGCTCATGTTTTGGATCATGTTGCTTTCTAACCAGAGGTCAGGCCTTTCCCTTTAATATCCATCTGTGAATATGTGTGCTGTCCATTTCTCAAATATTTGATGTTTCAACAGATCTATTGTAACAAGGAATCGAGTATTGTGGTCATTGTGCGATTGAGGCGTAATCTTTAGCATGTTTGACTAGTGTTTTGCATATGACCAAATGTAAAATAGGACCCTACTGTCAAGTTATTTATTTCTTCCTAATGTAGAGCTCTGTGAACATCTGAGGAGATCATTTATCAAGTGCCCTAGGTGATGGGAGCTTCACACTTAATTTCATTCCTGGGCATTGATCCCTGATTCGTTTCCAATAGAGCTGAAACAGTCACTATTTTGCAGTTTTGGATTATCAGAGAGTGCTTATTGGATACCTCGCTTAGCTTTTCTCTGCTTCTTCTTTGTGTTTAACTTAAAGGTCCATAATGCTTTCCCAGCCTTTGTCTTCAACAACAGCTTTTCTGCGATTGGAGGAGCAAGTCAATATACCCCCCTCCCCCGAAAAAAAAGATCCTATAGTGGGAGTTCGTTCCTTTACATATGCTAAATTTATGTGTCATGGTTCGGTATGATTGCCTAGCTGGGATTACATGTAGTTGCTGTATGATTGACTGCTGCTTAGGCATGTGTTCAATCTGCTTCTCTCCTCTGAAACAGATAAGGACACTTGTCATGCTAAGGTCAAGATTCCAGGCCCTACCTGGTGCCTTCAATGACTGTCTGGTGCCTTGTGACAAATCTCGGAAAAAAGGCTTCTCTTTATCAAAGCGCTTTGCTGAGGTTTCTTCTGTTTTCTTCTGTTTTCTTCTGTCAAGATTTGCATTGAAAACAAGATTGGTACATGGAGGTATATGTGATGCTTTAATCCTACAGGTTAGTGCAAGCAAGAGAACTGAAGCAGCTAAATTTGCTCAGCTTTGGAATGAAATTATATGCACTTTCCGGGAAGAAGATATTATCAATGACAGGAAAAGCCCTGGACCTGGTTCTATTTGTTGTTTTCCTCATCCTTATTTTTGTGTTACTGAATTAGGCAGAACATTTACACAGGGAGATGAACCTGCTACTTATGCCCTATTCTTCAGATTCAAGCTTGAAAATCATTCAGTGGCCACCCTTCTTGCTTGCGAGCAAGGTCAGTGTATGCCCAAGAAACTTGCTCAGCAGCTGAGATCTCAGTTTTGAATGTACTAATTGTTCCCTTGCTTATGCAGATCCCTATAGTGCTGGATATGGCTGTTCAATTTCGACCAAAGGACACTGACCTTTGGAAACGTATTTCTGCAGATGAATACATGAAATGTGCTGTGATTGAATGTTATGAATCCTTTAAGCATGTGCTGAACATTCTGTTAGCTGGTGAAACAGAGAAAAGGTTATTCTGATGCTTCTCCCTTGTTCGACGATTTATAACAAATCCTTCATATGTGCATATTTCAAATCCTTCATATGACCGTTTTTAGTTTGCTGATCTGTCAGCTCTGTCTTAAGGTCTTGCTTTGCTGTCATCCTGTCATCTTGATTAATTATATTTAGGTGGTTTGATTACTCGTCTAATCTATGTTCACCTGCAGTGTGTCTTCCCTGTGCTGGAAACATATCCTAAACCCTATAAGGCCTACCGTGGTCTTGGTTGAAAAAGGGGGAAAAGGACGAAGGAATTTCTTAGAAAAGTGATAGACCAAGTCAGTTTGTGTTGCTTCTGTTTTATCTTTATTAAATTAATTCTCGGACAGGATGATTTCTATCATAATAAAGGAAGTTGAGGCAAACATTTCAAAGAATACGCTTCTCACCAATTTCAGAATGAGTGCTTTACCCAGCCTTTGCCAGAAATTTGTGGAGCTTGTGGGATTTCTGGTGAGTAACAATGAGTTGTAAATCCATGTATGAAAAGTTCTCAAGTTCATGCTAAAAAAATGCCACTAAACTTTCTCAAATATTCAAAAATCTCCCTTCAACTTTTTTTTTTTTATCAGAAATGCTATTGTGACAGTGCCTTTTTTGAATGTTTTTGAAAAGTTAAAGTGGTATTTTGAATATTTTGGAAACTTAAGTGGCATTTTTTGATTGAAAAAAAGTTCAGTCGCAAGTTTTAATATTTGGAAAAATTTAGTAGCATTTTTGAAGATGGAATCAAAAGTTCTTCTCGATTTTCTCTACTGATTTATGTCATGTTTTCCCCTGTTCAAGAGAGATGGAAACCCATCTAAACGAGACAGTGTGGTATTGGTACTGCAAGACATGTTAGAAGTTATTACATGTGACATGATGGTGCATGAAATTCGGTGGGTGTACCTGTTTTTGGCTTTCCATTTTGAGTTATATCATCACAAAAGCGCATAAATTGATGAAGTACCTTTCTGCTCGATAACTTGTCATCGGGTGTGGTGCTTCTAGTGAATTGGTCGAATTAGGTCATAGTGGCAAAGTTCTTGGAAATCAACTTTTTTCAGATATAGCATTTCCACCTATGGTTACAACACGGTGGGTGGAACAGGTGAAAAATGAAGGCCTTCTAATTGCTTTGAAATTCCATTCTCCAGTAGGCAAATTAGTTAGACGCTGTGTTGTTTTCTTGTGCATAGATACAACGTCTCCATCTACTTTTGACGGTGAAGGAATCTGCCATTGATGTTCCAACAAACCTTGAAGCCCGTAGAAGGATTTCATTTTTCACCAATTCACTGTTCATGGACATGCCACGAGCTCCTAAAGTCCAAAAAATGCTATCGTTCAGGTCTGATTGATACCTTCATCCCCTTATTCTTAATTTCCTGGAATTCTATTGGTAGTGTTTGCCTCTTAACTATTCAGAAGATCAGAACTCAGTTATCTACGATATCTATCGTCATACTGCATGCCATATTGCTGTGACTGACTATTGGTGATTTTAAAATTTTATGAAGGATGAAATTCAAAATTGTCAATAATCAGTTGCTATCACACTGATGGAAATGCATGTTTTCATCCATAGATGACTGATGAATGGGTGGCACTTTCAGATCTCTCGACATATCATTAAGACTAACTAACAGAAAGTACCTACACCTTGCCCCATAAGCAACCAGAAATTATCCCCAAAATAAGACACCGCTTGGCATATGCACTAAAAAGCTTCTAGCTAATGAGAGTTGACTCAAGTGGCACTACTGCTATTAGTTCATCAAGGAGAGCAGGGTGCAACTTGTGGTTCACACATGCTTGATGTTAGAAGCACTTGTGTGTGACCACAACCAGGCTTTTGGGGCTCAACACATGTGGAACTCCCCCTCACACCCCCCAGGGTCCAGCTTGCTGAAAATAATAAGATGAAAATAAGGGCCCGACGCATGGCAAGCTTACTGAAAATAATAAGATGAAAAGGTAAAACTCTTCTAATTATAAGGACCAAAATAATTTTGAACAATGCTTCTTTTAAGCAGATTCTCCGCCTCGTTCTCTTTTGAAGTACCACCCTTAGGACTGAGCAGAATGGAAGCTGGTGCGGTACAATTCATACCTCTCATTCCAGAAACCCTACTCAACAATCAAACTGCAATCCTGCTGTTAAGGTGGCTATCAGTCTAGTTGCACTGTGTACACATCATGCTAATTATAATATCAGGACAAGAACATTCATTAGAAGGATTTCTTTTCCATTCCAACATAACATTTTGGGCTCTGGCTGCTGAGTTTAATGCAGTTCTCTAGCAGTTAGTTTTGTAATGGAGGTAAGTGAAAATAATGCTTTTTGAATGATGCTTGTTCATTGGGGCGCTCTGTGCTACAGTCAGTAGGTAAAAGCTGCCAAGAAATCACATTCGCATAAAATTTTAGATTGAATTCTGAGCCATGATAGGGCAGATGCCCATGCATCTTGTACTCTCAAGAGACCTAAGGTGAGTGAAAGCATACTGGGGGTACTGGGAAATTTCAGCAAAAAATAAGACAGCAGCTTGCCTGGGATCATTAGTTTTCTCATAAAGCCCTGTCTTTTGTCTGCAAAACTCATTTGATTGCAATGACACTCTTTAGCGGTCAGCCTTATAGCAACGCCAACTGGACGGCAAAGGGCTACGTCACTTGAATTGTCAGTTTCATCTCAAAAACTCTAATACATGACTCACTGACATGGCTGCCAACAGTATACCCATTGCTTTGAACTAAAAATTCAGAAAACTTTTATGAAACAGAACACTGATACCTGTTCTAGCGAAGCATTTTTTTTATTTATAAAACAATGGTCTTTAAAATATCTCACAAAACTGTCTTCGTGGAGGAATAGGAAGTACAAATTTTAACTAGGATCCCATGGAAATAGTGCCCTTTCTAATTAATTCAGGAGCAAGGCTGCTACAACTAACCACAACACCCCCCCCCCCCGGGGGGGGCAGCCGGCCTGGTTGGTTGACTAGCCTAGATAGAACTTTTAGGTATGGATTTGATTTTCAGATACTAATAAATTTGTTGGACAGATGACATTCCAGTATGAATATGGCCAGCTCTGAAATTTTTTCATGTTCTTTATTTATCAAGAAACATACGACTTGTGTTCTTCCCATCTCCTGATGCCTTACATTCTCAAATTGTGGTCTCTCTTTAGTCATTTCTCAACTGCCTTTCATTTTTTTTAATATATATATAAATGTATTTGGGATTGGCAGTGTCCTTACTCCTTACTACAGTGAGGAGACCGTGTACTCAAGAAATGACCTTGAACTGGAAAATGAAGATGGTATATCAATTATATACTACTTGCAAAAGATATTTCCAGGTGCTGATGCTGCATTGCACTCACATTTAAATGCTATTGCCTGTACTTCTGGCAAGTGGCTAGTTGTTGCTTACCATTCAATGTGCTTATTTTGTTAGATGAGTGGAACAATTTCATGGAAAGAATTAACTGCAAAAAAGAGGCTGAGGTGTGGGAAAGCGAGGATAACATATTTCAACTTCGCCATTGGGCTTCACTTAGAGGACAGACCCTCTGCAGAACAGGTAATTGCTTTTTCGTTTCACAGATATATAAGATTCATATGACGACCCACTCACAGCTGGAGAAAAATGCTATACTGCAGTCAGGGGGATGATGTACTATCGCAGGGCTTTGAAACTTCAGGCTTTTCTTGACACGGCTAATGCGGACGGTGAGAGCTTTTTCTCTGTTGAGAACCTTTTGATTGCAGTGAGTTTTTTTAAAGTACCTACAGGTATTGCTTGGTGAAAGAAACAAAATCTCAGAGAGTTCAAGGACTGTGATTGCAGTTGTTATGCCTTCTAACTATAATTTTGAAAGTCATAGAACACCAGGATATTCAATGAGAAAATGAATAGCTAACAGTTATCTTAGTGATGATTCAGAATGCTTAGCTCATCCCTTTCAAGATGCACTGTCTGGTCTAGGCTACTGAATTTCATTGGAATCTTTGTCTGTATTTAGATTTGAATTTCTATCCGTATTATTAAGTTATGAAGTATATTGATGGGATTATTGTCATATTTAGGTTGATTTCTTTTGTTTCCTTTTATAGTTTCTTAGGGTCATGATACGTTTTTGCAATAAAACTGCATCAGTGGTTTTATATGAGGTCTTTTTGAGAATTTCTCGGTCAAAAGGAAGAGGGTGCTCATCCAATTGAACTCGATGTTTCTATTTCTGTTTGTTTGAATATCATAACATACATAGACATTAGATTCTAGAAGAAATTATTGAAAGTACTGGCTGTGAAATGAATTAGAGTTTGCAGTGGACCTTTGGCTTCACACTGATGTGGTCAAACATCTAGCAAAATATATTTGATATGTGCAGAAAAAAGCTAAATATCACAAGAAAAATACAAGGACTCGCAAATAAAGAAAAAAAAATTAGATCAAATTCAGATGGATGACTAGGAATTTCGCTATCTTTGAGCAAATAATTTGCCTATGCCTGATGTTTTACAGTTTTGGTGGACAGAGATCCTGCAAGGCTATAAGATGGTCACAGCTCCAATGGAAGATGAGAAGAAAAATCATAGATCTCTTACTGCACAAATAGACGCCTTGGCTGATATGAAATTTACATATGTTGCTACATGTCAGAACTATGGCAATCAGAAGCGAAGTGGAAATCGCCGCGCAACAGACATTCTAAATTTGATGGTTAAGTAAGTTCGTCATTTATACATATAATACGATCCTACTTAGCTGTGAGAACAGGGAGAGGTGTCCCGTGGGTAAAATAAAAAATTACACTGTTCCAAGTTTCCGCAATGTGAGAACTGGGAAAAATTCTATTATTTGCCCGTCAGATGTAAAAAGAGTTCCGTACTTGTCCAACCCCCATCCCCCAAAAAAGAAAAGAAAAAGAGAAACAGAGAGATGGCCTTCTCCTTATCTACCTGAAAACGGACATACATCCATTTGGCTTTCACTGAGAAAATAGTTGCGGGCCAAAATCTTTCATCCAGAGTTTCTTTCTCTATTTACCTTTTTTTCGGGGGGGGGGGGGTGTTGTAAAGCCTACTCGGAAGGAACCACTGGGTAAAAGCCTGAATCCCCTTGAAGGATCTTATTTCTTTAGTGTATTCCAACTCTGGCTGCATTTGTTTAGAGCTGATATCTCGTGCATGTTCTGCAGTAATCCATCTCTTCGTGTAGCATATGTCGATGAAGTTGAAGAAAGAGAAGCAGGAAATGTAGAAAAGGTCTACTATTCTGTTCTGGTCAAGTCTGTTGACAACCTTGACCAGGTGAGTATATCCTTTCAATGGAATTAGTATTTGGACTTCAAAGAATGGCATGGGCACTGATTGAATTCACACTATTTCCTGCAGGAAATATACCGTATAAAGTTGCCTGGCCCTGCAAAGATAGGCGAAGGAAAGCCAGAGAACCAGAACCATGCCATAATTTTCACAAGAGGAGAAGCCCTTCAGGCCATAGATATGAACCAGGCAAGCACCAGCACATTCATTGCATGTTTTTAGTAAAGACTCACATAATTGGTGCCCAACTTTTCATTTATTGCAGGACAATTACTTAGAAGAAGCTTTGAAAATACGTAATCTGCTAGAAGAATTTAATGAAGATCATGGGGTACGCCCACCTTCAATTCTAGGTGTGCGTGAGCATATCTTCACAGGAAGGTTTGATCTTATTCCTATTAACCAGAAGTTGCTGAAGTTCAAGTGTCCTTCATAATTTGATTCATGGTAGATATGTCATTATTTGTTTTGTGTAGTGTTTCTTCTTTGGCTTGGTTTATGTCAAATCAGGAGACAAGTTTTGTCACCATTGGGCAGAGAGTTCTCGCAAGGCCATTGAAGTATGCACCTCTGTCATGAAACTCTTAAGCAATTCGGATTTGTGTATTTGTGAGCTTATGCAGTTGGGAAATTACATGAGATACCACGGACAACAATATTTAAATATGATTCTGTGTTTGAGGTCCAAGATTCTGTTTGTGTTGTTATCGTACAATGAACAAGACAATCAATAATCTTACCTCTATCTCACACAGCTATTCAGCACAGAAGCAGTGAACTGCTCCTTTTCCCTTTAAATGTTTACTCAATTTGGTAATGCTTCAGGGAAGGGGCATCTAACTAATGTCAAAAAAATGCTAGTCTCATTAAATTTCAGTCACGCAGAGCCACTAATTCACATATTATGATGCCTTTCATGGAATCCGCTCCCTGTGAATCTTTCACATTGGTTACGGTGACTGTCTCTTATTTTCTGCAAATCTCATTAATTGATACCAGGGTCCGATTCCACTATGGCCACCCTGATGTCTTTGATAGGATCTTCCACATTACGCGTGGTGGAATGAGCAAGGCTTCACAGGGTATCAATTTGAGTGAGGACATTTTTGCTGGTATTAACCTTATGCTTTCCTTCTTTTCTGCTGTCTCCTCACTTATCCATGTAATTTGGCCAATTTTTTCTTTCTTTGAATAGTAGTTTGGCGACTAGGCTATGTATTTTTACATTAGACTAAAGGAAGGTATGGTGGAAGCAATCTTTTTCTTGATCTCCAGCCATCTCAAACTATTTCATCTTATAGGATTCAACTCTACTCTGAGGAGAGGAAATGTAACTCACCATGAGTATATCCAAGTAGGGAAGGGGCGAGATGTTGGACTCAACCAAATCTCACTGTTTGAAGCAAAAGTAGCCTGTGGTAATGGGGAGCAGACACTCAGTCGGGATCTCTACCGGTTAGGCCATCGTTTTGACTTTTTCCGCATGCTGTCGTGCTACTTCACTACAATTGGGTTTTACATCAGTGCCATGGTAAGTCGCTTTCGTTTCAGATGACCTAAATTGAAACCTTGTTTTTGTCTGGCAGAATAACTCAATTACACTAAGATAGCCTGAGCCAACTGTTAATTTTGCAATCATTCTATAGGCATGCAGAAAATTACAGATCCTCCCGATGGATCCCAGTAATGACGAAAGAAACTAACCTAGATAAGAAAAGGACCAAAGCCAGAAACCGAGAGCATGTTTGAAATAAATTAAGCTATCCTGCTTTACACAGACTCTTATGTATAATTTTGCGAGTTGGACTTTTGATGGGATGGTTGATATGTTACTCGTATGACGTCAATAAGTTTCCAATAAAGGGAAATAACATGTCTTATATTATTCAAATGATCATCTATGGCAAAATGCTGTTTAGAGTACTTTCATGCTTTTTTTTTTGGTTTTGAATTTAATTTTGTGCTTGGGGGAACAGCATGGAGTGTAACTCATTTGGATTGTTTGTATTTTGTGGACAACACACCGGGGGATAAAAATAAGATAGTAGAACCCAAGTTCATTTGTAAATGTCTGTGTTTAGCCATTTGAAATTAGTGGACAATGGTTTGAAAAGTGGGTTAACAGATGACATTTGGGTTTTTTGGCAATAAAAATAATGAAGATTTAGCTTCTCGTTATAATGTAAATGTACGCCCTTTGTCCACTGCACTAAGATCTTGCAGTTATTAGTTTCTTAATACTTCACATGTAATATTGTCTGTTTTATTCTTTAATCCTGTGCTTCTGCAGAACAAAAGACAACACATGTTGGTCCTCAATGTGCGAATGACACCTACTATAGGACATTGTACAATATTTCTACAGTTTCTGTGTGCACGAAAACAGCCCATGATACCCTCCTTTTGGTTTGATTGCTATGAGTGGGTAGTTGATCATGCCTTATACATAGGACTTCTTGATCAGACATGCTATTATTGCAATACAAATAAAAAAGAAAAAGAAACTGAAGAAAGAAATTCCATTGGAAAACAACCCATAGTTATAAAGCTTAGATCTGGTGTTTTCTCTTTGTTTTTGTGAGGCAATAATGCTCTTTTATATCATTTTTATTTACTAACCTAATTATCCCTGCAGCTGATTGTCCTTACGGCATATGCTTACTTGTATGGAAGACTTTATCTATCTTTAAGTGGCATGGAGCAATCAATAATTAGATACAGCAGAGGAACGGGAGAAGATGCTTTGAAGGCTGCCATGGCTTCTGAGTCCCTAGTCCAACTAGGATTTCTAACAGCTTTGCCCATGATCATGGAGATGGGACTAGAAAGAGGATTTGGAGCTGCAGTTGGTAATTTCATCATCATGCAGTTGCAACTAGCAGCTGTTTTCTTCACATTCTCTCTTGGGACAAAAGTACACTATTATGGACGTACAATCTTGCATGGGGGAGCCAGGTATAGAGCCACTGGACGTGGTTTCGTGGTACGACATGAAAAATTTGCTGAAAACTACAGACTGTACTCAAGAAGCCATTTCACAAAAGGGATGGAGCTTATGACATTGTTGATAATATACCAATTATATGGTTCTGCATTCTCTAGATCAAGATCCTATGTTCTTCTTACTGGGTCCATGTGGTTCTTAGTCATATCTTGGTTGTTTGCACCCTTCATACTCAACCCATCAGGATTTGAGTGGCAGAAGATTGTAGATGACTGGGATGATTGGACCAAATGGATTAGTAGTCATGGTGGTATTGGTGTGCCAGCAAACAAGAGCTGGGAATCATGGTGGGATGAAGAACAAGAGCACTTGCAGTACACGGGGTTACTGGGCCGATTCTGGGAGATTGTTCTTTCTCTGCGGTTCTTTATATATCAGTATGGATTAGTGTATCATTTGCATGTGGCCAATGGTCATACAACCATTGTGGTGAGTGTGAGAAAGCAGTCTCATGGTTCAAGTCTTCTCTGTTTCACCTCTGACCTCCTGCAGTACTTTTGCTTTTCCAATATATTGTTTTTTTTTTTAACTTCTGGAATCTCTGGTCAGGCTTTGAAATTTTTAGCTTTCCCCTTGCCTTTTGGGTAGTGAAAACTTTGGCTCATTCTACCTGACTCGTGTGGCGCCCCCCCCCCCCAAAAAAAAAAAGAAAACTCCGTGAAACAAAGGTTTTTCACAGCATAAGATTTGGACCTGCTAGGGGGCTGCTCACACCCTTTCCCTTCCTCTATAACCCTATTTGATCGAACCTAGACTGGGCCTTGGCCCTTGAGGCTAGATTTCAACAGCCTAGAATTAGACCTGAGCATTGCACATGGCAGGTTGTGTGTGCTTAAATAGAGACCGGTAATAGTATCTGCTGTTGCATTTGAATTACGCTTTCATTAATTGTGATTTTTTCTTTATTAATTCCAGGTTTATGGCCTATCATGGCTTGTCATTGTAGCTGTGGTCATCATTCTAAAGGTATGAACTCTTGAACACTTTAAGCACTAGTACTAAAACCATTTTGAGATATGAAGTTTTTCTGAGGATCTTAAATCTGGAATTGGATATTGTGGCTGCAGATTGTGTCCATGGGTAGAAAGAAATTTGGTGCTGATTTTCAGCTGATGTTCAGACTCCTGAAGCTTTTGTTGTTCATTGGCTTCATCGGCACTCTAGTTTTCTTCGTATTCCTACATCTCACAGCCGGGGACATCTTTGTCTGCTTGTTGGCCTTTTTGCCTACCGGATGGGCCCTTTTATTAGTATGTCCCCCCCCCCCCCCACCTCTTTCCCATTCAATGCTCTCATGGATGCTTGCAAATTTGTGATTTACATCCTGACGGGCCAGATTCATCTAATTTTACCTGCAAGCTCTGCTGCGTACTTCCTATTATGCTCCACTAATCCTCCACCAGTGCCAATGTGCTTATAAAACTCCCAAATTTTCTTGTCATTTTTGAGTCAGCATTCAAATCTATCAAACATATTTTTCTAAGAATCAAAGATTCATAATTGTTGTGCTCAGTTTAAGTGACTTCAACTATGAACAGATAGCACAAGCATGCCGGCCAATTGTGAAAGGGATCGGAATGTGGAGCTCAATTAAAGCCCTGGCAAGAGGGTACGAGTACCTCATGGGCGTCATAATTTTTGCACCGATAGCTATGCTAGCTTGGTTCCCATTCATCTCAGAGTTCCAGACAAGGCTACTCTTCAACCAAGCTTTTAGTCGAGGGCTACAAATTCAACGTATTTTTGCTTGTGGGAAAAAGCAAAAATAGATGCTCATATTTAGCGGTACTTAATTTCAAGTAGCAATGGTGATTTTTGTTCCAGAGTACAGCTTGAGGTTTGCAATTTTGAAGATTTCCTGACTACTGGGGATGAAAATAAGTGGGGCCAATAGCTGCAAGTTACAGTAACTGATTTTGTCTTTACCAACAGATAACCAAGCATTACTACAGGAACCAAGCAGTGTGGTCCCCCTGGACGTAGATTTTTGGCCAATGTTATAGATTCATTTCTTGGTGTCTTCCTTCTACTAGGGCCGGCCAGCCAAAATCTTTGTTTTCGTAAGATACGTAGAACTACATATAATTGCTAATAATATTGGCATTTCAAAGTATGTCTGCATTATCAACAGGCATTTTGAAGGATGAAAATACTATGCCCTGCAAACACATTATCATGTCAACGTTGCTGGGAACTTGTGCATTTTTCCCAACAATATGACTCCATGGTTCCTCACATGATTTTGTTTTCGGTTTCTTTGCCTGAGAAAAACAACTGTGTTGGGCTTAGCCAGAACGAACACATGACCCCCACTTCTCATATATGTAGAGATTAAACCTCCATAGGTAAAATTACTGTGAACTGGAATTTGCTATCTTTTTTTTCATTTCTCTAAATTTATGGGGAGCTTTAACTTTGCTATTTTTGTCGTTTTCCTTGTAAACTGCTCCTGCTTCTTTTATCTTCTGATACAGCAGTTTATTCTACTCACACGTGACAGCCGTGGGAGCCAGGGGGCAGGAAAATTGGTTACAAGTTTGTTTAGCTGAAGTGTGCCAAAGTTTGTTATTTCGTTTGTTATTCTGTTGTCGCTTGGCTAACAAGAATGAGAGAAAAACTCAGAGGACGCGGAGCATAAATAGCAAGTTGCAGGATTGTAATGCATTGAACATTAATGAAATTTTCTCTCTAATCTTCCGTACTCTTTCTAAAATTTGTTCTCTTCTCCTTGAAATCTCGCACTTCCTAGAGTGGACCTACCATTTGGTATTAGAGCGTGGTTCGATCCCTGAACCCTGATCCTGAAATATTCCTTCAGTTCAATCGACTGGCTTGAAGCGCCACTTGGTTAGCATGACATCACAAACACATTTTCCTTTGTTTTCGATTGATTGGTTTGTTTCCCAATCAATCCAGCTCGAGGTACTGAACAGAGAAGTTTGGACGAGTTATGCCAATCTATGCAGAATGCTTGGATTGAGTTCCATCAGAATATCAAGAATTAGCTTACGGAGTACCAAGAAAAAGAAGATCGAATCAATTCAAATCTGAATGAGCTGATTACAAGCCTTAGCAGGCAGGTGTTGCTTTACCAGCTGAATCACGTGGCAATAATTTCCAGAATGTTAAATTCCACTTTTTCCAAATTATAAAAAATTAATTTCCCTCGTTTTGATAGGAAGATGTTCAGGGGTGTTTATATCGATGTGAACGATTTTTTGAGGTACAT
Organism: Selenicereus undatus; assembly: GCA_017589665.1. Lineage (NCBI taxonomy): Eukaryota > Viridiplantae > Streptophyta > Magnoliopsida > Caryophyllales > Cactaceae > Selenicereus > Selenicereus undatus. The sequence continues at coordinate 56,360,357 of JACYFF010031958.1, forward strand.
AATACCCTCGACAATGCTAAGATGAAAATAGCTTTTATGCACTTGAATGGGAAGGTCCTCGCATGGCATCAATCTTTCCGGAAAACTAGGAACAAAGTCTTGACTAGGGTGGGAAGAGTAAGAGGGCTACCTTGACAAGATTTGGAGCTCAATCTTGTGATGATCCCTCGACTAAATTGATGAAGTTAAAATAGTCTGGGTCTGTGGAGCAATACCAAGAGTCTTTTGATTGTTTGCTTAATTGTACTGAGTTGCTTGTCAATCATGCCATAAGCTGTTTTTTGAGCGGATTATATAATGAGATTCAGAACGTAGTACGAATATTCAATCCCCAAATGCTACATGAAGCTCACTGTTTAGCAAAGCTGCAGGAAGCAACTCTTGCCTTCATTACTAGGAGAACTAAACCAATCTTAGACAGACCCATGTCTTTTTCAAGGAGTACTAATAGTAGTTTCAAAACTCCTCCCCAATCTGTCCAGAAATTCAACAATAGGGAGTATCCCACCTTTTCAAACTCAAGTCACCAAGCCAAACCTTGTAAACCCTACAACCAGTACCCATTCAACTACTTCCAGACCCAGGAACCGGGGAGGGGTTTTGAGCCCTAAAGAAATTGATGAACAAAGAGCCAAAAACCTGTGTTTCTTTTGTGATGAGAAGTATTTTTCCATGCCTCAAATGCAAAACACAGGCTTATAGGCTGGAGATTATGGAGGAAGAAGGGAGGGGGGGAGTGGTGAAGAAAGGGGGTTGGAGGACCCTGAGGGAGAAATGAGCTTAGCGGAAGACGAAATGCCTCAAATTTCCGTGCGTGCACTAAATAGGATAAATACCTACCAAACAATGAGACTGACTGGTACGGCAAGGAATGTGCCTCTACACATTCTGATTGACTGCAGCAGTACACATAATTTTTTGGATATTGAAGTTGCTAAAAGGTTACAATGTGATGTTAAGAACATTCCTCCCTTGCAAGTGGCAATAACAAATGGCCAGCAACTTGACTGTAGCACTATGTGCAAGGGTTTTTCTTAGGCTTTGATGGGATAACAATTTTCAGCTGATGTGTTGTTGGTGCCTTTAGGGGGTTGTGAGATGGTTTTATGGATCCAATGGCTGTCTACATTCGGGGCAATATTGTAGGATTTTGATAAACTTAAAATGGAGTTTACATATAAAGGAAAGAGTTACCCTGAGGGGTACCCGCAAGTTTACTGTGGAATGGATGGGGTGAAAAAATATGCATAAAACTATGCTGCAATCAGTTCAATTATTTGCATTTCAATTATTTGCATTACAGGTGCAGTTGGTGGCTGCCTTGTGGTCCATGGAACAACCTGCAATGAAGGAGCCTCAGTTAGCTGAACTTCCGGGAGAATTTGCTGATATTTTTGAGGAACCCAAATCCCTTCCATCACACAGGAGCCATGATCATAAGATTGTTCTCAAGCCAGGCATTCCACCCATTAATGTTAGACCCTCAGATACCCCTAATAGCAGAAGGATGTCATTGAAAGCACAATAAAGGAAATGTTAGAAGTTGGAGTTGTCAGGCCTTCCCAAAGCCCTTATTCCTCTCCTGTTGTTTTGATGAAGAAAAAATATGGCATATGGAGGTTGTGTGTGGACTATAGACAACTAAACAGGTACACCATTTTGGATAAATTTCCAATTCCAACAATTGAAGAAATGCTGGATGAGTTACATGGTCTGCCCACTTTTCAAAGATTGATCTGATCTAAGATCTGGATATTGGTAGCTAAGAATGGACCCGGGGACATAGAGAAAACTGCATTCACGACATATGATGGGCATTATGAATTTCTAGTTATGCCATTTGGGTTGACAAATGCCCCATCCACCTTTCAAGTTCTTATGAACCACATTTCAGACCTTAGTTGAGCAAATTCATACTAGTGTTCTTTGATGATATTTTAGTATATAGTCTAACCTATGGAGAGCATTTGTTGCATATGAGGGTTGCATTTGAGGTCCTGAGGCAAAACACACTGTTTGCAAAACTAAGTAAGTGCTCTTTTGGGAGATAAGAGATAGAGTATCAGGCTCCTTAATTACTGAAAGAGGAGTCTCTACTGATCCCAAGAAGATGACAGCTATGAAAGACTGGCCCACTCCCAACACTATTAAGTAACTGAGGGGATTTTTGGGACTTACAGGATATTACAGAAGGTTTGCCAAGAATTATGGACATTTGAGTAAGCCTTTGACTGAATTACTCAAAAAAATGCCTTCCATTAGAGTGAGATTACTCAACTAGCTTTTGAGAACCTTAAAAGAGCCATGATTATGCCTTGTGTAGATTTCACTAAGGATTTTGTGGTGGAGAATGATGCATCTTGGCTGGGCATTGTAGCGGTTTCGATGCAAGAAGGACATCCTATTGCTTATATGAGCAAAGCCCCATCTGCAAAGCACCCATCCTTATCTACATAAGAAAATGAGTTGATGGCAATAGTTTTGGCTATGGAAAAATGGAGACCATACCTATTTGGATGACACTTTGTCATCAGGACTGACAATTTCAGTTTAAAAAATATAATGAAACAAAAAATCACTACCTCCTTTCAAAGCAAGTGGCTACCTAAGTTGGTGGGCTTTTTATTATGAAATAGCATACAAACAAAGCAGGCAGAATCAGGAAATGGATGGTCTGTCCAGGCACTCAACTGATGGCTCTTACTATCAATACACTGCAGATAGATCTATTGGATAAGGTAAAACAGTCTTGGCAAGTTGATCAACAATTATAGTAGATCATCCAGGTACACTCTAAGTACCAATGGTCCCAAGACATGCTTTATGGGAAAGGGAGACTAGTAGTAGGAAATGATGCTTCATTACAGCAACACCTCATTCAACTTTTCCATGATTCACCCCTTGGGGGCCACTCAGGTGTGGTAGTTACCAAGAAAGCTGAGCAATCTATTTTACCGGAAGGGTTTGAGCAAGGCCGCTAGAATTTATACGAGCTTGTGATACATGTCAAAGAAACAAGGCTGACTTGTATGCTCTAGCCAGTTTTTATAGCGTCTCCCTATTCCTGGGGCCATTTGGGTGGACATTTCCATGGATTTCGTGGAAGGGCTGCCAAGGTCTAGAGGGAAGGATGTTATTTTGGTGGTTGCTGACCGCTTAAGCAAATATGCACACTTTCTAGCATTGGCTCACCCATTTATTGTAGCTAGTGTAGCACAACTCTATTTTGAACATATTTTTAAATTACATGGTCTTCCTAAGACCATTGTCTCTGACAGAGATAGAATTGAATCTTCCTAAGCACCTTCTGGATAGAATTGTTTACCCTCCAACAGGTGGACCTTCACATGTCCACAACATACCACCCTTGGAGTGCTGGGCAAATAAAGGTGGTTAATAGATGCTTAGAGGGATATCTGTGGTGCATGACAGGTCAATAAAGGCCTGCTGAATGGGTGTTGTGGCTACCTCTAGCTAAATGGTGGGATAATACCAATTGACAGTCCTCTACTGGTATGACCTCATATGAAATCATATATGGGTAGCCCCCATCCCTGCGTATTCCCTACATTCCAGGAGATAGTCGAGTTGAGGCATTGGATAGGAGCTGATAGACTCGAGAAGAATGCATCAAGATGCTCAAGCATCATTTGGCCAAAGCTCAGGACCAAATGAAGGTTTAGGTAGACAAGCATAGAATTGATAGAGTCTTGGAGCCAGGGGATTGGGTCTTTATAAAAATACAACCATACAGGCAACAGTTTGTAGTTTACAAAAGCCACAGGAAATTAGCTCCCAAGGTTTTTTGGACCTTCCTAGGTTGTGTCCAAGATAGGACCCGCGACCTATAAATTGTTGTTACCTGAGAGTTCCAAAATCCATCTAGTCTTTTCACATTTCATAGCTTCACAAACATATTGGTCCCAAGCCCGTTCAGGGTACCTTGCCTAATATAGATGACCATGGATTGATTGCTGTCGAGCTAGTTGATGTCTTCAACAAGAAGCTGGGTAGGAAGGGTCAGGGGTCTACGTCTTGATTCATTGGTCAAATACTTCCAAAGAAGATGCCACTTGGGAGCTGTATACTAATATTGGAAAACGGTTCCTAGATTTTAACGTGGATGCTTGAGGGCAAGCTTCCTTATGGGGAGGCACCTGATACAACAGTTCATTCTACTCACACGTGAAAGGCACGTGAGCCAGGGCGCGGGAAAATTGGTTAAAAGTTTGTTTAGCTAAGGTGGGCCCATGTTTGTTATTTCATTTGTTTTTCTTTTGTCATTTGGCTAACTTTGTTGTTAATAATCTCTTTATTATCACTCAGTTATCTCATGCTTCAGTTGTCCTACTCTAGTGGGATTGCTTTGGCCTTTTTCTGATTTTCTTTTCTTGTCACTAGTAAGTTCCCCTCCATTTCTCTTCATTATTAACATGTTCTTTTGAATCTGATAATTGTATTTGTTCTCTTTTCCTTGATTAGCATAATTTTTGTTGATCCCGATATATTTTCTACCATTTCATCTCTGTATTTTCAATAATATGTTTGATCCTAAATTGCTTACCCTATTCTTTTGCATTCAATTGTTGATGATTCCAATGTTAAGTCCTACCAAAATGTGTTTTCCTTTACGTTTTTGCCTATCATTTGTCCTTGCATGCTCAATATATGGGTTAAACTGTATTGAAGACTTAATTTCCTTTATAAATCACCATCTAACGTTTAGCAATTCTTACATTTTGATGCCATCAAGCGATTGTCTTTGTATATGGTTTGTTGACTTTGTTGGAAAAGTTTCAAAGCTTTGTGCTTTTAAATCCATGATAAGAAATCTTGTTTTATAGAGAGAGAAAAGTGTCTTAAAGAATCCTCTCTAAATCTCAATAGTTCTCAATGTGGTGCCCATATATCGAGATCACACTACTTGTATTTGTCCTTACACCTTGGTCTTTGCTTAATTGGTCTCAGTTCCTCCATTGAAAATTTGCCTGTTATTTCCATTAGAATTTCCCTCTTTGTCGTTGCAAAAAATGTTCTCAAACTTGTCTCCCCTGGTTTCTTCTTCTTTTCTTTCTTCTTACGACTCTTTTCTACCTTAGCAAGTTACCTTTACCTTTACCTTGGAACTAAGTTCTTTCCGCAGTTGTCGTCTGCATGTATCCCTCAACCTTACTTAAGATCTCTACAAATGCTTTAAAATCCTTGTGGAGGATATAAGATCTAAACTATGGATCCGTGACCCAATTCTTGAAGGCTGCTAAGGTCACTTCTTGAGTGAGATACGTGATAGTGAGAGTTTCCCTATTGAGCCTCTAAATGAAGTTCCTCATACTCCCTCTCCATGTCTCTTAATTTTGCTCATGAGGGCTTAGTTGGTTTCCATAGACTTCTTACTCGCAACAAAGTGTGTCAGGAATATGTTTCTCAAGTCCTATGATTCATAGAGAAAATATGTAGCTTATTAAGCCAAATCTCCACAACTCCCCCTTGAGTGTGGCTGGGAAACACCTACATAGAATTGCTTGGGTGGGAGAAGGCATTGAGTATGCTTGAGTTAAATAAGCACATATGTGTTCTTCAAGTTCAATTGTTCCATCAATAAGCATGAATCTTGGAAATCATGATCTTATATACCGGAAGATTGTTTATTATATTCTTATGAAAGGGAGAATTTAAATCCGACATTGTTCTTTCAATGTCTGCTCCAGTATCTTGGGATTCTTGTTTGTTAGAATACTGCTTAGTTCTAAGTTCTGACTGAGGCAGAGATTGACCAGGATGATGCAACAAGCGATCCTAGCAAGTTCTTTGTTGATATGTCGCGACTCTCCTATCCCCTGTAGGATTTTGGGTTTGTTCGGGATTGACCCTTCTTCATCTAGGATGCCTCCTCTCTGGGTCAACCTCCGCCCCTGAGCCTTCTTCCTCTGTCACTTGAAGTAAAGGAGGTACCATGTATTCCTTGGTTGATCTCCTGTAAGTTCGAGGTAGTTGAGATGTAGTGCGGCTATCCTTTAAAGTCTGTACATCCTTAAGAAGGGTCCTATATTGATGGCCTTCACCTTAGCTCGCATCAGCTTCTAAAGCTTCTCTTCGTAGTCTAGCACTGATGTTTCCCCAAGAGGAGGTATAGCAAGAGGTTGTTCAGGATCTGCTTGTTGAAGCAGCTTCCACCACATAGCCCTGTTCTTGGAGAATTTCCTCAAGCATGGGATCAACTCCCACATTTTTTTTTTCCCGTTGTCTTTGTCTAGGGTCCCCACAAACGACACCAAATGATTTAGCTTAGGATAGAGTGATTGGACCTTATAAGGGAGTGCTGCCAACAAAGAAGATATGTAAATAACTCAGTAAGGACGTGGTATTTCTTCGTAAAGAGTCTTTAATGCTCAAGTAACAAAGGGAATTGAGCATAGAGGAAGTGTAAGCACAAGGCCTGAAGGCCAAGATTTTCCATATATTCTTCATCGAAGTCCAAGGCCCAATTTTCAAGATTCTACCAAAATAATTTCTAGCCATCTAATTCATAGGAATTTTGGAAAAAATATATTGCATTTTGGGGGGTGTTGGATGATAATGTTGTCAACTTTGAACTTGTGCGCTCTTCCACTATACTTTCGGCATATTTACTGGTTCAAACTCTTCGTTACTGGGTGAAAGAGATTTTTTTTGTTTTTGCATTTATTACAATTTTTTTTCTTTATAAGTGTCATAATTGGAATAGTCTTTGTATTCTCCAAAAATCGATTTCTATTTTATCAAAAAAGAATCAACGAATATTCTTGTTCCTATATAATTTCCTTGTATGTGAATGTATTGATGTCAAAACTATGTTTGAAAGTGTTTTGACTGAGCGATGCAAGCATGTATTAAACATATGCAATTATATAATAGAAATTCTTCCATTTTAAACATATACATAGGATACCATTATGAAATTGTTACATTAAATCGAGTTAAAAGACCCTCAAATTTGGTCTTGTTATACAAACATTGAATTGGTCAATATATTACCATCCAAAATCCTAATATTTATCTTTATTCATGAATGTATGTGAAATCTAATCTTAGTAAAACAAAAATCATATGGACTTCCATCCATCACACTGCAAACCCAAGGTATCACAGAGGTTGGAAACCTATAAGACGAACATCCCACAACCATACAAGCTTGAAGAATAGAAAATAGATCATAGATTCATACGAAGTAATGGTTTGATCCTAAATAGAGTATTCAGTTGGACAACTGAAGTAGTGACAAATTATTCGAATGGAGTATGATCCTATAAACAAGATATGAGTGGACTATTGGCTAATAACTATAAAATGGAAGCTAAGCTAGAATTCTATGAATAGGTTACACACTAAATTGATAACAAAACATACATCGCTTAGACAACATGTTAGCCTATATGGTTCCTTGTGTCACTCCAAATGATCAAGGAGGAAAACTTGGAAAATAGGAAGAATAGATTAGCCCAAAAGTTTAGTAAGTAATGTAACACCCATTTATTTAGGTTAAGCACACTGCTAAAATAAAGGTTGGGTCACATCTAGCAAATGATTGATTAGAACAAACATGACTAGACTTTTGCAAAATATATAATTTGTTCCAAAATTTTCAATTACACAATAGGACATAATAAAGGAGTTTCTTTCTTAAGACCAAAGAGTATGTCAAATCAAGTTATATTAGATGAATCATAATTTTTAGGGATAAGTTCACATTCATCCAGTGGCATGCACAACAAAGCATACATGTATCCCAAAATCAGAATGCTATAACTGATATGACATAATGAGGAGCCTAATGGATCATAACGCACTTATTAGAATCTGTTGGTCCCAAGTCAGCTAAGTCAACTAGAGGTGGGTAAATAGGGTGACACTAAACAATACCAAACAAAAATTGAATGCACAAGTGTAGGAAAATATAATAAACTTATGGGCGCTAAACAGTAACATCAAGGACACTGAGCAGGCCATCAAGTAAATTGACTAGCGTAAAAGTAAAACGAAAAGTAAAATGCATGCTGCCTGTTAAAGAGGTTCACCCCTAACTAGCACGCTTGAAGACCCTTAGGATTCAACTAGTTATATTAGTCTATTCCGAGATTACACAACTAAGCGTCTACAAAGGACCTTGATGGGAACAAGCCCTTCAAGAACCTCCTGAAATGATTTCTCCTAGGTTCTACTTATGGTGGATGACTCTTCTACTCAACCCTCTTGCTTATAATTAGGATTCTCCAAATCCTCTTGCCTTACAAGGAATTACAAATATGTGTACTAAGATTACAATTATATTGAAGTCTTCATTCAAGAGTACATTAACACTTAAAATAAAAATTGGGCTCTTTGTCTTCATGTGTTGCATGCTTTTCTTCTTCAATGCGGCTTCTTTTTATAGGCGATAGAATTAGACTGTTAGAGGAAGTTGAAAGAAGTAGCCGCTGGATACCACTAAAATAGTATCTGGGTGCTTTTCTCTAATGGCTATAGGCTGATTCAAAGGCTTTGACTAACGTCCGTTTTCTTGACATTTGCTTTGTCTTCTCATGGCTTCTTTTGGCTTGGAGAAGAGCGCTTTTAACTTTCTTTTAATGTGCTAGTTGTTTATATTCCTTATTTGGCAAGGCAGATGAGTTTCCTTCTAAGCTTTAGTTTGATATTTTCCACTCTCAGCAAGGTTAATTGAAACTATCATTTTTAATAAAGTGCCTTTGGCCTCTTCCAAATTTTAAATACATTTGAATCTTCTGTATATGTTTGAAAAAGGTCGCCAACTATTATGTCATGAGATTCACCAAGGTGATCTTGCTCCTTGCATTAGGTATTTAGCAAGATCATAAGTTAATTAAATTAGAAATAATTTAATTAACCCATTTCAGCCTATGTAGTAAAGTAATACTTTTAAGGGCATATATCATAGCCAAATTTTAAGCAAATGATAGACAAGTAGATACGATAATTTGAGCTATGTACACCCATCATAAAATTGCACACCAATGTACATGACAATAATTTTAGCTATGTATACCCATCATAATTTTTCTAATGAACATATATGCAAATTCCATATTTAATGCAGGTGGTCAAATTATCATAAAATTCATTGTATCATGATTCAAGTGCATCTCATGTTGTGTAAATTTTATGATTCTATTAGTGGTCTATTCTTGACATTCCTATTAATGTACACGGCGAGGAGAGTTCAAGGTGGTTAAACTCCAGCATTGAAGCTTTAAGCAATCAATGACCTAGGGAGCATATCATGGAAGTTGGTAGAAATCAATCAAGCATAGTAGAAGAATGCAAGCAACTATGTATCCATGATCAATCGTCTTATAAATCATAACAAATGTTCTTTTAACTCAAAACATCTAATATCATGTCAAGATCATAATCATATCACATTGAGCAGATTCTTCTATCTCTCCATATTTGATGAAAAACAACATTTGCTATCAATTAGCATTAGGGGTGAAAAGATAATAATTAGGAAGTGTGCTTCCCCTAAATAAAACAATTATTATATAGTAAATTATCATGTTCATGAAAGCTAGCTGTCCCTTAACTTTATAAGAAGAGCAACAAGTGAGCATAGTGAACATGTCAAGATATTAAGTGTGTAGATCATTCAAATCAATGCAACTTGGAACGAATCATTTTAAGATATTCACATAAAGATCTTTTGAGTGCCATATATGCATAACTATGAGCATCATGATTATTTTATATGGAAAATAGACAAGTAACCTGACATAGATAACATGTGTACATGAAACTAGTACTTCACAATATACATATATCAACAGTGGGATTTTAGTGTCAGTCTAAGGACACTAAATAACATTCAATAACAAAATATTCATAAAGTTACTAGCTTGACTTGAAAGTGATGCTTCCTATAAGATTCAAGGGTGCCCTTAGCCTAAACTTCTAGCACCACTTCTTCAAAAGATCCTAAATTTTCACCCTCTTTTGGCAGAGTTTCTTTTCTAAACTCCTCAATGGGGAAGGGGGGGGAGGCGACTGTAGTAGGGGCGGAGAGGGTAGCGATCAGCATGCGGGCGACAAGATAACAAAGGAGGAGATTAGGGAGGCCTTGAAGAAGATGGCAAATGGGAAGGCAGTGGGCCCGGACCAGATACCAGCAGAAGTTTGGAAGTTTATGGGGGAAGTGGGTCTAGAGTGGCTCACGGAGCTTTTTAATGTTATTTTCAGGACCGCCAAGATGCCCAGGGAGTGGAGGGTCAGTACAGTCATCCCACTGTACAAAAACAAAGGGGATATCCAAGATTGCAATAACTTTAGGGGCATCAAGCTGCTCAGCCACACTATGAAATTGTGGGAGAGGGTGATTGAGAGAAGGCTGCGAGAGGAAGTAGAGATTTCAGAGAACCAATTTGGTTTCATGCCAGGTAGGTCGACCATTGAGGCGATCTACCTCCTTAGAGGGCTCATGGGCTTGTTCAGGAACAGAAAGGTGGATCTCCATATGGTGTTCATTGACCTGGAGAAAGCGTATGATAGAGTTCCAAGGGAGGTTTTGTGGAGGTGTTTAGAAGAGAAACGGGTGTCGCCCGCGTACATCCGTGTAATCAAAGATATGTACGAGGGCGGACGAACGAGTGTTAGGACTCCGGGAGGGGTCTCCGATGACTTTGCTGTTAGTGTGGGCCTGCATCAGGGCTCCGCCTTAAGCCCGTTTCTTTTCTCATTAGTTTTGGATCAACTCACTAGAGGAATCCAGGATGAGGTGCCTTGGTGCATGATTTTTACAGATGACATCATTCTTATCGATGTAACCAGGCAGGGGGTGAACAACAGGTTGGAGAGGTGGAGGCATACGCTGGAGGCTAAGGGCTTTCGGTTGAGTAGATCGAAAACAGAATATCTTCACTGTTGTTTCAGCGGAAGGATAGAAGAAGGGGGAGAAATAGTATTGGATGGGAGGGCAATACCGAAGGTCGCTAAATTTAAGTATCTGGGCTCGATCATCCAGCAGAATGGGGACATTGACGAGGATATTAGCCATCGGATTAGAGTTGGTTGGCAAAAGTGGAAGTCAGCGTCAGGGGTGCTGTGTGACAAGAGAGTGCCAATGGGATTGAAAGGCAAAGTCTATCGGATGGTTGTTAGACCGGCTGTTCTCTATGGATCGGAGTGTTGGCCTCTTAAAAAGACGCAGGTCCAAAGGTTGATGGTAGCTGAGATGAGAATGGTCAAGTAGATGTGTGGTTTTACGAGATTGGACAGAATTAGGAATGGAGTAATTAGGGGTTTAGCTGAAGTGGCCCCCATAGAGGAGAAAATGAGAGAATCAAGGCTCAGATGGTTCGGCCACGTGAAGAGGAGAAGTGTGGCTGCTCCAGTGAGAAGGTGTGAGATGATCAACCCCCCCGGTGGTAAGAGAGGGAGAGGTAGACCGAAGAAGAGCCTGGAAGAAGTGGTTAAAGAGGACATGAGAGTGGTTGGTATGACGGAGGACATGGCTCAGGATAGGAGTCAGTGGCGGGACAGGATAAAGGTCTCCTTTTGCAGGGGACTGGCCCCGTAGGGAGGCTGTAGCTTTAGGCGGTTTCGCGGCGGGTTTGGGTTTTTTTTTTGGGTGTGCTTTTGTCTGCAGGTCGTACTTTTCTGGAATGTGACGACGCCAAGCGCCCCTTGGTGGTTGAGGTATGTCTCTGCTCACTCTTTATTTGCCCACTCTTTATTTGCTTTCCGGATCCTTTTCATCTTTCGTCTTTCCCGTACTCGGAAAATGATTTTCACAAAACTGCTTTTGTGGGTCTTATGGAATCAACCTCTCTATAGGTAGAAATATCGGTAGAGGTAAGGTTGCCTACAGCTGGATCTCCCCAGACCTCGCGAAAGCGGGACCCATACTGGGAGTTTGTTGTTGTTGTTGTTGTTGTTTGATTTTCACCAAAAGAAGGGATTAAATCAAAATAATGTGTGTAGGGAATTGGTTTAGAAACGCACAACCACAAAAGAAATTCTCTAAAATTCACAATAATCTTCAACATACTACAAAATTGTTTCCAAAAAACCATGAAACTTGTTTTTAATGCTAAGAAGACAGGAAATGATTACTCCACAAGAGGATTTTGTCGAAGCGGCTTGGCTTCAAGGGCTTGTTTGTTGGACAAGAAGAGGAGGATTTAGCATTTCAAGGGTTTTGGGTGCTAGATTAAGCGGTGTCGCTTACTTCTTGTCCACAGGCATGTGCTCTTGCGCCTTCTCCTTTGATTGAGCTTGATTTCCCTTTGCTTTCTCTGCTTATCTTTCTTCAATTTTCTTCTCTTCCGCTTCCACCTTTTGTTACGCCTCCACAAATAGGTCATGAAGAGCGTCCTTTGCTGCCTTAGGTCCAAAATTCATTTGGGGCACGAGTGGGGTAGTAGACCTATAGGAGAAATTAGGGTGATTCCTCCAACCAGGATTTATGTGCTAGAGAAAGATTCATCTGTTGGTCTAGAGTTATAGTTGTTCACATAGTTGACCTGATCACTTACATCTTGGTCAAAATGACTACCCATTTGACGATGCATAGTCAAATGATTAGCTGATCCACATATATCAAATGATGGGGATTAATATCAAGTTCCACTCTGTCCTACTCCTTCCCACTCCCACTTCCAACAAACCACTCATACTCACTCATACTCACTTCTTCCCACTCCTACCCATTCACACCTATTTCTTCTCACTCCTTCCCGACTCCCACCAATTCCACACCTACAACATACCCACGAAAAGAACAAGGCATTAGTTGATTAAAAATGTTCTAATTGGATTAATTAATTGATAAATAATACAACTCTATAGCTTGATTTTCTTGGAAAGCATAAAGAAAGAAATAGCACAAGGCAGGCAAATGCAACTTGAGATATGAAAGGCAATAGATTGAAAAAACACCAAAGGGAAAACCAAGTAAGACTTCATTGATACTGAAGATAGTACTTAGACATGTTCGAAAATTTATAAAATAGAATCTTGCTATCGAAGTCAATTGGTCAAATAAGATGACACAAAAAAATCAAACAATGAACAACCTTGGATATGGTACTCTAATAGGATAGTTACATGTTTAATAGCCCTCACTTAAGATGAAAATATCATATTTATCTAAATTCCATCTTATTCCAAACACTTTCTGTTAAAGCAATTGTGTTTGTAATGAATCTGACTTCACTTGTGAAATCTGAGAACAATTCTAAAGAAATACAACTTGGTATATAATTTTAGTGGTGGGTATCCCATTTAAGGTAAAATATATAACATGCTCTAAAATCATAACCATAGTCAGATGCATTCTTAGTCCAATTTTGTAAAGTGAAACATGGAAACAAAGTTAAGAAATAATCAAGAAAACATGTCATGAAACTATAGTTAAGTCAATAGAAGTGTCATTATCTATACTAATACATAATAACAAAGTTTTAATAACTGTCATTATCTTAATTCTCATTAATTTGGAATTTTCAACCGTTAGATCAGATGGTGAGTAACTAACAGCCGCCTGATTCACATTCTCGCAATTAATATCCCCTCTCAAATTATCTTCTCTTTCCTCCTTATTTTGCTCCCCACGGGTCTGGTACGCACGGAACAATCCAGACCCCTCTCCACTGCTCTCTCTCTCTCTCTCTCTCTCTCTCTCTCTCTCTTCCCCTGTCTCAGCCATTCCCCCTCTTCCACAATGAAAATCATGCTTCTCGGTCCTTCCCTGTGTCTGCCTTGTTCGCGTTGTTCTTCCTTCCCGCATTCACAGAGACAAGAGAGGAGATCGAAGTGTGCTATCAATGGAGATCGAAGTGTGCTATCAATGGAGGTCACACCTGGGTAGTTCGAGCTTCGGAGCCCAGCAGTGGAATCTCGGAGGAATGTCTTCGATGCGGTCGGAGCCTTCTTCTATGAAGCCCTTATCAGGTGTGGTTGTTCCTCATCATAATTTCGCTCCGTCTTGCTCCGTTTTGGGTAGATCTAAGGGGTTTTTTGTATTCTTGGTTGATTCAATTGTGCTATGAGAATGGAACCCTGGATCAGCCTTCTTCAATAAGAAAAAAAGGGAGAATTCTCGCGGTTGTTCTTGCAGAGATTGAGATGTAAAGATACAAAATTAGGGCTGTCAATTAGACATAACCGAGAATGATGTATTGCGAGATAATTTTTAAGGGATCTAATACCTTCGCCTATTTTGCTCTAAACACACCAATTTTCTCCAAAATTGGTGAAGCCCATCTTATGAACATCGTTTCTAGCATCAGTTTCATAGTTTCCATGACTTGGTAATGACATTTATAGGTAATTGGGTATTCGATTTAGTGACAGAAATAGTCTTCTTTTCTTTTTTCGTATGAGCATCCGCACCTTCTTTTTCTTTCTTTCAAATCCTCCATTTGCAATTTACACATGAGTAATACCGTCTATGAAAGTAGTTTTACTTCAAATTGTGAAATAAGGGGATAAATATGGGTAATAATCGAATTTTGAGGCCTCAGCTGAAATTTGTCTTTGTTTTGCACAGGTCTCAGTTGAAAGTGATTAAGTAATTAAGTAATTCTTCGTTTTTGCACAGGTCGCTCGAATTGAAAGTGAGGAGAAAGAAGCCTCAGATCTGAGGATTGAATCCAGATATGTTGTTTCTGATTTTCAGATATATTGCACAATTTCTCTTTTATTTTAGCTTTTATTTTTAAACAAAAATTCTGAGTCGGTTATGATATGGTTTCCCACCTCCCTCCGACTCATAAGCACTCACAAACTCCTCCCCTCTCTCTAACGCAGTCAACTTATAACTGCTCATTGCTCACTACTCACGTTCTTATCTCACAACATCGTCTCCCATCCCATATATCGTTTGCAATTAATCAACTGAACTCTTCCAAATATATTTCCAAAGGATTCTGATCTTGCTAGGTACGCATCATCCTCATGTTCTCTTGATGGTGTTTGCTTCTTATGTTTTTTTTTTCTTTCACTTCATTCTTTGCATTCTTGGTTCTGTGGGTTGTTTCAATTTCAATTAAGCATAATCCATCTAATGTATGCATAATCCTCACGTTCTCTTGATGCTATTTGCTTCTGAACTTGATTATTTGTTTCACCTGATTCTGTGTATTCTTGGTCTTGGGGATTGTTTCAATTTTAATTTTTCTCCCACAACATCCATCGACCATATGAGCAAGCGAAGACTAATGTATTTCAATTTTTCTATTGTAGGATACTTTGGAGCTCATCTTTTCAAACCTGTATTTTAAGCTCAATCCCTCGACCTGTAGGTATTAGCCTTTCACAATTCGTGCTATATTCGCAATATGCGAATTCCTAGTGTAAAACCCTATTGGGAAGGGGGGTTTTCTCAATGCGTTTTGGTTAATGACAATGAAAGTAGGTGAAATACTGACGACATGAATTTTCGGTTTGTTTGGGGGCCCTATTAACATTTTTGCATTGGATTATTGTAATTCCCTTACTAAGGTTTTTTTTAAAAAGAAATTTAGATAGTATTTAATATAGTTTTGTAGTTAGGATAGTAGTCGACTCTGGTGTTCCTTGGTATACAAGTTTTCGAAGCTAGCTTTTAAGGTTTTTGAATAAATTAGTACCTTGCAACTCACCCAATCTTGATGTGCTAGCGGGTTGGCACAATAAGAATGATGACATATTTAAAGGCAAGGCATACAAACTCTTTTCTGCTAAGCTAAGCAATTGGCGATTGATCACTAGGCTATGTATGGAGAGATGAAAGAAAGCTTTGATGGCTAAAAGAATAATAAACCTCTGCCCTATGGTCTTTACCCTCTTCTTTCATATGGTTTCTACTTGTCATATTTTTTCCTTGTCAATTTCATTATGTACATACAATGACCAACGAAAATGTTTGATCAGTTTGGATATAGGTTCAAAGGACATTAGGTTCGCTGCTGAGTGTTGACAAGCAGTTGTTTTTGCCTTTCGTAATATGCAAGAAATCACTTAATCCAATTGTTGTGCCACTACATATTATTTTTGTCTTAAGATTACAACTGTTTCACTTAATATTCCCTATGCCATACATTCTCCTAGATTCTTTGTGGCTTCGCATTTCTGTAAAATTTATTGTGCAATTTGACAAGCAAATGGTTATTGCTTACTAGGCAATGCAAGGAAGAAAGAAGGCTTTTATGCCTAAAAGAATAGAAAGAGTCTCTATCATATATGCCACTATTACAGTAACTAAATTCAATCTATATACAATATTGTGATGTTGAGGTGGTGGGAACAAGAGTCTTAGATGACTGGAGCGAGATGGTGCCTTCAATTAGCTAGAAATACCTTCTTATTTGGTCTCCATCTAGCATGGAGAAAGGGCTATGTAGTATATGTTAAAGGGTTATGTGGTATATGTTAATTTCTTTGCCCAACATTGTAATAGCTATGTAATGGAAGTTTAATTATTGTAGAAATTTAGATTGTGTTAGTCCAAATCATAATTACTAATTGTACATGGTGTTGAAATGAGCAGCAGTATTTTATATGTTGTTGAAATTAACAACAATATTTTACATGTCTTGGTATTGAAATGGGCAAGTATATTTTACATTTAATCAATTTTCAACAATTAATGTATTTTCTTTTTTGCAAAAAAAGGACAAATTCGATAAATATTGATTTCATACCTGGCATTTTAATCTGAATTCAATGCAAAGAAATATATTTTTCAATGTTAAGTAAAACTTTAATTTTCAAACACTTAAATTAAAACACAATAAGTATTTAACTTCCTATGTAAAACTCCCTATAAAATTTTTTTAAAATATAGACAAATAAAGTACATCTATCAATAAAACTTAATACAACATCGACATCAAATTTTTTTTTGATAAAAATGCATTTGGTATCTTTCAAACTTACGCATCGTTTAAAGCATAAGCATGCGTTGATTTCATCAATATTCGCAATTTGATTAGTATAAAATATTAATTTTTACATAGATACAACCATAATAGTCTTTGTTGTTGTTTTTTATATTTTTAATTAATTTTTTTAAAAAAATATGTCTTAAATTTAAATATTTAGTATATCTATATATCTATATCTATCTATCTATATATATATTTAATAGCAATCTTGTGGGCCCTATTATTTATCTAAATTCTCAAAAATTAGAGTTTTTCAACAATTAGATTGAGATTGTTTTTAATAATTACCGTTGGATTTATAAAAAAAAATCAAATTAATTTTAAAAAATCTATCTATCTATAATCAATATATATCTATAATATCTATCTATCTCTATACATATCTATCTCTATACATAATAATCAATATATATCTATATATATCTATCTCTATACATAATAGCAATCTTATGGATCCTACCATCTATTTAAATCCTCAAAATTAGAGTTTTTCAACCATTAGATTGAGATTATTTTAATAATTGTAGTTGGATTATAAAAAATCAAATTAACTTAAAAAAAATTATCTATCTATCTATGGTCTAATCTATATCCATAATATCTATAATATAATTCATTGCTATATATAGGCTCTGTTCTTTTTGTGGGTAAATTGGGTGGATAAATTGGTGAAGTAGGTTGAAGTAGGTTGAAGTGGGTTGAGGTAGGTTGAAGTTGGTATTTTTTTATATTTTATATTTTATATTTTTTTATTTTCATTTTTATTTTTTATTTTTTATTTTTTATTTTTATGTAATATTTAATTTTTTTATATTTTATATTTTATATTTAATTATTATTTTTATTTTTATTTCTTATTTCTTATTTTTCACTTTTTATGTTTTATTTTTTATTTTTTATTTTATTTTTTTTGTTTAGTATTTAGTGTTTTTCATTTTTTATTTTTTAAGTAGGTTGGAATTTTCTGTAGCTTTTGTTTGGAATAAAAAACTTAAAATGAAAAAAAAGAAAAAAATTATACACAAAAATAAAAAATAAAATTATAAAATTAAAAATTTAAAAATAAAAATTGAAGCCAAAAAATTAAAATAAGATTAAAAAATTAAAAAATTAAAACACAAAAATAAAATTTAAAATGAAAAATTAAAAAAATTATGAATTGAAAATAAAAAAAATAAAAAAAAAGAAATAAAAATAAAAATTACAAATTACAAATTAAAAAAGTAAAAAACTAGAAAAATAAAAAATAAAAAATAAATTAAATTAAAAAAATAAAATAATTAATAATTAATAATTAATAATTAAAAAATAAAAAATAAAAAAAATAAAACCATAAAACAATAAAATAATACAAAATACAAAATTACAAAATTACAAAAAATACAAGGAATAAAAAAAATAAAAAATAAAAATAAAAATAAGAAATAAAAGAAGAAAAATGAAAAAAAAAGAAACAAAAAATAAAAAATAAAAAATAAAAACAAAAAATAAAAAATAACAAATAAAATAAAAAAATAACAAAAAATAACAAAAAATACCAAAAAATAAAAAAGTAAAAAAAAATAAAAACATGAAAAATAATAATTAAAAATTAAAAATTAAAATTTGAAAAATTAAAAATTAAAAAATTAAAAATTAAAAATTAAAAAATAAAAGAATAAAAAAATAAAAAATAAAAAAATGAAAAATAGAAACTAAAAATTAAATTTTAAAAATTGAAAATTTGAAGTTTTAAAAATTTAAAAATAAAAAACTACAAAAATACAAAAATACAAAAATAAAACAATTGCAAAGTACGATAATTTATAAAAAAGTAGTACAGTGAACTTTTTAGTGCAATAATGATTAAATCCCACATGATATTTTACAAATTATTAAAATTATGAAGGGGTGGGTTGAAGTTGGTTGAAGTAGGTTGAGGTAGGTTGAAGTGGGTTGAAGTTAGTATTTTTTTTCCGAGTGGGTTGAAATAGGTTGAAATAGGTTGAAGTAGGTTGAAGTGGCTTGAGGTTGGTAAATAGCAATTGACCCACGAAAAGAACAGAGCCATAATAGCAACCTTTTCTTAACCGTCGTTTTCTACATAGTCCGCAACTTTCAAAATATAGCCTAATCTCAATTTTTGAAAATGTTTTTCTATGCTATCCAGATCATTGATTCGATTCTATTCATATGCCTGCACTTCAGACATCCCATATGCCTACACAAAGACAAGTGTAATGAACAAACAAAAATCTCATGATAGGCAGAGCGAAGATTACATATTACCATTACGATATCAAGAGAAACTGTCACAAGATTACTGAATGAACAGAAGAAAGAGCTGAACAGGCAAATAGCACATCTATGCATGACGTGTCTTACGTTATTTTGTATAGCATAGTCATTACCACTAAAAATCAGGTACCTTTTAAACTATTCGGAATGGACCATATGAAAATGATGTTTATTAATTTTTTTACACTTATTTCATATTTTCTTTTAATTAAGGAAAACAAAATCAGTAAGAGCTTAATATCTATCTGTATAATTATGCACTATAAAAATAAGGTATAAATATTTTTTTTATGGACATATTGTTCATTATTTTGAGTACTCGTCTTCGTGTATTCTTCTTCGTTCCTATTCCATTGCTTTAAAATTTCCTTATGGAATAATATGCACATATTGTTCGTTAATATTTTGAGTACTCTTATGCACATATTTGTTATCAATATATGAAGCATAGAATGCATTATAAAAAATATATCGATATTAACATTAGAGCTTTCACATGCTATACAGATAACCCATTGTGTACATCTCCACATGAATTAAAACCAACATTTGATATACTTATCTTTGGTTAAGATGGAAAACCTAAAAATCAACATTAAGAGAATAATAATTCCACGTACAAACATTACCACAATATTTACGATGTAAATTACATATGTACATAATTAGCAACTACAATACTTAATGTAACTAATGTACATATATAATTATTATACTGCGTATTTGGTTAGTAGAAGTTGTTTACTTACATTATTTATACTTACCTATCAAGCAAATTATGAACATCCTTTACATTATCAAACTTTGTGACCTTCCTACAATTCCTTCAAAGAATAATACGTATTTTGTGAAATAAGAGGCAGTATTCTTAACATTAATCATAGTTCATTTCCTCAATATTATAGACACAAACCATAATGTACAACAGAATCGAACCTAAAAGGGCATGAAATTGAGGAAACTTCTATACAAAATCATACTATAGGAGTCATATTTTAACAAACAGTCGGATAATTTACATACCAATGAAATTAAAGACACCCTCTACATTGTCAAACTTTGTGACACTCCTAAAATTACTTCAATGAATAATAAGTCCTTCATCATACAAGAGGTAGTATAATTTCCCTTTGATTTTATCGCCAAGAATACAATTTTCGTCAAATTATCAATATTTTGCATAGTTCATTTCCTATATATTAAACATGCAATAAATAATGAACAACACAATGGAACCTAAAAGAGCAGGAAACTTCTACACACAATCATACTGTGGGAGTCACATTTTGACAAACAGTTAGATACATTTACAGACCAAGCAAATTAAAAACATCCTTTACATTATCAAAATTTATGACACTCTTGAAATTCCTTTAAAAATCTATACACAATCATATTGTATAGGGAAAAATATGTTACCAAATAGTCTATGTATGTAACTATATCTGCTTCATTGAACAATAAAATGATGAACTTTTACCTAATAAAGCACATAATTTTCCTAAAATAGTGATGGAGACTCCAAGTGGAAGTGGTGAGAGCACTGTAAATAGGCTTCGAGCTAGACTTGCTCGACAAAACGCAAGATGGAGACTATTTACTCGGCGTAATCCAGATCACACACAACAAAAATAAAAAATAACAAAATAACAAAACTAAAAAAAGATAGAACAGAAAATTAAAAACCCTAAAAAAAAGTAAAAATAAAAATAAAAAAGCAAAATAAAACACTTAAGCAATAAAAAATAAAAAAAATTAGAAAAAAAAAACAAAAATAAGAAAATAAAAAATTTAAAAATAAAAAATACAAAAATAAAAAAAAATGTAAAAACATAAAAAAATTAAAATTAAAATTAAAAATTACAAATTACAAATAACAAAAACAAAAATTAAAAATTAAAAATAATAAAAATAGAAAAATAGAAAATAAAAATAGAAAATAATAAAATAATAAAAAATCACAAAAAATAAAAATAAAACAAATAATTTAAAAATACAAAATAAAAATTGAAAATAACAATAAAAAGTATGGTTTGGTTGAAGTTGGTTGAAGTGGGTTGACGTATGTTGGAGTTGGTTTTTTATTTGCAAGTGGGTTGAAATAGGTTGAACTAGGTCGAAGTGGGTTAAGGTTGGTAAATTGCAATTGAACCACGAAAAGGACAGAGCCTAAATATCCTATTTGTGCAATTAAATCTGCTTCACCGAAGACCATAATGATAACATTTTAGCTAATAATAATGTACATAATTTATCTAAAGTAGTGATGGAAACCCCAACCGGAAGTGGTGACATCACTGTAAGAAGGCTTCAAGCAAGACTTGCTCGACAAAATGCAAGATGGAGGCTATTTAGCCGGCGTCATCCAGATCACACCCAATCACACTTTATCGCAGAATGTGAGCAGTATCAGTCACAATCTAGAGAAATTCAACTAGCAATTGCACGTAGCACTCCACCTGCAACAAGGTTCGTAAATCGTTGGAATTTCACGGGAACTTTGGTTTCCTGTGGGCACTGTCGCGCGGCCATGTGGTTGGATGAGAGAGTCGCAAGAGGTAGTGTATCACAACCTCGATTCATGCTTTGTTGTCAAAGTGGACGTATTATGTTGCCGCCATTGCCCCCACCACCTCCAGTGCTAAACACATTGTTGAATCAACCTAATTTTCTTGATAATATAAGAATGTATAACTCCATGTTATCATTCACATCAATGGGTGGAGCTATCGACCACTCTGTAATGGATGGGCATAGTCCTTACTCCTTCAGAATAAGTGGAAATAATTACCACTGAATTGGTTCATTACTCCCTACAGAAGGACAGCGACCAAAATTTGGTCAACTATATATCTATGACACACATGACGAAGTGCGAAATAGATGTCGGGCTTTACATGGTCAACAAAGAGTGGGTGGAGTTGATGAGGAAACATTACAGGCTTTACAACATATGCTTGATGTTGTGAACCCTTATGTCAAGGTTTTTCGCAATGCACGTGATATTTTTGAGGCAGATGCTGTAACGGCCCGAACCTAATCTTCTTTCTAATTACATTAAAATATCTCAATTACAAGGCCTCGTTTTTCAATTCAACAAAAGTTTGAATTCAGTAACTATCGCCTTTCAATTCAGTTGTATATATATATATTGGTATATGTTTAACAAAACCAAAAGAAAACGAAAAAAAAAAAAAAAATTCAAATAGGGGCAAGCCCCTGTTTTTGGGAAGAAAGGAACAGAAAAGGAAAGCAGAGGCAGGAGGGGGGATCGGGGGGAAACAGAGGCAGGGGGCGTCGACCTCGTCGCCCCCCAGCCAGCGCAGGGGGAGAGAGAGAGAGCGGTGGGGCTGGGGAGGCCACTGGCCACTGGCCACCGGCCGACGACGACCGGCCGTCCCACGCCCCAACCGGCCCCCTTTCTGAGCAAGTCACGCAGAGAGGAAGAGTGGGTCAGCGACAACAAAAAGGGGGGGCGGTACCGGTCGTACCAGGCCACGCCGGCGCCACCAGGGCCGTCGGCGACGAGCAAGAACGGCGGAGGAAGGGGAGGCACCGACGGGTTCAGTGGGGGTGGCCAACCGGCTACCCGAGCCCGCACCAAAACGACCCAAATCAAACCCTAAAACGGGTCCTTTAGCTTGGATTCGAGGTGGGTTACCTCATCCTCCTATTTATGGTTAAATTGTTAGCTTATTGGTTATTGATTATAGTTTGTTCAGGTTGAATTTGATGGTTACTGCGTATAATTCGTTCAGGGTGAATTCGAATCAATTATCAGTGATTTAATTGTTAATTTCGATAAAACTTACTGATTAGCGATTATAATACGTTCAAGTTGAACTCGAATCAATTATCAGTAATAGAAGGAAGTTGTAGCGTGAATTGAACGATACCATATATATATATATATGTGTGTGTGTGTGTGTGTGTGTGTGTGTGTGTGTGTGTGTTAGTCGTACTAAATTAAAGTTTATCGCTTGGCAGTTATATAAGTGCCATTTGAGGTGTCCATTTATGTTTATCGCTTGGCAGTTATATAAGGGCCAATTGAGGTGTCTATTTATTGTTTTGAATTTACATTTGAAGCCTAATTAAACCATTTAAGCCTAATACGGTTCTAAACGTCCGGTTGTTATTTCAAAGTCAGTAATTGAATCGACTTAAGTCATTTAAGCATATTATGGTTCTAGGTATTCGTTTATCATATTTATCGTATTGAATTATTGAATGATCATGGTTTAACTAAACATATAGATAACGATTCTAATTCTAAACATTTAAAGTTCACTTCGAAGTTATTAAACGAACGTGAATCAACTAAGCATACATATTTTTCATATACCGATTCTAGGCATTTATAGTTCATCTCGAAATTATTTAACGATTATGAATCAAGTAAACTACAGGCGTGTAGAAACTTAACATATTCGAACCTAAACATATATACGTTGATTCTAGGTATTTCTAATCCACTTCGAAGTTAGTCTTCGGGCATGATTTAACTGAATAGGTCCGAATCAAGCCAAACATGCCTAATTTATTGATTATATGTCATTTGTCAATTGTACAGTCATCGATTATATGACATTTATACATAAGTTTATCTATGCTTATTAATGCTTATGCAAATTCGATATAATGTATGAACATTATTGATTATAGAACGGTCATTGATTACGTATTTTATCGATTAAGATAATGTTCATCGTTCTGGATTATATAACGTTCATTAACTATGCATTTTATCGATCATATATAAGGTTAATCTTTTATTAAATATATAACGTTCATTAATTATGCATTTTATGTTCATTAATTATGCATTTTCTCGAATTATATATATAATGTTCATCGTTATTGGTTATATAACGTTCATTAATTGCATTTTATTGATCATTGATTATATAACGTTTATTATTTATGGATCGTAGCATATAACGTTAATTGATAGTGTTCATTGATGTAATGTTCCTCTCTTATTAAATATATAATGTTCATTGATTATGCATATTATCGAATTAAGTATAGTGTTCGTCGATCATATAAGTTTATCGTTTATATAATGCTCATCATATATATATAATGTTCATTGAGTATGCTCACTTAAAGTTCATTGCTTATATAACGCTCATCGCATATATATTGCTATATATCACGTTCATTGAATATGTCTGCTCACTTACAGTTCATTGATTATATAACGCTCACTGATTAGGCAAGATTATAGTATCGATTATAGGCATGATGATATTAGCAATTACCAATAGATCTTGAGCATAAGGTGAATTCATAGATTTTATGATAGACATTTTAGGGAGAGAATAGTTCCACCTTAAGTTGGAGCAGAAGTGAGGCCACATTAGCTGGTTCAAGTTGTCAACAAACAAGGTACAGTAAGGGAGAGAGATTTTCCGGAACCAAGGACGTACATCGCCTGTGTTCTTCACAAACTCTATGTTCTTCCGAAACTCACAGTATTCTCAGCAATGAAAAATCAAAACAAGATTCATTTAATGAACCAAGTTCTCAATGTCTTGTCACATAAACAAGTGGCCCCGCCAGTTATCATCAAGGCTTATGCCGACCAATACACCCGCGCGTGGCGTCAGGGTCATGCCCATCAATTATCAAGGCTTATGCCGACCAATACACCCGCGCGCGGCGTCAACTCAGGCTTCTCGATCGGTCTGGGGGGTGCGAGCACCTAAAGTACGATCGTTTCAAGATGTACATCGACCAAGGGGTTCACTTTCAGATAAGAATCGAGAAATCAATTTTACTTATACATTCTCTCTCTCCTATTTGCAAAACAAAATATTTTGAAATGCGCGCGCTCAACCATTTAACCACCAAGTCTGTTTTACTGCATAGGGATGTACGTCTGAGTTTCGGCCCATACTTCAAGACATGTTAGGTAGAAAATAGTTCATGTTTTGTCTATTGCTTAAGTTGTCACCAACTGTTAAGGTTCGTACCTCAAATAGCTTCATGTCGAGTCGATAGACATTAGTTTATCGATTGACATTACATAGTTTCTCGGTCGATATTTTTAGGTGACTAGTAAATAGGTTGAGGGGTAAGGCATTGCTAAAGGTTACGTGCATCTTTAGCTTAACCAACTCAGTACTTTTCTAAAAGTTTGCAGGTAACTTCCACTTATATGTTTCAAGGCTCATTATTTGGCAGAGAATTCAAAAAAAATTAGAATTTCACTTCTCTGCTAGAAGGCAGAGACAAGGCTCAGTATTTCATCTCTCTGCCAGTAATGTTGCCGTTACATGTTTCATAGCTCTGTTAATATGCGGTAGAGTCACGAGAAATATGGTCACTTGAATAAACAAGCATGTAAAGTTTAGAGGTCAATATATGCATTTTATTGCTTTTATTCAGCAGAGGATGTTTATACATTTCTTACTTTTCAGCCATCAATTACTTACTTTCTGTAACTATAATGCCATTTCTCTTGCCTTGTGCTTGGAATGAAAGATAGGTGAATTATTCAAAAACAAAAGGAATGAACGACGATCGTAAGTTATATTTGCATTTGTTAGGAGAGGGGGCTATCCACTGTGCGATTATCGCTCATCCCATCTATCATTGTGCCTCCAGGTTTCTGAAGTAAGCCGAAAGGGAGTCACTGCTGCCTAGAAGTTAAGTGATGGACTCGTACGTGAACTTCAATGTGTTTTATAGTGTGTGATTGTAAGTTGAGTTAATATGTGCTTAGTTGCATATCATTTAGAGTCGCTCTGTATGGCCGTATGAGCCACCATCTAAGTTGTCAGGCTTGTATTTGTCATTGTTTATTTGGTTAACATTGAACTGCATTGGTTATAGTGCTCCGGGCGGGTGGCCCGTAGAGCTGTGAACTCCGGCGGGTGGCCGTTGAGTTAGTTTTTATTGTTTTTCAGTGCAGGGGATTTATTGTAAGACTGTAAGCCTGGGAAAATGGTTAAGTTTTAGGGGAAACTCTATCCGTTTTGCCCCAGAATTTAAGAACAAAATAGTAAAACTCCTGACTTTAGGATTGGGGGCCTTACAATTTGAGCCCCCATAAAGTTCACTAAATCAAGCAGCCGTGTTCCATCATGGAACGGCGGTAATGCCTCCAATCAAATTAGAAGTCTTCCGTTGCTAAATTATAATAATAAGTGGTTATGTTAGAATAATCATATATTAGCAATTGGGGGCGTTACAGATGCTGTGATTAATTTAAGCATTTGCATTATTAAAGCACGTCCTGGAAGACAATACACACTACCCACTGCGGATTAAGTTGCAGCTCTCATAGTCGGTGGAGATGTTGGAGGGGAAGAGCATCGAGATATTTTTGTTCGAAAAATTGGCGGAAATTTACAGCGAGTATATGAAATGCAACCATCATATATGCCCCTTCAATACCCACTTCTATTTCCTTATGGAACGAATGGTTGGTCAACTTACATTCAATGTGTGGGGGGATCAAGCACTAATCGAGTAATGGTGACAATGAGGGAATTTTATGCCTTCCTCATACAATATAGGCTTAATGAAGGAAATATTCTACTTCGATGCGGCAGATTGTTCCTTCAATTTATTGTGGATTGTTACGCTGCAATTGAGGCTTAGAGGTTACTATATATCAAAAATCACCAAAGCACACTACGAGCAGAATTATACAGTGGCTTGCAAGATGCTATTACTGCGGGTGAAAATGATGCTCATGCAGTGGGAAAAAGGTTAATACTACCTGCATCATTCACAAGTGGGCCACACTACATGAGACAACATTTTTTGGACGCAATGGTCATCTGCAACCAAATGGGTTACCCAAATTTTTTTATCACATTCACCTGCAATCCTAATTGGCCGGAAATCCAAGAAGCTCTAGCATAACAACCGGGCCAATATGCGAATTACCGGCCAGACATTATTGCTCGAGTATTTCGCTTAAGGCTAAAAGAGCTAAAACGAGACTTCAAGGAGAGAAATCTTTTCGACAAAGTTATTGCAGGTAATGTTGTCAGCTAATTATGCCATATATTTAGCATATTATTAAATCTCTATCTTACTTTATTTATTGGCATTTATTTTAATCCTCGGAACCTATACTTATCTATTACATGTGTAGATATCCATGTTATTGAATTCCAAAAACGGGGATTACCACATTCCCATATATTATTAACTCTTGCAAGTGAGGACAAGCCTACGTGCACTGAATACATCGACCGTATTATATGTGCAGAACTCCCTGATGAAGACACTGAGCCCCTGGCATTTGAAACTGTTACAAGACATATGGTACATGGTCCCTGTGCCACTAACATCCTGCATGCTCCATGCATGGATGGTAACACGTGCACAAAGCATTACCCTAAGAGTTTTTGTGATAAGACCATTATTGAAGAAAATGGTTTTGTGAAATACAGGCGCCGGGATGATGGTCGAAGTGTAACTATTCATGGTAAGAGAATGGACAATAGATGGGTAATCCCATATAACCGTGATCTATGTGTCAAATATGATGCACATATTAATGTAGAGCGGTGTGCACAAAAGAAAGTCATTGAGTACCTTCATAAATACAGGCATAAGGGAGCTGACAGAGCTACAATAGTGATCGAGGACAATGTCCAGAATCCTCAACAGGGGATTGGTCCTCCTAACTATGAAGATGTCAATGAGATTAAACAATACTTGGATTGTCGTTATGTGTCACCGGTGGATGCTGTTTGGAGAATATTTGAATTCGAGATCACGCAACGTTATCCGTCAGTTGAACTATTGCAGTATCACTTGTCGGGACAGCAATATGTTATATTCAATTATCGTGATCGACTTCATATGGTTGCGGAAGAAGGAGCACAGAGGGTTACTATGCTCATAGGTTGGTTCATGGCGAATATTGAAGATCCTGAAGCAAGATGTTACACATATGCAACATTCCCATCTTATTATGTATGGAATAAAGGAATGAGGAAATGGACTAAAAGAAAACAAAGGGTATGCATTGGCCGACTGCCCTATGCTCACCCAAACATGAGCGAGAGATACTATCTGCAAATGTTGTTGCACATTGTTCAAGGAGCTACATCGTATGAGGATTTAAGAACCGTTAGTGGAATATTATATTCAACTTTTAAGGAAGCTTGCTTGGCACGAGGGTTGGTTGATGATGCTAATGAGTGGCATGAGGCACTAGCAGAAGCATCACTATGGGCAACAGGGGCTGAACTTCGAAGTATGTTCTGTTCAATGCTTATGTTCTCAGAAGTGTCTGACCCCCATCGATTGTGGGAGCAACATTGGGAAGATCTTACTGATGATTTACAAAGACGAATAGAGAGGGATCTCAGAGACCATAGTTTACACATTACTGTTGAACAACGACAGGACCTTGGACTTTATGAAATTGAGATGATTTTGAATAAGAATGGCCGATCATTAAGGGACTACCCTTCTATGCCTTTGCCATCACCTAATCTGGTGCATCAACTTGGTAACAGACTTATTAGAGAACAACTTGATTATGATCAAGAGCAAGAAAGCCATAACCTACAAATGTTGCTACCAACATTGAATTCAGATCAAATGCGAGTTTTCCAATCAGTTATTCAAGTAGATGAACATGGAGGAGGAGGTTGCTTCTTTATTTATGGCAGTGGGGGGACTGGAAAAACATATCTTTGGAAAACTATCGTAACACATTTTAGGTCAAAAGGCTTGGTAGTGCTATCCATGGCATCCTCTGGAATAGCTGCATTATTATTACCTTTTGGGAAAACAGCTCATTTGATGTTTAAAATACCAATTGATGCAGATAAGACATCCACATGCTCCATTTCTAAACAGTCTGAATTAGCACAGCTAATTAGGGAAACATCACTTGTCATATGGGATGAGGCTCCCATGACCCATTGCTACACAGTAGAAGCAGTTGAACGGTCTTTACGAGATCTATGCAATCAGAACCAACCATTTGGGGGGAAAATGCTCATTTTTGGAGGTGATTTCAGGCAAATACTTCCTGTTGTTACAAAGGGTAGTAGAGCAGATATCGTTGCATCTTCAATATCAAGGGCAACCTTTTGGTCTTACTGCAACATTCAACATCTTAGAACCAACATGCGCCTTATGCATTCAAATTTAAGTGACAATGAAAATGAGCAGTTACGAAGTTTTGCAGAATGGACTTTGAATGTTGGTAATGGTCGTGTGCAAGGATACTCATTTTTAGGCGGTAGTGAATTGGATTGGATAAAGATTCCTGAAGAATTTCTCATTAAGAATGACAACAACGGCCTCATGAACTTGATCGAATTTGTGTATCCAGGTTTAGTGGAAAGATACAGAAAAGGGTCGTACTTTCAGGACCGTTGTATATTGGCCCGTCTAAACACTGATGTAGATGAAATAAATTCTAAGATTCTATCAATGATTCCCAGTTGTAGCCGTACATACCTGAGTTCTGACACATTCCTACCAACTAAGATTGATTCCGTCATTAATGACATTAATCCACCAGAGATGCTTCATGGTATGAACTTTTCAGGATTTCCGAATCATGAAATTCAGTTGAAAGTTGGTGTCCCTGTTATTCTACTAAGAAATCTTGACCCATCAATTAGGTTATGCAATGGCACTCGCTTGATTATTGAAAGACTTGGTACTAAGGTTGTCCAAGCCAAAATCTTGATTGGAAGAAATATTGGGCAAGTAGTGACTATTCCACGGGTTGACTTAAGTCCTTCAACTAAGGACTCGCCATTTGCCTTAAAGAGGAGACAGTTCCCTTTGAAATTGGGTTTTGCAATGACAATTAATAAAATTCAAGGTCAAACATTACAGTATGTAGGAGTTTATCTCCCAAAACCTGTGTTCTCCCACGGTCAACTATATGTAGCTATCTCTCGCGTCACCTGTCCTTCAGGGCTGAAATTCTTAATTTGCAACAAAAGGGATATGCCTTACAATATGACTAAAAACATTGTCTACCATGAAATTTTTAATGGCATTCCTGATGCTTGGTTAGTCCCTTGTAATCATATAACAATGGTGTTATTTACATTACTATTATTTCATTCGCTATTATGATGTGTTCACTATATTAGATTATACTAATATGTTTTCTTCTTTTATTTATGGTTATAGATATGTCAGGTTTAGTACATACTTCTATGCCTATATGTGCCACTAACTCTGGCAATAGATCTGTCACCCTAATTGTTCGACTCATGCGATCAATTACGGTTCGAGTATATGAGCAACGCACACTGTGGAAGGTTATATTTATGGACTATCAGGTATTGATTTATTGAAGTTGATAAAAATTTCCCCAGCATGTACAAGTATATTGCTTATCAATGGAGCTGATTGTTTTATAGTGTGATGAGATATTCGCCAGCATAGAAGGCGATGCTCAAATTAACCAATGGCGATCTATACTCGATGCTGGCAAAGTTTACCACATCTCTGGGCTCTTGGTTGATGATGCGACAGATGGAGAAAGGAATGTGGTAAAGAACAATTTGAAGTTGGTTTTTACGCCGAGATCGAGACTCCTTAGCGTGGTTGAGGATGGTCCTGATATTCCTTATTAGCACCTACCACCTTGTGTGTCATTCATTGATGTCCCTCGGCGTCTAAGAACACGTGACAATGTTATAGGTGTGTATAATTAACACAGTGTACTTACGTACCTATATTTCTATATGTATTTCCTCTCAATTAACTATAACATTTTCATATCATTTTGTTGTACAGACGTCATCGGCATGGTAGTGGCAATATCGCCGTTAGAAACGACAAGGAACAGGGGCACTGCAAGGCATGAATTATTACTTTCTGATATGCAGTATGTATTTCCATTAGTATAGATTTTTCCTTTTCTATTAATACATATTACTCTCCCTAATAATATTAGTACATCTAATTCTTATATGTAGCATGCGCCCGTTGAGGTTAACTTTATGGGGAGATTTCGCGGAAGCTGAGGGCACCCACCTTCAGCAACATTTGGGTACTGAAACTATACTTCTTGCTTCTAGAGTGCACATTAGAGAATATCAAGGTACCATCACATCCAATTCATATACTTTCACCCCATCAGATTGGTTAACACCACTGTGACGGTATACTTTATTAATATGTTTTCTTGCATAAAATATACTTTTAGGAATATCGGTTTCTACTTAACCAATTAGTAG
Organism: Selenicereus undatus; assembly: GCA_017589665.1. Taxonomy (NCBI): domain Eukaryota; kingdom Viridiplantae; phylum Streptophyta; class Magnoliopsida; order Caryophyllales; family Cactaceae; genus Selenicereus; species Selenicereus undatus. The sequence goes on from JACYFF010031958.1 coordinate 56,391,738, forward strand.
ATTGGTGATTAACCCGGACATTCAAGCAACAGAAGACTTTGAAGGATGGTATATACAACCAACAACATTAGTTTTAATTTCCATTTCCCCTATAAGTTATATATACTTGATCTCACAAATGTTACCCTCCTTACATGTATTAGGTTCTCTGGCACTAAGGGTGTGATGACCCATTTTGATTTCATGCGTAAGAGAACATTACGTATGTACAATCTGGAGAAGTTGTTCGACGCTCGAAGGATTAGATTATATCAATATGCATCTACGCGGAATGTAAGCTAGAAATTTCCCTTACAAATGTAACTTTATGCTTGCATATATTCTTTTAAAAAAACAAAATCTTTAAAGTTCACAATATGCAGGTCGGATATTGCCAACTTTTTGCATATGTCATTGAAATTCGCCCGTTGATTTTTGATGCCTGCACTAATTGCAAAAAAAGTGATCACTCTTACGTATTTGCTCTGAATGTCCCTTACTGCACGTGTCGATCTCCAAATTTGACACAAAAGAGGTTTGCGTAATTGATTGCCTATTATTATGTACTTTGTTCTGCTTTTCCAAATACATGTTTGCATTATTATAAGCGTCATGTGCTATTTAAAATTATAGGTATATCTTCAGAGTTCTCTTGCAAGATAATATAGGTTGTATAGAGTTTACTGTTCTTCATGAGGATGCTCGAATTCTCCTGCATACGACGACTGCCCAGTTGGATGTGTATGCATCGCAGGTATTACAGTTTTCCCTACGTATCATAGTTAACACAGTTTATTCTTTTACTATTGACTATCCTATGTTAATATTTTCTATAGCCATATGGTCATCTATCGCTTTATGCGATTATAGATGATTATATAGGTCAACCATGGGTATTTGTCATGGAGCCCCTACGTCACTATGAAGTAGAGGTTCCTATCGCTTTGATTGCACCAGTTCATTGGGAGGAAGAGGTTTATTTCTTACGAAAGACCAATGTTAGGTACACCAGGTAGATCACGTGTAAGTATAAATTTCAACCCCATCATTGTCATTCAAATTATTTCTAAAACTTTATTTCCTCTGTAGGTATCAAAGGAGAAGGTGGATTCTTCGTCATTGGCGTGATAGATTGGTTGCTCATCATGTTATTTAGCGTGTCTTTTGTCATAATCACTATTTACTATTTCTATCATACTATTATACACTTTTTTCTAAGTCAGGTGGTTTTTAGTTGTTCATCCCAATGGTTATATATGAATTTGCTATCCGCACATATTTTTTATTGATTATTTTATCATCTTTCCTAAATGATAATATTAACTATGTCTACAATAGCTATCGGTTCATTACTTGCATAGTATATGTTATGAAATATCTATTTTAACATGCACCGTGCATAGCACGGGTCTAGACTAGTAACATATAATAATAATTCCCGATACAACTAATTTGAATTGAAAAAGCAAAATAAAAAACAAAAAAGCGAATTAAGTGATAACGAGAACAATGAATGCTCATCGCAATTAAAACTCATATGTCCTCCCCCAAATATAAGAAGGGGAAAAAAAGATTTCTTTTCCAATCAAGTATACTCTTGTAGCCCACCTTTTGCTAGCCCGCCCATTACTAGTGTGATGCTTTGAGGATTAGAACAACTCATGTAACTATTTTATTTTATTTTTATAGCTGTTGACCAGTAACGGTCACACAGGTTTAATGACCATAATCACCCCATTAATTTGGTAGTTACATGGGATTAATTATGTGTTAATCTGCCCATTAAATCCTGATTCAGTTTCAGGATTATGTGATTATATAAGGGGGTGTGTGTATGTGGATTAAATACACAGAAACACAGTAAGCAGAGAAAAACAATTTCCCTAGATCAAACTCTCTCTGTCCCTATCCCTCACACAACCTAACCATCCCCAGAGGTTCGGGTTTTGGAGTGTGGCTGTTCGGTGACTCTAGTAGGCACCAGTTTATGGGTAGCAGTCAAGCGAGTTTAAGGTCCTGACTGTAATAGTCCAACCCTAAAATATGTTTATTAATTTCATTAATCCATGTGATTAATTTCATTTCATTTACATCATTTCTTTTTATTATTCCAATTGGACATTTCTGAATGGGCCCTCACTTTGCAATTCGGGGTTTTGTTCTAGTTAAATTTTGGAGATCGATTTAGGCCTTGATATTTATGAATTTAACGATTTAATTCTTTTTCATGGAACCACAACCATTTAATCTCGAGTAAAAAAAAAATAATAATTTTGCAAACGCACTTGGTTTCAACTCTTTTCCAAACCTGAGCCCATTTAAGGCCGATTCCGACCTGACAAGACTTGACTTTCATTTGTTTAGCTAACCACCTTTAATTAGGCCTTAATTAAGCTTAGCAAAAGTGGCTTTTTGACTTCCAATTTCAGCCAAGTATAAATTAAGCAAGGTTTTTATTTTACACCAAGCAATTTCAAGACATTTTCTCTCTCCTATTTCTCTCCTCCTTCTCTCTAAGTCATGGCAGCAGCAACTTCAGCAGCACCACCACCACTTCAGCCACCAAACAACCACCACTCACCACCCCAAACGTCCCTCTCACTCCTTCAAGCACCAAGAATCTTTCATACCTCTCTCTAAGTACAAAGTGAGTAATTCTTTTTATCCCCTATGCTGATTTTGTTATTGATTCTTGATCTTGTTGGTTTTTGCTTCTTATTTTGATTGTTTTAGTGATGGATTATGCTGTTTTTTATGGTATTAAGAATCATCTTGGCGATGAAGCATGGTGGAGTTGAAATTGGAAAAGGCTAGGGTTAGGGTTTCATCTTAGTCATGCAAGCTTCATGTTCAAGTGTTGTTTATTGATTGTTTTATCCTTGTTTTTGCTTATCTCTTAATATGTTGAAGTTTGTTATGGTGTTTATGGTATTTTGAAAAGAGGGGAGTGAGTTCCAATTGACCCAAAGTTAGGGTTTTATTCAAAATGCATGGTTTGGGCCAAACTAGGATTAAACTTGAGGTGTGTGTATATGTGACTAGAAAAGGAGCTTTATTGGACATGGACATGAAGTGGAATTGTGTGTGGTGTTTTTGTATGATGTTGGGATGTACCAAAGTGTGTTTACATGCTCTTAAGAAGAGTTTAAGTTGAGGATTGGTGTAAAAAAATGAAGGAACAAATTAAAACAGTGAAGCTGGAATTTCCAGAAAAACAAGACAAACTTTGAGATAAAACTTGGTAATTATTGGCCCAGCCAAAAATTTTGATTTTTGGTGGGTAGATAGGTCAGTGTGTTATCTTTAAAATGAATCTTGAATTGCATTAATTCGAGGTCTGTGGAGAAAGTTATGGTCATTTTACTGAACCTGTGCATGATGGATTTTAAACTGATTTCCCTGCACTCCAAACTGATATGTTGGTGTTCTAGCCCCATTTTATGCACCCTATCGTGGGAATCATGTTATGTGTCCTTAAGGAAAGTTTTAGAGGACTTCCTAAGATTTATATATTGGGGTTTTAGGTCTTATTTCGAGATCGGGAGTATAAGTTCTGATTTATTCTTTCCATACCCTCGTTATAAACCCTTACCCTCTGAACTCGCTACCGTGCCTTAAATCATCATTTCTATAATTTATTTAGCTTCAGCGTTTTAGTTTAATCTATAAATTGGTTTGTACAAATTCTTTAAAGGCCAGATTCTTTATAAGCTAGTTTATTTAAAAGTATCAATTATGCCAGTTTTATTTAAAGGTATCAAGTATGAGAGCTAGTTCATTTCTGACCTCATGTTCCTATAATAATCTTTTAAATAGAATCAAGGCCTAAGCTTTCATTCTCTCCACTTTAGTGCATCTTATTACTCTGTGAACTAGCATTTAAAACTTTCAGGTATGTTCATTGCCTGTATCTTTAGAAATCAGTACGTATTTATCGAAATCATAATGTTTTGGTAATTACATCGATGAATCAATTTAATCAGTGCTTCATCACATAATTAGTGACCCCATCAGTTATCAATTACGGGGCATTGCTCTCCAGTTACCTGCGCGGTTTCAGGCCAGGTCCCCCAGTCGGGTTGACAGGTGTACACCTATTCACAGATTGTAACAGTTACTCAGGGGTGCATTAACAGATAATAATGGGCAATTCAGTTTTATATGCATCTCATCCCCTGTTTTAAAATTTAAAATGAATAGCAAAGCGGGCCCAAATAACCTTTCAGTGAGTTTTTAACATTATAGGAATGCATGTACTGAGCTTTGGCTCACAGTTCGAAATGTTTTTATGTTTTATTTTAGGAAAGTGTTCAGTGAACCGCCCTCAGGCGAGTAGGACGACTGAAGGTGATAAGTGAGCCAGGACTATTCATGTGACTGGCGGTGTAGTGGTGCTGAGACGCTATCATTCCATATTGTGATGTGTTTTGGAGTTGTAACTGTATATTTGAACTGAATTATGTATTTTGGTGTATCCTTGACATGATTGGGATATTAGAATTGTTTCTGTATATCACTAAACGGTTTGAATGGTGTGATTGCCCTTTGAGGATGAACTTTAGTTTTATGGCTAACTTTTCACATTCAAGGGAAGCCTTGTCCTTTTTGGACGACGGTAACGCCCCGTTCTTTGGGTTGACATTTTAAACTGGTGAACTTAAGCAAGTGAATGCTAGTAATGTATGATGTATTGTTGGGGCGTTATACTGGCAATCGAGCTTCTGCAGTTAGGTAATCCTATTTTTGCCAACAGTGGTATCAGAGTCTAGCTTGCATGATGCTAGCCCCAAAATGATAATTTCCGGTTGAAGCATGAATCAACTGAATTTGAATTACATGCTAGTAAGCAAAACTGTGTGTTTATGCGATAATGCCTCATATGTTAATCTATTTGAATTTATATGCCTCGACTATAAATAAATAAAATGATAAATACATTCAGATTATGCATTCTGTGTGAATGTACTAGAATACAAATGAGTATGCTACTATTCTGTAAGGAGGCCAAATTACGACTACTATATCCATGCTATTTTGATATACACGAACTATGTGCTCATGAAAAATCGTTATACCAGTATTATTGCCAAACATCATGTTTTCAAATTTATGTATGTTGAATGATGATTTTAGTTGGCACAATGAGATAGCCAAGACCTCGACCCTAGGACTGTTCAACCCACTGCCCAAACCCAGACCTCACTGTTCACTCTCATAACCATACATACTTTAAAAAAAAAAAGGGGAACTCAAAACTTACCTTGAACCCATCAGCACCGCCGGGGAGGGGTGGCGTGTCTGAGTCATGCGCCACCAACGAAAACGCTTTACGGCAGTTTTCTTCCTCTCACGCCCCTTACCTCTGTTGATCTACTCGTTCAGGACAAAACTATGCCAAAAACACCATCATGGGCCACGCGTGTACGTCACGCACCGCCGCAAGGGTGGCGTGTAGGGCGATTGGTCGACCTCTGGCGCTTCATCGATCTACTCTATTGCGGCAGCATTGTTGTCAGTAGGCAAGTATAGAGGGCCCGAGGAGTTTTAGAAGGCGGCAAGAGGTGGCGATTTTTCCATCATTTGGGTTGGATTGTAGTGTTTTAGCTGCCGGTCTGGAGGGCCAAAAGCGCCATGGCCGGCTGGGAAGCGCGACAAAGGTCGCGGTAGGCGGTGGAGGTCTCGGCTGAGTGCCGAGTTCAACAGAGAAAGAGACACAACCGAATTTAAGAGAGAGAGAGAGAGTTAGTCGAGTATTTTAGAGAGAGAGAAACAAAACCCATATAAGGAGGCTCTAGCAATTAGAGCCAAAAGGATTTCATTAATAAAGTAGGGTGGGGTGGTCTCAGCTAAGCAAGGGTTTATGTAACCCATTTTTTTTAAAATTTTTAAATTTTATTGTTTCATGAGTTGAATTAGCTTTGATGGCTGATCTTGTATTTTAGTTTTATATGTTATTATGTTGAATAAATATGTGCAATATGATGCATTCTTGAATTAAATTGGTTTTGATTTTGAATACATTAATACGTTTAATGTTTAGATGTTAGTAATAACATGCTCAAAACATATAAATTCATTTTATATGTTAAATAAATATATCACCATTAAGATTATATGAATACATACATATGAGTTGTAAAAATAATCGTTATGTAAATTGGTTTTACATACAAATATCTATTTGATATTTAAACAAATGTTAATTAGTTTAACATTTTTTTTGTAATCCATATTAAATTTTTATGGAAATATTGTTGTAATTAAGTTATTTAAATTTTCTAGTTCATGATTATGTGAGATAATTATGAGTTTAGCGAAATTTTCGATCATATGACATGAATGATGAAACTTTAATAATTTAATTACTTAAGAAAACATGTGCCTTATGTCCATCTTTTAAATTGAACTTGTAGATATGGCAGCAAACAGTGCAATGATTAATGAGCTTTCCACTAGTCAGAAGTTAGACGGGTCTGACTATGACATGTGGAAACGGAAGATTCAGTATCTTCTAAATGAGAGGGACCTGTTGGAATACTTGACGGTAGCCAAGTTTCCACCATCTGACACGGATAAAGATGGCAAACCCATTGATACTTCTTCTGTGCAGTATCAAGAAAGCTTACAAACCTACCAAGACTGGACTAATAAGGATCGTAGGGCACGATTTACTATGTTGTATTTCATGCACGACGATCTTATTGGTGAATTTGAGGTTTATCCCACGGCTAAGGACATATGGGAACAACTCAAAATCCGTTTTGGACAGACATCCGAAATAAGGCTTCATACCTTGCAACTAAAATGGATGCAGTATAAAATGAATTCCAGTCATACCATAGCCGAACATTTACGAATTATGTGTGGCATAATTCACGATTTAAAGGCTGTTGGTAAAGACATTTCTGAGGGGGAGCAAGTCCTGAATGTGATTCGGGCTCTCCCTGATGAACCTCAACATTGGAAACATGTTAAGACGGTCTTAACTCATTCTGACCATTTGGAAACCTTCGGTTAGATCCAAAGCCACCTCGAAATGGAGAAGGAGCGCCTGAACATGTTCGGGACTCCTAACGTGGCTCTTGTCGCCAAAGGCAATCGGCCTAAAGGTGACAAGAACACTAGAGGTAGGTAGTTCAAGAGAGGTTCTCGTCCCCCTCAAAAAGGTAGGCCGAAGGCTGGAGTGGCTGAGAAACAAAAGGCCAACGGCAATGGAGAAACAAAGATAGCACGTGTGAAGTGCTATAACTGTGGCAAGAAAGGTCACTATGCTCAGGATTGTCCTGAGCCGAAGAAGGTACCTTTCTTCACTTACTCTCCTGAATTATATGTATGTTCCCATACATTAGTTGCTAAATCTTTTCCTAATTGGATTGTAGATACGGGAGCAAGCAAACATATAGTTCGTGAAAGAGCTGGCTTTGTGGACTTTCACCGCTATCCGGTGGGTTCACAATCTGTCGTGCTGGGAAACGACATTGAAGAAGACGTTCTAGATGTTGGAACGTACCGGCTCACATTGAAAGGAGGAAATAAGTTGCTCCTGTTTGATGCTCTCTACGCACCTGGGGTGCGGACTTGTCTTTTGTCTTTAGTTTCTTTAATGAAATCTGGTTTTGATTTTAGTTCTTGTTCAGATGGTTTGAACATTTTGTATGGTGGCAATGTGTTTGGCCACGCTACATTAAGGAATGATTTTCTTGTACTCGATTTAGATGAATCTTATAATAATTCTCATTCTGCCTTTGTCTCACATTTTGATTCCAATTTAGAATTAATTAAGTGGCATGTCTAGCTGGCAAGGTGACCACGAAGCCTTTTGGTAAGGCTTCAAGGGTGTCAAGCCCTCTTGAGCTTATTCACTCTGATATTTGTGGACCCATGAATGTGAAAACACGTCATGGGGCTTTCTATTTCCTCACTTTTATAGATGATTATTCAAGATATGGATATGTGTACCTATTATCACATCGCTATGAAGCATTTGATGTGTTCAAACGCTTTGTAGCCGAGGTTGAGACCCAGTTAGATCGGAGAGTTAAGACTCTTCGAACCGATCGTAGTCGTGAATACCTCTCTCATATGTTCAAAGAATTTTGTGAGGAAAAGGGTATGTGAAGACAACTCTCGATTCCTGACACTCGAAAACAAAATGGTGTGGAAGAGCGTAGGAATCGTACATTGCTTGACATGGTTAGGTCAATGATGGCACATGCCAATCTCCCAATTAGTTTTTGGGGGGATGCGTTGCTCATGGCAACTTACATCCTCAACCGTGTGCCAAGTAAGAGCGTATCCGCCACTCCATATGAGTTATGGCATGGCAGAAAGCCCTCCTTGGAACATTTTCGCCCATGGGGTTCAGCTGGTTATGTACACAACCAGACTCACACACACGGGACACTTGGTCTAAGAGCTACCAAAATGGTGTTCATACGCTATCCCAAACATTCTAAGGGATACATTATGTATGGTGAGCACCATAATGGTGGCATGATAGAAGCCGATTCACGTAATGTGGAGTTTCTTGAGGATGAGTTCCCAAGCATTGGTGAAGTCAAAAATGACCTAGCCTTGTTTGAGTTACTGCTCGATGACTAGCTATCTCTCGGTGATGGGGAGGATTTAAACACTCACCGTATTACCGAGGATAGTATAAGAGATGAACAGTTGTTGGTTAACCAAGAGAATCAACTTAATACTGAGGTTCGTCCTCGCTCTCCTATTCATGAACCTGCGGTTAGTCCACTTGTTTAGGATGATAGGAGTGATTCTCTACCCGTTGAGGATTCTATACCTCTTAGAGATAGGGGGAGGAGTTCCTCAGTGGGACAAACCAACATTGGTCCTCAACTCCGGAGGAGTGAACATGGAAGAATCTCTCGACGATATTTTCAAATCGAATAGGAGATATTCTTGTGCACTCTTTTAGAGATAGAGGAGCTTACCTCTTTCCAAGAGGCGATTGATTCACCAAACCACAAGGAGTGGATGGGAGCTATGAGGGATGAAATAGACTCTATGGCTAGAAAAAAGGTTTGGGAACTTGTTGATCTTCCTCCTCGACGTAAATCGATTGGAAACAAGTGGGTTTTCAAGATAAAATGTCGGACGGATGGAATGATTGATAAGTTTAAGGTCCGTTTAGTGGCGAAGGGGTTTACCCAAATTGAGGGGGTAGACTATGAAGAGACTTTCTCTCTTGTGGTGAGAATTGCCTCTGTTCACCTGCTTCTAGCCCTGGTTGCCCATATGGATTTAGAGTTATTCCAAATGGACGTAAAGACTGCATTCCTTAATGGAAATCTTGAAGAAGAGATCTAGATGGATCAACCTATTAGTTTTGTATCAAAAGGTCAAGAGGTCAAAGTCTGTCGTCTTAAAAGATCCATCTATGGTCTCAAACAGTCTTCCAAAGTGTGGTATTTCAGATTCCATGAAGCCATTATTTCTTTTGGCGTGAACATAGTATTTGAAGATCACTGCGTGTATATCAAGAAAACTGCAAAGAGGATTATGTTTCTCACTTTGTATGTTAACGAAATACTATTGGCTGGAAACAACATGGAGATGATCCAGACCACTAAGCAGTAGTTATCCTCCGTCTTCGAAATGAAGGACATGGGTGAGGCTAGGTATGTCCTAGGCGTAGAAATAACTCGGAACTGTTCCAAAAGCTTCTTGGTTTAACTCAAGAAGCATACATTAATAAATCTTGGAATGCTTTCGAATGCATTATTCTAAACCTGTGGATACTCCAGTTGAAAAGGGTCTAACTTTAAGTCTCAATCAGTGCCCTAAGACAGACAAAGAAAAGGAGAGAATAAGTAACATTCCTTATGCAAGTGCAGTGGGTAGTTTAATGTATCCCATGTTGTGTACACGACCAGACATTTGCTTTACGGTTGGCTTGGTAAGTCGTTACCAAAACAACCCAGGGCCTACTCAATGGCAAGCCGTCAAGAGAATCTTTCGGTACCTACGTGGTACAAGTGATCTAGTGCTTTGCTACTAAGGAGGGGATCTTGAGCTAAGAAGGAAGTTGCCATTAAGTATATATCTACAAGTAGGATGATAGCTGATCCATTAAATAAGCCTATTTCTAGAGACGCTTTTAAAGCTCATGTGATGAGCTTAGGTCTGCATAGGATTTAGTTTTTGGATGTATCTAAGTGTATAATGGACATGTGTACTCTTGTATTGAATATTTATGAAATAGATAATGATGTTTCTTTTCAGATATTCAAGACTATATGAGTACATTTTAAGGCACATTGTAATGTCACTAGGCTTTAGATTGGCCTTGTCACACAGGCAATCGCCCTGACGCTTGAGTAGCCGCAGGATGAGACCGAATCATATTGGCACTAGGTGTGCAATATTGATTACTCATACCAGGTGTGTATGAATGAAAGGATATAGTCGCCTTAGTAAGACTAAGATGAGACTCCGAGGAGTCGAATATGAAATAAGTTTTCATATCGAAGCCTTATAGCCGAATCTTGAGTGTTGTGATTAACATTGTGTATGTTAATCTAATAACTCAGGTTGGTTTTTTGAGTAAAAGCCAAACTTACGATTCGCATGGCATAGAAGAGTGACATGCCCAACTTAGTTGGAGCTATGCCATGACACACCCTCATACTGTGTGTGCTAAATGTCGGCCTGTTTGATGGGTGACTAGTGAAATCCCTACCTTGTCACCGTGTGACCCTCATTGGCAATACTCTTGTACTTAGAGTTATAATATGAAATTTGAGTATGATTTTGCCACCTTAATGTGTTATCCAAGGGCCAAGATGTATACGGTCCAGTGGAGCACATTAGGAAAGTAGTTATGCTAAGATGAATTATTTTAATTGTCTAAGGAAGAATAATTCCTGATCACCATATCAAGCTCGAACAATTATATTCATTATATAATCAATTGATATATCAGGCATAGAGGGACAGTGTATGCCATTGGTGATGTTTTTGAATGATTCGAGGTATTGGTTTTCTTGAAGGTGTTATGTCATTTAGATGGTGACTTGATGTAACACTGATGTGTTCGGTTTTGGTCGCACGCTCCCTTCTCAGTATGAAGCGTGAGGGAATATATTGGCAGAGAGATATGAAATTTGAGATCTGTGTGACCGAGGGGGAGCTGTTGATCGGTAACGGTCACACAGGTTTAATGACCATAATCACCCCATTAATTTGGCAGTTACATGGGATTAATTGTGTGTTAATCTGCCCATTAAATCCTAATTCAGTTTCAGGATTATGTGATTGTATAAGGGTGTGTGTGTTTGTAGATCAAATACACAGAAACACAGCAAGGAGAGAAAAACAATTTCCCTAGATCAAATTCTATCTTTCCCTATCCCTCACACAACCTAACCATCCCCAGAGGTTCGGGTTTTGGAGTGTGGCTGTTCGGTGACTCTAGTAGCCACCAGTTCGTGGGTAGCAGTCAAGCGAGTTTAAGGTCCTGACAATTGAGTTTCCGTACTCAGGTAATCTTGTTTTTGCCAACAATAGGAAAACTCATGTTAATAACCGCAATATGTAAGAAATTGGACAATAATATATCTTACATAATTATCGTTAAAATGTGTAAGAAATTTCAACTTTTAATGGTCACCCGGGGGGGGGGGGGGGGGAGAGGTTGCCAGCTTGTTCGCTGTGCTGCTTTTGAGTCCTTGACGGTGATCCAATTCCAGTCGGCAGGTGGAAAAAAATGGGGTGCGCACAAGAGAAATTGAGTAGCACCATCGTCTTCTTCATCTTCCAAGTATCTTCAATCTACTTTGTCCATTCTCTACTGCTTGCTCATGTAATGGTCAACTTCGACGGCGTCGCCGTCAAGAGTTCGCCAGAGCTCCCTTTTCGGTTCCGCTCCGAGGATGGAACTTTCAAAATACTGCAGGTGCTGTCCCAAGCTAATGTTGCAGCTTTTTGTTTGATTTTAGTTGTCGAAATTTAAGAATTTTTTCTTGATTTCCAGGTGGCTGATATGCACTATGGCCAAGGAGCAATTAGTAGATGCAGAGACGTCCCTTCGTCGGTGTTTAAGTTCTGTTCTGACCTCAACACCACCGTGTTCCTTCGGAGGTTGATTGAAGCTGAGAAACCGGATTTTATTGCTTTTACCGGTAATTTAAAAAGATGATTATTGCTTTTGGCATATTTAGCAATTTTGGGTTCTTGTTGTATTTTTAGCTGTAATGCATCTTAGGTTGTAATTTTATTGGATTTGGTTGGTAGCACATCAAATGGCAGCTTAAGCTGTTGTTGTATTCAAGAAGCATAACTGAAACTCGAATGCCTGCTTTTGTCCCTCTTTGCTGGTTCATCCAAAGCACAGCTAGCTAAGGGCATGAAATCCCTCAACATTTAAAAAAAAGAGTTCATTTTCGAGAAATGTTGATATCATTTTTGTACGAGTTCTAATTGGGGCTACTTTCATTGGAAGTGGATATGAATGAATAAGAATAATACTCTGTTGAGGCTGAGATCGATGACTTTGTCACAATACATATGAGAGTTAAATGAAAAAGGAAAAAGAAGGATATTTCATGATATTCAGCAAGTTTGGAAATAACATGCAAATTTTAGAAATTGAAGTTAATAAATATACATTGCAATTTGCCACTCAATAATTGAACCTTTTTTTTTGGTTTTTTTTGGGGGGGGGGGGTTCTGTTGGAGTTTATAATCATACTTAGGGTCTATTTGCGAGGAGAGTAATATACAGTATTAGTACGAGTAAAGAGGCGTAAGGATAGGAGTTAATGTAAGTAGAGAAGAATAAATTGAAGTAGCCTACACTTGTTTGGAATGGTATGAAAATTACTAAATAAGAGAAGTAATTTGCATATATATCTTTCTGTTTTTATCCAATAGAAGGCTTGTTTGGGTAAAATAACATTAATTTCTATTTTGATAAATGATATATGCGATCCTTGCTTCCCAACCTGAAGCTTTAAGAGAATAGGAGTAAAGGGGAGTAAGGAAGGGTGAGGGTCACCCCTTGCTCGTAGCTACTATTCCACCAATGTCACCCAAACCTGGGTGAAGGGAGTTATTACTCTTATTTTCTCCTGCTCGTCCTCCTTGCTCCCCTCCCAAAAAGGGACAATTGAGTTTGGCTATTTGGCAGCATTTGTGCATTGCTATTAATTAATCATATATTTGATAAGGCTAGTTGAGTTCCTCTTTTACTCCTTGCATTACCAATTGACTGTCCTTCAGTTCTATGCACACCTGGAGGAGGAAGGCAGCTTTTGTATGATAACTGAAGTGCAATTAGTATTCCCAAGAATGTTTTATATTTGTAACAACAATTTGGGGACTACTTTGTTGGCCATACTATATGGCTCCTCCCTCTGTTAATCCTCCAAAAAAAGAAGTAAAATCCAAACAGAAAACTAAGAAAAGAAAACATCATAAAACTACAGGAATTCTCCGTTTCCCTTAGCTTATCTAAACTTTATCGTCTTTATTGTTTTTCTTCTTCAGTGGACATTTATAATTTTTATTCTTTTCTTTGGGGGGCATTTTCTTAGGTGAATGAGGATTCATATAATGACAGAACTAATATTGTCATTTTTAATAAAAATAGGGGACAATATATTTGGCTCGAGCACACCAGATGCAGCTGAGTCTCTGTTTCATGCCTTTGGTCCTGCAGTGGAGTATAGGATTCCTTGGGCAGCGATTTTAGGGAATCATGATCAGGAGTCAACAATGGACCGTGAGGAATTGATGTCTTTAATTTCACTTATGGATTATTCTGTCTCCGAAGTGAATCCAGTGGTTCGAGACCCCTCTAGTAGTGGGGAGAAGGTCTTTCTGGATAGAATTGATGGATTTGGAAATTACAATCTTATGGTGTATGGTGCTTATGGTTCGCCCTTTGCAAATCACAGCATCTTGGACCTTTTCTTTCTTGATAGTGGAGACAGGTTTACAGCAAAAGGTGGACAAATATATGGGTGGATTAGAGAATCTCAGCTCGATTGGCTGCGCGGACTTTCTCAACATGAACAGGTGCGTGGTTGCTTCATAGATTATCCACCCTGGCTTATCCATTTTTAAGTGATTATTTGAAACCCTAGCAGTCCCAGTTCTTGTTTCTACAACATCTCTAGCACTGTAAATGAAATGATATTTAACATAGTTTTAAATCCTGCTGCTGATTAGCCTAATAGGGGGATCAGGTTACAGGATAAACCAGTGATATCACTAGTGGAACCACTGTTCACTTCAAATAAGTGCAGAAAAAGACTATTGCAATTCAAATTCATGTAACATCCATGTGGTTGATCCTAAGCATTACCAGCCTTGTGCATTGTGTGCTTCTTATTATTACCTCATCTCTGTCTCTGCTTGTTGGCAGTTATTCCAATATCATCTTAACCCTTCATAATGTATATTTTCTGTAAAAGATTTTTGTTGAGTCTCTTAGTGATGTATCTACCGAGGCCTCTAGCTATGACTCAAATTGAGAGTTCAAGCTTTCAATCAAAGGTAGACACAATCAAGGGGAACCAAGTGAAAATGACCATATAAAATGATGGTTGTGAGGCATCAAGCATGTGAAGGAAGAATGGAATTTAGAATCAAGTGATTCTAAATGGGAAAACAAAAGATCATTGACGTGAATACTGAATAGATGTATAACACAAGGGGTGAATGGACCCAAGCTATAAACCACCAAGTGGGATGAAACCAAAAGGGAAACACACGACCTTAGGGGTGGCACGGTCGTGCCCTTAGGCACGGGTAGGCCGTGCCACTTTGCTGCCCCCCACGCCTAGCATTTCTCAAAGTTTACGGTTTGATCTGTTTAAGTGTTTGGGTTGAAAGCAAAGCCAAAGGATATGCCTTTTAGCCTTGGACACGCATGGAAAGGGAGGTAAGAAGGATTATGGATGTGTGGAATGGGAAGATGAATCAAAGTTAAGAATTCAAATTAAAGTTAGCAAATCTACTTTAACTCTCTTGGAAATCCTTGAGTATAGTATCAAATGGATAGAACTAAACTTGGAGTTTGGATACAGAAACACCACCAAATCCAAGTTTAGGGCCCTTAACTTAGATTAATATACAGAAACACCACTTAATCTATGTTAAGACTCACTTGAACACCACCTTAATTGGCCTAATTAAGGATAAGCAAGCAAGAGTTTGAAGAAACAAAGCACAAAGCTTTCAAACTGAATTTTTATCATTCAACAAAGCTTCATCTTACAAAGGAGCCGTGTGTATGCTTAAATAGAGGGCTAAGCAAGCAAGCACACAAGCACACACACACCTCTACCTTTCTTAATGGTTAGGAAAGGTGTTAGGTGCTAATTACATGCTGATTTTGCTAAACTAGTATTACAAGCATACCTAGCTAATCTATTACATCAAATCATGAAATAAAATTATATCTAAACTATTAATACATCACTTAACACTTGCTTAGGCATTAATACAACCAGTAAAGACTTAGAAATGCATGCGCACAGCCGTAATTCTCAAGGCCACTTTACGGCTAGCCAATGAGAGAAGAGAGACAAGATATTTTGTTTCTTTACTCTCATTGGTTGGTCTTCTCTAGGTAGCAACCAATCCAAGGCACCTTGGGGCATGTGCCAAGCTTTGGAAGGTGTGCCAATCTGCATTGCAAGTGAAGAAATCGGCTGAAGCAACTAGAGAACCGGTTTTCACAGAACCGGGTTCAACAAGCACTTCTGGCCGGTTTTTCTAGCAATCTTTAGGCTTATGAATAGTGATGATGATTCGGTTTTCAGGCCATGGGGGGTCATTTTGGGATGTGTAAAACCCCCACTCACAAAGAAATCAAGGTTAGGACATGTTTAAGTAGGGTAATTAGGTTTAAACATTTTACCGCGTAGATTAGAGCCTAATCTGACCGGTTTGGGAAAAGTCCTTGATCTCTCATCCTCTTGTGGGTATGATTGAAAATTAATGCTTGGACCTGAAAGTAGACATCATGAGGATTCCTAAAATGTATAATTACAAGACTTAAGCCGTCATATAACTTAAGTTATAACTTAATCAAAACCGTGCTTCTTCTGGTCTTGCTGGGCAGTTTTGACACCTTGGGTTTAATGGCTGATTTGAACGACCAAATGAAGTCCAAATTGGATGCAACTTGACTTGTTGGAAAACTGACATCTTGAACTTCAAATTCATCAAAAAATATCAGACTTAAACCTTGAGGATGTATGTTGAATTTCGCACACAAAAGTGGGTCAGTGCTGGAACGAACCCTTGCCCTGCAATTTTGAAGCTTAAACAAAACTTGGATGAATTATTCATCCTTTAACCAGCAAAATAATCTCACCTAATTGATTTGATTCATTTTAAAACAAAGGGGGTGGAGGGATATCCATCACTTAGAGACCACCTCTAGGTTAGCGGGGGTAATATTACATGCATTTAGATTTTCTCTGAGCCTACTTCAATGTGTTAAACAGTCATCCTTGAATAATTATGGTAAGGACTTATTTCTAATGTAGTAGCAAAGGTCCTGATACAAGACATGAAATGGTATGTTTCATGTCAAGTTCGGATGTAATTTTTCAAAAATGATACAACATAATTGGTGGGTTCAGTCTTGTTATATATGAGTGCATTACAGTACCAGATGTATGTTGGCCGGCATGGTGACTGGGCAACCGTTAGCCTAAAGTTTGTTCAAAATTTCATGTTAAATGCCTTGAAAAGTTTTTAAAAAGGGTTCTCTAATCAGCAATGTTTTATTTTATTATTTTTTTAAAAGGTTGCTCATGAAGATTAATTGAAACTTTTAAAATGCCGAGAAATTTAATGTTGGGACACCTTTCTACAAAATTTATGGTCTGCCATTGCTGCCTTATGTCATCCGTTTTACAGAACTCTGTTGAATTATGGAGTAGGAGTCTTGCAAAATAAACTTATTACTACTATCTTTTGCTTTTGTTTTCGGGTTACATTACAACAAGAGCAAGATTCAAATCCTGTTAATCAAACAATGGGCGCTTTTGGCTCTCATACTGAACTGTCAGGTGTTAGAAGTGTGAATTTCATTGATTAATTTGTTACAGGTGATACTAACAGGATAAGCATTGGCGGCACAATTATCTCGGAAACTCTTGTTTTCCAAGAAAGACCCCCCCAGCGCTTGCTTTCTTCCATATACCAATCCCAGAAGTCCGAAACCTGTACTATCGAGAAATTGTTGGTGAGTTCCAGGAGGCCGTAGCTTGTTCATCGGTGAATTCTGGGGTCTTGAAAACACTGGTTTCGTTGAAGAATGTGAAAGCTGTTTTCATTGGACATGACCACATAAACGATTTTTGTGGGAATCTAGATGGTGTATGGTTCTGTTATGGTGGAGGTTCTGGATATCATGGCTATGGGATGGTAGGTTGGCCTCGGAGAGCAAGAGTCATACTGGCTGAACTTTTGAAGATGGAGGGTACTTGGATGGGCTTGGAAAGAATCAGAACATGGAAACGGCTGGATGATGAGATGTTGAGCATGATTGATGAGCAAGTTCTTTGGGATCAAGGTTCTTAAGTGTAAGCCATATGGTACATACTCAAACTTCTCGTTGCATACATCATTTTCATGCCTAACAATTCCACATGTCATGAACTTCCTATGTTGGACATGTCTTTGATCTGTTTTAGAAAAACGAAAGCACAAAAACATTACACTTATTCTTGTCATCTGCTACTAACGCTATATTTTTGGGACATGGGAAGGGGGGGATGCACAAGGTGCTGGGAATCGACTTCATTCCCTATCAAATCTCAGGAGAGTGTATGATTCCTATCTGTCATTACAAAGTGGGTATTCCAAACGTCAGAATTTCCCTTAGATTTCCTCACGCATATGAACTTAAGCTGATGCTAAGATCCAAATTTTCAAGGGATGCCCACCATAAATAAGCATTCAAAAGAATGTGAATTGCATCAAACGCTTTGTAGAAGAGTAGTACAAGGAACAGATACCTCTCACTGGGTCAAACACGTCTGGCATTTGGCTATAGTGCATAAAGGGCTTGTATTCTGCAATAGGTTGTTGGTAATAGCCTTGTGGTCTTCCTATAATGCATTTTCTTCATTACTCTTTATATATGAAAGAAAGGCCTTGTGGTAAAAAGCCTGACCTGGAAGGGAACCTTGGCCTTCTAAATGGATTTCACAACTAGCAAAATAAGGGTAAACAGTGGCTACAGGACGAGGAAAAAGATTTTTTACTGTAAGACGTATACTTTGGTGCCTTGTATACCAGCATTTGTATTGAGTGAGACAGCAATTTTATTGAGAACAAGCGGAAAGAGGACATTTTCATTTGACTCCCTCGTGTTCGCAATTGAAATGGAAAATCCGAGATGTGAGGTTAACTACTATAATTTAGACTTCTTTGACAGCTTGTGTGCAAGGAATAACTGATGACATGCGAAAGGAAATTGTCAACTTAGCAAAACGAAGATCTACTATTGGGAAATAAAATTGAGAAGACCACAGTACTTGAGTACGTGAGAATTTTTTTTTTTTAAATTTTTTTGGGGTCAGATGAGTACGTGACACTAACATCCCAATATTGTGTTACGTAGTAGATTGTACTTACTGAGAATCACACAATCCAATCTGGTTAGAATTTGAGGGCAAGCGGCAAAAATTCCAGAAGATGTGCTTATATGGTAATATCTTGGATTATAGATTGCCAAGTCCACGCCGTATTTACCGGATTCTCTCAATCCCCATGTGTACCGCAAACCGATTCGCGCAAGGAAAAACGTGATACTTTAGCATACCAATTCCCCAAATATGGTGAATTTGGCGAACCCATCTCCTACCGTAATGGTATTGCATATTTTCGTGATTCATAGGCCAAATTTTGAAGAAAATGGATGGATTTTTTAGGTTGCCATGAATGAGCAAGCCTTTTGCAAAAGCAAAGTGAGAAGAAGAGAGAGAGAGTGAGAGAAAAAAAAAAATCAGGATTAATGTGAAAATGTTGCCCGGGGGGAGGGAGAGCGGAGAGAGAACATATATTGTTAAATTATTTTATGAGTTTCTATGATATGTGATGTTTTGAATTGGAAGATTAGATGTACTAATAATGACCCTCGCATACCAGATTCTCCACTAGGCGGCAAATCACATACCCGAATCCGTCCTGTGTACCGGAGCGTACCACGCTCTAGGTAACTATTTCTCGTCGGGTGTACAAATTTTAGGCTATGTCATGAAGTGGATCATATAGCAATATCTTGGATCATGTGCGTGTGTGCGCGTCTGTGTGCGCACACACACACACACACATATATAAATACGTATACAACAACAACAACAACAAACTCCCGAAGTGGGTCCCGCTTTCGCGGGGTCTGGGGAGATCCAGCTGTAGGCAACCTTACCTTTACCGGTATTCCTACCCATAGAGAGGTTGATTCCATAAGACCCACAAAAACAGTTTTGAGAAAAAGGTTTGGAGGGGAAACGATTGCAAAACCATTTACGGAAGTAAGGGAAGTAGGAAAAAGGGGGGAGAAAAGGTTCCGGATAAGCGAATAAGGAGGGGGTGGAGACATACCTGAACAAATCATGGGCGCTTGGTGTCGTGACCATCCGGAAAAGCATGACCTGCAAACAAGCAAAACCAAAACCCACCCCACCCCACTCCCCCCCACACCCCTATGCTACTGCCCACCTACGGAGCCCCCACATATATAAATACGTATACATATACATATATATATATGTATATGTGTGTGTATATATATGTATATATATACACACTCCACACTAGGGTTTGCTAGACATGAATGTATGGCGTCATGATTTTTGTGTATGAATCTGTACTGAGCTAAATGCTATCCGTTTTTCAAGGCTTCGGCTTGTTCCAGTTAACATTTAAACGGACCCAAATTTCAGCAGTGAGAATAAGCTTATGATGTGAATTGTATTTGCTTCTTCTTGAACGTTTATCACCTTTGGACCATGAGGTCAAGTTCCTAAATCTTGCTTCCACTGTCCCACATCAGGAACATCACTTTCTTTCATGATCTGACCGCTATGTCAGGGAGCATGTGATTCAATATGCATCTATTGAATGTTATGATTGATCCTTGCTTACATGGCTTCCAGGTTATGCTTTTGGTCTCCTGCAGCCACCATGATGCAGCCTGATGAGGCAAAAGTGTCGTGCAAGTCTCCATAGAAGGGAGAGTGCGTAACTTCTTGACCACTTAGGCTTTGCAGGTATCTCTATGTAGAATGTTCAAACCAACACTGAAATTGACACCCCATCGGCCCTTCCTCCCCCAAAAAAGGGGATGAAATGTGATGTTTTCGTTTATTTGTGGCTACACGTCAGTTTCACTCTCGCATCAGGGCGGGATGTATCATTGTATGATTGAAAGTGTAGTAATTATGGAGCCCCTGGAAAAGCCTACAAAAGATACGTACTGCAAGCAGATTTTGTCATTTAGCATTGTGAACAAAACCTGTATCTTGACATGAAAAATGAATTTGAAGTTATTTAGAAGGGTCTATGGTAATCGACTTTTTTTCAACTATTGTAATTATCTTTTACATAAACAGTAGATTATGGATGAAGAAATTATGGTGATTGATTTAGTTTACCTGACCTGTTGCAACAAGTTGTTGATTACCAGACTTTTTTTTGGGGGGGGGGGGGGTTGTGGTATTTTCTAGGATTCGCTTTCCTCGCAGCTTTGAGAGTTTTGATTTTGCCACAACTTCATCATTTCTGCCGCAGTTTTCGGTACAGATTCCTAATTTTGAATTTATGTTTGCTCAAATTTTGTTTATTTTTGAGGCCGCCTCTGTTTTCTCTGATCTGTATAAATTTCCTGGGTTTATGGATATCGGAATTGCTACTATTAATGGGGAAATATTGGCTAAGCTAGGTATGGTGTTGGGAAGCTGCAAATTTTTGGCCTTTCTCTCAAGCTGTTTCCCCTCTGTTGTTTTCATGATCTGGATTTATGTCAACGGCAGCTCTTGAATAGTCTGTAGAAACAAAGAGAGAAACCGAAAATAGAACCTTATAAGTTGAGACTAGGGGTGTGCAAAAAAATTCGAAACCGAAAACCGAAACGAAAATTTGAAAAATCTAAACTCAAAAACCAGTTTAGTTACGGTTCGTACAATTTGAAAATTCGGTTAACTGACGGTTAACCGAACCGAAATAATTTTGTTTTGTAAAAAGTTATACATAAAAAATAAAAAGTTTAGGTAAAAAAGTGCACTTTTTTATTATTTATAAATGGTAACCAAAGTTTAATTTCTATATAAAAAAAATTTAAACATAAAAAAAATTAAAAATTTAGGTAAGAAAGTATACGTTTTTTATTATTTGTGACCGGTTAACGGTAACTGAACCGAAAAATCAGTTAATCGAACCGAAAAGCCGGTTAACCGATTATGGGTTAACCGAAACTCCGGTTAACCGATTAAGGGTTAACCGAACACACCCCTAGTTGAGACATTCGAAGTGATTCAACGGCAAAAGGCTGGAAAAAGGAGAACTTTGTCTGCTGGAGCAAATAGTTCTCGAAACAGATGCTTAGTTCTTGAAATTTGAATCCATTGAACATGGGCATCTTCTTAGTGGTGCCTACAAACTGAGATTCATTCAAATGCATCGATAACTTTGCAAGCAACAAAGAAAAGTGTGAATGGGTCGGGGGACAATGATTTTCCTAAAAAATAATTTTTCATTTCTTCGTTGTTTGGTGTATTAAAGAATGGAAAATTATTTTTAAAGGTCCCTCTAGCGGAGGATGAATAAAGGGCATTGATTTTATTCCTTCTACTCTTGAGACCATGTGATTAGCCTAATTTAAGTCAAACTTCGAGCTTAACGGTTTAGGTCAAAACTTGACTATCCAGCATACTTTTTTCGCCAATTAAATGATTAATTGACATTTTTCGATGTTAAAACAGTTTAAGTCGTTTGAATTTTCATAGTAAAATAATTTCAGTCATTGTCGAATTGAGAATTATTAAAATAAGCTCAAATCTAAACTCTAAGCTTAACATTCATGTATTTGGTCAACATCTATCTCTACTATGATAACATAATAAATAGTTTTTGCCACCTAAACAATTCAATTGACATTTTTTGCCACTAAAACAACTTCAACGACTAAGATTAAAACTTGATTATCCAATTCGAAATATAAAAAGAAGTCAAAGTTTGAGTTTGAGCTTTGCATTCAACCCTGATATATATTAATTAGTTTTTAGTTCTTTCACAATGATGTGTATGGTATTGTGGTTACTTGCTCGTTACTTCATGTGGGAGGTAGCATGTTTGATTCTTCGTGGATTTGCCTTCGCCCTTTTGTGTATTTTATTCCGGCGCAAAAACACATTGATATATAATGGTTAGTTTGGTTGCATCAGCTGTTTGACACCTCTTTAGCTGTTTTGACCAAGTCAAACAGTTGAAGAGGTGTTTGGTAAACAGGTGTTTCAAACAACTGTTTTACCCCAAACAACTCTTTTTCAAACAGCTAATCTTAATAGCCTTTTGGGAACAACTTTTTATTGAAATTACGATAGTACCCAGAAGTTCAAGAAAATTACACCCATGCCATTGATTAACCTTTCCTCTCCCTGGCAGTTCCATAATCAGCTTGACCTTCATCCTTCACGTTCAACTCTCTTCTAACTCATACCCTAAATGAGCTTTTGGTTGAGGTAGGTTGTCACTTATGTTGTAAATCATGTTTTATTTGAGATAAATTCAGTGATATCAAATCATTTGAAATCTATGCATATTTCACTTAACAACAAAAATATACATTTAGGTTTATATAAATTTAATTCATAAATTGGAAAAAGTAATGAACATAAACTACTCAAACTAGAAGAAAATAAAGTTCCAAGTATGAAGTTCATTTGAACATAAGGGCAATATTGGAATTTTATCAAATATACATTCCAGAAACAGCTAACTTTACCAAACACTTTTTTTGCAAACAGCTAATTCAAATAGCTAATGCAAACAGCTAAATCAAACAGCTAACAGCTAACACAAATAGCTAACAGCTGTTTACCAAACAGGGCCAATATTGTGGTTGGTTGTCTATTGCTATGTATAGGAGGTTGTGTGTTTAACTCCTCATGCTTGTGTCTTCTGTACATTTTTTAAAAATTTTTGCGAGTTCATATAGAGTGTTCATCTAATTTCTTTACTCGGTTTGCATTGCCTACACAGTCGACCAACGCACGTTGAACGACAAAACTCAACGCCCACCCCGGAACTCTCCCTCTCTCTTTGCCTAGTTGCCTCGCTGGTCACCGATAGCCCGTCACCGCCTTCTGCCACCACTAATGGCCGCCCAATGGCTGCTCCAATTCCAACTTTGAGGTAAATCCAAAAACTCCCCAATTTTTGTTTTTAATTTTGTTATTTTGTAAATAATTATATTTACTTTAGTGATTTTAGTTAGATTCATGTTAAATAATTGATTAACTTAGTGATTTACTCATGATTCATGAATTGAAAAATGAGAATTTTTACATAATTGTCTTCTTGGTTGAAGATTTAAAGTTGGACTAATTTTGTTTGTAATTATTTGTTTTTTTATGTTTAATTTACTAATTTTTATTGAATTTGTGTTGAATAAGTGGTTAATTTAAAGATTTAAAGTTTATGTTATGTGTATTATTAATTTTGACATGCCTTGCTTTGAATCCCAGCTCTACCCTTGCATAAGCCTAGAATGTGAAAAGCATTTCGAGGATGGAATTAGAGGGATTTTCCTCAGTGTTGGCTCGAGGATTCACTGTACGAGGTTGTAGTGAAGAAGCCTCCGTTCAAAGCCATAGGTCGTATACGAGAACTGCTGCTTCTCTTTCTTTGAGGTGGAATTCGGGCATACTTCTCAACAAATACTTGAGCAATGGATGTTGACAGATTTTACAAAACTTTGTGGGGTTTCACCGTCAAGTGAAAGATGCATCCTAGTGTTCATCAGGGGTTTGGGTAATTTTGATGCGTTAAGCATTAGCGGAGAAAAATGCCCCTTGCGAAGAACAACTTGGTAAGCTTCGGATAGAGTTCAGTATCCACAGTATACAGATTTAGATTTGATCCTTTCTACCCAAAGAACCCAATATTGCCTTCCTTAAAGAAGTTCCAATCAATTTTCTATCCATTAATTTTTTAAATTACCTTTCCCCTTCATCAGTAAACCAATCTAACGGTATATCTAAAACATCTGAAATTGACCTTGACAAAATTTCAATTTCCAAAGACGCATATGCTGAGTATGCAAGATCAGAGTCCTTGGTCTTCATCACTTCGTTTTCTGCTGTGGTGGAGTCATCTTGCTTTGAGCGCCTGTAGTTCTCTTAGAATCGTTGTAGGCCGCGGATCCGATAAACTACCTTTTGGGAGGCATTTCATAGTTTGGGGGCTTGGAGGTTTCAGAGATGGAGACCAACTATTTAAAAAGTTTTACATCCATTTAATGCAATTCAATGCACGCAAAGGATGCTGTTGATCAATGTGTAACGGTCACGCTAAATGCCCATAATCACCATTGATTTGGCTGTTATAATGGTGATTAATTTTGTATTAATAAGCCATAATCAGCCATTAATTCTTTGATTATGCTTGAGGCTATGTGCTACCATAAATAGAGATATGGATAAAAGGGGTGAGACACACAACCAAGCAGCAAACACTTCCCTAGATCTATTTATCTCTTTGCCCTCCCCTCACATAACCTAACCATCTTCGAGGTTCGGGTTTTGGAGAGTGAATCCTCGGCGACTCTAGTAGCCACCATAATCGTGGGTAGCGATCAGAAGGCGTAAGATCCAGGTTCAATTTCCGCAATCAATGTAATCTCTATTACCAACAATGGTATCAGAGGCAAGCCTATATGATGCTAGCCCCGAAATTTATGCTTAATCTGTGTGAAATCAGAATAATGTATTTGGTTTACATGCTCATGAATATATGCTAGTATGCTATACTTCAATAATGCCATTCTGTGTGAGTATCCTAACCTGCTAGAATTACAGATTAAAATGCTAAGAAATTACTAATTGGTTTGTGTGTGAGATGAATTAATCAATAGATTATGTTATTTTGATATTAAGCAAAAAATTATGAAAATCTGCCAAGATTTAATATGCATTCCTCATGATAATCTGACGAAAAAGATATGCCCCTATTTTTTTCCTGTTAATGACTCCAATGTGCACAATTTCGGGTAAAATCAAGCACCCTAAAAAAACCAGACCCTATGCCTCATAGATCTGGAATCAAGACCCTAATTAACCCACCCTCAACTCAGATCTAGATTGAGAAACTCGCCAGTGACCCTCTACTGCCTAGACACCCCACGGACCCAAACAAAAAAAAGGGGGAAAAGGACTGCTAAACTTACCTTAAACACATCAGCACCGTCGGGAGGGGTGACGTGTAGGAGTCACGCGCAGCTGACAAAAATGATGTTGTTCATTTTCTTCCTCCCAATGTCGTTAAGCCTCGCTGATCTATTCTTTCCCGGCACAAATCCATGCCAAATACACCAAGGAAGCCACACGTGGACGACATGTGCTGCCAAAAGGGTGGCTTGTTGGGTGAGTGGGTGGCACTAGTTGACTTCTTGGGAGCTGATCCACTCGCTGGCATGGCTTTTTGGTCAGTATGAATGGTGGTTGGGACTGTAGCCTTAGTTTAGGCGGTGAAGGGGGGGGGTGTTTTCATCCTCTAGGAGACGCAGTGGTGCTTCCCGACAGTTTTGCGAACCACCCAAGGTAACCATGTCGCAGACACCGTTTTGGGGCCGAGTGGGGTGGTCGGGTCTCGGTTGTGGACTGAGACAGAGAGCTAGGTAGTCGTAAAGTGGTTACAGAGGTAGAGAACATGAGTGTTGTGACAGAAGAGAAAGTCAGTCTGAGGGTCATGAAAAGAAGTGAGAGAATGCCTCACTTAAATAAAACAAAGGCTGAGTTAGGGGGGGTGCTCGGGTAAAGTTTAATTTTTTTTAAGCTTAAATCTAGCTTCGGTTTTAATAAATATTGCTTAAAAGCTGATTGATTTTAAAAGGATTTATAGTTATAGCGTGCTATCAGTTCATTAGTGGAATTAAAGTTTTTGAATTAGTTTCAATTTAAAATTCAGAATTTAAGAATGCACTTGTTAATAAAACATTAATATGTTTCATGTTAATTGTTACATGCTCATTTGTCGTATATAAGCTCGTTTATATGGAACGATATGAAGTAATAATACATATGAACAATTCATATTAAGTGATTGATAGATAATCATTTGAATTGAAGGTAAATGTGTTAATTTCATACATACATATTAAGTTAGTTTTAATATATAATTATTATGTAAATTAGTTTTACATAGATTTAATAAATATCTATGTGATATTTTAAATAAATTTTAATTGTGGTCCATATGAATGAGTTTTTATGGAAATGTGGTAATTAAATTATTTAAATTTCTAGTTCATGATTGTATGAGATGATTATGAGCTTGGCCAATTTTCAATCATATGACATGAATGATGAAATTTTAATAATTTAATTGCTTAAGAGATATGTGCCTTACGTCCATATTTTAATACTTGTAGATTGGCAACAAGCAATACAACGATTGGTGAGTTGTCTACTAGTCAAAAGTTGATGTATCTGCCGATGATCAAGTTAGGGTTGAATAGAATACAACTAACTCAGCAACCAAAGGAAGATAACATCAAGGGGGAAACAAGTGAAAATGGACACATGGAATGATGGTTGTGAGGCATCAAGTATGTGAAGGGAGAATGGAACTTAGAATCAAGTGGTTCTAAGTGATAAAACAAAGGTTCTTTGGTGTGAGGGGATGTATAACATAAGGGATGAATGGAACCAAGCCAACCAAGTCAAGAACTAAACTCAAACAAGCAATATGGCACGGCTTTAGGGGTGGCACGGCTTTAGGGGTGGCACGGTCGTGCCCTTAGGCACGGGTAGGCCGTGCCACTTTGCTGCCCTTCACGCCTAGCATTTCTCAATTGCACGGTTTGAGGTGTTTTTGTGTTTTAGGTTGGAAGCTAAGCCAAAGGGGGTAGCCTTAGCTTGGATTAAGCATGGACATGTATGTGGGAATGGTTATGGATGTGTGAAATGGAAAGATGAATCAAAGTAAGAATCACTAACTTCAAATTAAAGCTAGCTGATCCACTTTAATCCTCTTTGAAGCACCTTGAGTATAGCATCGGTTTGGATAGAACTAAATTTAAGCAAGGATACAGAAACACCACCAAGATAAGTTTAGGGCCCTTAAACAAAGTGTTAAGATACAGAAACACCACTTAACATTTGCTTAAGACTCACTTGATCACCACCTTAATTGGCCTAATTAAGGATAAGCAAGTAAGAGTTTGAAGGAAGAAGGCACAAATGCTCTCAATCTAATTTTATCATTCAAAAGGAGTTATCTTTCTTCAAGGGGGCATGGGGTGCCTTTAATAGGCAGTAAATGACTTAAACCAAGCTAGTAAGAAAACACCTAGACCTTCCTTCATGCTTAGGAAAGGTCTTAGTGCTAATTACAAGCTATTACAACCTGATTTGAACTAAACTAGATTACAAGTTAACTAAACTTAATCTAATACATTGAAATACAAATCTAAACTATGTCTAAGATATTAATACATCATTATACACTATGCTTAGCCTTAATACATGCTGATATTTCTCACTCTCACCTCATTGGTCAGCCCAAAAGTAGAAAACCACTTTACAGCTAGCCAATGGGAAGCAAGCAACTCATGGACACCAATCAAGCTCTCATTGGTCCACCTTTTGGCCATGCAACCAATCAAATGAAGGCCTAGAAGTGTGTTCCAAGCTTTGGGACGTGTGCCACTCTAGAAATGAGGGGATGGCCGGCTGGTTTGGGGAGAAATAAACTGGGTTCAAGTGAACCGATTTTCAGGCAAATTTTGGTCGGTTTTCTAGCAAGGGTTAGGCTTAGCAAAAGTGATCATGATTTGGAATAAACCCATGGATATAATCCTTAGGGTGTATACAAACTAATACAAAAGAGAAATCAAGGTTAGGATGTGTTTAGGTGGGTTAAATAAACACAAACTTAAAACCGTGCAGATTAGAGCCTAATCTGACCAGTTTTGGAAAACTCCTTGTTTCTTCATCCTCTTGTGTGTATAACTGAAAACTAATGCTTGGACTTGAAATTACACATCTTGAGGATTCGAAAAATGTATAAATTCATCACTTCAGCATTAATATAGCTTAAGTTATGAATCAATCAAAACCGTGCTGTTTCTGGCTTGCTGGACAGTTTTGACACATCTTGGTAAATGGCTGATTTGAAGGACCAAATGAACTCCAAATTGGATGCAACTTGTCTTGTTGGAAATATGACATCTTGAAATTGAAATCCATACAAAAACATCAGGCCTAAACCATGAAGATGATTGTCAAAAATTGCTCACAAAATAGGGTCAGTGCTGGATTCTTCCCTTTTGTCATGCAATGAAACAACTAAAACAAAACTTGGATGATTTAATCACCCTTTAGCCAGCATATTAACATGGTCTAATTGATTTGATTCTTTCTAATCAAAGGGCATGGAGATATCTCCATCAAAAGTTATACGACTCTAACTATGATACTTGGAAACAGAAGATTCGGTATCTTCCGAAAGAAAGAGACTTATTGGAACACTTGACGGTAGCTAATTTTCCACCATCACACAAGTACAAGGATGGCAAGCCTGGCGATACCACTACTGCGCAGTATCAAGAAAGCTTGCAGGCCTACTAGGATTGGTCCAAGCTAGATGGATCGGAGGACATGCTTTACTATGTTGTACTGCATGTACGATGACCTAATTGGGGAGTTTGAGGCGTGTCCCACGGCTAAGGACATGTGAGACCAACTCAAAACTCGTTTTGGATAGACATCAGTTTTGGACCTAATTGTGGAGTTGCAATTGAAATGGATATAGTACAAAATGGATTCCAGTTGTACCTTGGTTAAGCATTTACGAATCATAAGTGCTATGATTCGTGATCTCAAGGTTGTTGGTAAGGATGTTTCTGAGGGGGAGAAAGTCTTGAATGTGATTTAGGCTATCCTTGATGAACCTGAGCATTGGGGTGATGTGAAGTTGGCCTTGACTCATTTTGAGCATTTAAAGACCTTCGTTGAGATCCAAAGCCACCTCGAAATGGAGGAGGAACATTTGAAAATGTTTGATACTCCTCACGTGGCTCTCGTTGCCAAGGGAAATAGGCCCATAAGCAATAAGAACAATCGAGGTAGGCAGTTTAAGAAAGGTTTACGCCCCCTCGAAAGGGCAGGCCAAAGGTTGGAATTGCCTAGAAAAAAAAGGCTAAAGGTAATGGAGAGAAGTGCTATAATTGTGGCAAGAAAGGTCATTATGCTCGAGATTGTCCAAAGCCTCAAAAGGTACATTTCTCCACTTATTCTCCTGAATTTTATGGATGTTCCCATGCATTAGTTGCTAATTCTTTTCCTAATTGGATTGTAGATATAGGAGCAAGCAAACATATAGTTTGGGATCGAGCTGGTTTCGTGGACTTTCACTGCTACCCCGTGGGTTCACAATCTATCAAGCTAGGAAACGACAGTGAAGAAGATGTTCTAGGTGGTGGAACGTACCAGCTCACATTACGAGGAGAAAATGAATTGCTCCTATTTGATGCTCTCTTCGCACCTGGGGTGCGAGTTTGCCTTTTATCTTTAGTTTCTTTAATGAAATTTGGTTTTGGTTTTAGTTTTTGTTCTGATGGTTTAAACATGATATACGGTGGCGATGTGTTTGGCCATGCAACTTTAAGAAATGATTTCCTTGTACTTGATTTGGATAATTGTTATAATAATTCTTCTTCCATCTTTGTCTCACATTTTGATTTTGATTCTGAATTAATTAAGTGGCATGCTAGACTTAGCCGTATTAGCCGCCAAGATATGATGAGTAGGCTAGCTAAAGAAGGTATTTTAGAGTTCAGACGGACTCACTAAGATTAAGTTGCCTAGATGTGAGTCATGTCTAGCTGGTAAGGCGATCGCGAAGCTTTTTGGTAAGGCTTCACGAGCGTCAAGCCCTTTAGAGCTAATTCACTCTTATATTTGTGGACCTATGAATATGGAAGCATGTCATTGGGCTTTCTATTTTCTAACTTTTATAGATGATTATTCAAGATATGGGTATGTATACCTATTATCACATTGCTACGAGGCACTTGATGTGTTCAAATGCTTTGTACCTAAGGTGGAGACCCAGTTGGAGTGGAGAGTTAAGATTCTTTGAACTGATCATGGTCATGAATACGTCTCACATCTATTTAAAGCATTTTTCGAGGAAAATGGTATATGAAGACAACTTATGATTCTTGGCACCCCATAACAAAATGATGTGGCAGAGTGTAGGAATCGAACATTGCTTGACATGATTAGGCCAATGATGGCACACACAGCCTCCCAATTAGTTTTGAGGGGGATGCGTCGCTCAAGGAAGCTTATATTCTTAACCGTGTGCCAGGTAAGAGCCTATCCACTCCATATGAGTTGTGGCATGTGTTGAGTTATTTTGATTACGTTTTGATGATAACAAATCCGAGTGTAAAAATTTGTCCAAGTAATGTTGCTCCAAACACGATCTCCAA
>JACYFF010031958.1:56432416-56556507 GCA_017589665.1 Selenicereus undatus
CCACAATTCACCCCCCCTCTTGTGGAAGTATACTCATAAATTCAACAGCATGGCAAAAATCACTCCTTAGAATATTTACGCCTATGGGGTTTGGCTGGTTATGTTCACAACCCAACTCATAAACATGAGAAGCTTGGTCTAAAGGCCACCAAAATTGTATTCATAAGGTATCCTGAACACTCTAAGGGGTATGTTATGTATGGAGAATGCCCTAATGGTGGCATGAGAGAAATAGACCCACGTAATGTTGAGTTTCTTAAGGATGAGTCCTTGAGCATTGTTGAAATAAAAAAGGACCTAGTGCTGTATGAGTTACAGCAAGATGATCTGCTACCTTTGGGTAAGGGGGAGAATTCAAGCACTTACCGTGTCACCAAGGATAGTGCTCTTCCATTCTCTGGAAGAGATGATGAGATTTTGCTTACCCAAGAGAATCAATCTTCTCCGATTCATGAACATGAGGTTAGTTCACTTGTTCATATTCCCACTTCTCCTCAGGATAGTGGGAGTGATTCTGCACCAATTGAGGATTCTACACATTCTAGAGATTGGGGGAGGAATATCTCAGTGGGTCAAATCAACATAGGTCTTATTCTTCGGAGACGTGAGCATGGAAGAATTCCTCGACGGTGTTTCCAAATTGAAGAGAAAATATTCTTGTGCACTTGTGTTGAATAGAGGAGCCTACCTCTTTTTAAGAGGCTATTGATTCACCATACCACAAAGAGTGGATGGACACCATAAGGGATGAAATGGACTCTATGGCGAGAAACGATATCTGGAAACTAATTGATTTCCTCCCTGACGTAAATCGATTGGAAATAAGTGGGTTTTCAAGATAAAACATCAGGTTAATGGATCAGTTGACAAGTTTAAGGTCCGTTTAGTGGCCAAGGGGTTTACCCAAATTGAGGGGGTCGACTATGAAGAGAATTTTTCTCCTATGGTGAGAATTGCCTTTGTTCATCTACTTTTGGCCCTGGTTGCCCATTTGAATTTAGAATTATTCCAAATACACATAAAGACTGCTTTTCTTAATGGAAATCTTGAAGAAGAGATTTGCATGGATCAACCTATTAGTTTCGTATCAAAAGGTCAAGAGCAAAAAGTTTGTCATCTTAAAAGATCTATTTATAGTCTCAAGCAATCTTCTAGAGCGTGGTATTTCAGATTCCATGAAGCCATTATCTCTTTTGGCTTAAAGGTGGTATCTGAAGATTACTGTGTGTATGTCAAGAAAACTACAAAGGGGATTATGTTTCTTACTTTGTATGTTGACGACATACTATTGGCTAGAAATAATATGGAGATGATCCAGACCACTAAGCAGTGGTTATCATCCATCATTGAGATGAAGGACATGAGTGAGGCTAGGTATGTCCTAGGCATAGAAATAACTCAGAACCATTCCAAGAAGCTTCTTGGTTTGAGTCAAGAAGCATACATTAATAAAATCTTGGAACATTTTCTAATGCATTATTCTAAATTCGTGGACACTCCAGTTTAAAAGGGTATAATCTTAAGTCTCAATCAGTGCCCTAAAACAGATAATGAAAAGGAGAGAGTGAGCAATGTCCCTTATGCAAGTGTAGTGGGGAGCTTAATGTATGCCATGTTGTGTACATGGCTAGACATTTGCTTTGCGGTTGGTTTGGTAAGTCATTACTACAGTCACCTAGGGCTTGCTCATTGGCAAGTCGCCAAGAGAATTTTTCGATGCCTACATGGTACAAATGATATGATCCTTTGCTACCAAGCTGGGGACCTCAAGTTAAGAGGATATTCAGATGCTGATTGGGGTGATGATATGGATGAGTCCAGGTCTACCTCAGGATATGTATTCACCCTAGGCGGGGGAGCCATATCTTGGTGCAGTAAGAAACATGATTGCATAGCACAATCAAATATGGAAGCAGAGTATGTCCCTTATTGCCTTGCCACTCAAGAGGCACTCAAGAGGCAATATGACCGACGCGTTTTCTCTAGGATCTTAATCTCAGTCATAGAGTTGATGATCCTGTAGAATTGATGCGCTATAATACTGCTGCTATCTAGTTTGCTAAAGATCCAAAGTTCCATAGGAAGACTAAGCATATCCAGAGGCATTATCATTTTGTATATATCTACAAGTAGGATGAAAGCTGATCCTTTACCTAAGCCTATTCTTAGAGATGCTTTTAAAGCTCATGTGATGAGCTTAGGTTTGCGTAGGACTTACTTTTTAGATGTATCTAAGTGTATGATGGACATGTTTTTCCTTGTATTAAATATTTATGAAATAAAGAGTGATGTTTCTTTTCAGATGTTCATAAATATGCAAGCACATTGTAATGTCACCAGGTTTCTAATTGACCTAGTCACATAGGCAATCACCCTGACGCTTGAGTAGCAGACAGGATAAGATTGAATCATATTGGCACTAGGTTTACTCTTACTAGGAGTGTATGAATAAAAGAACATAGTCGCCTTAGTAAGTCTAAGATGAGACTCAAGAGAGCCAAATATGAAATAAGTTTTCATATAGAAGCCTTATAGCTGAATCTTGGGTACTGAGGTTAACATTAGGTATGTTGATCTAGTAAATCAGGTTGGTTTTTTAGGTAAAAGTCAAACTTATGATTCACATGGCATAGAAGAGTGACATGCCCACCTTAGTGGGATGCCATGACACACCTTCATACTGTGTGTGCTAAATGTCGATCTATTTGATGAGTGATAAGTGAGTTCCCTTTCCTTGTCACTATGTGACCCTCATTGGCAATACTCTGTGGCTTAGAGTTCTAATAAGAAGTCCAAGCATGATGTTGCTACCTTAATGCGTTTTCCAAGGACTATGATGTATACGGTCTAGCGGGACACATTAAGAAAGTAGTTATGCTAAGATGGTTATTTTAATTGTTTAAGGAAGAATCATTTTCCCATTACCATATCAAGCCCATGCGATTATATTCAATATATAATCAATTGATATATCAAGTATAAAGGGATAGTGTATGTCATTGGTGATGTTTTTTAATGATTCGAGGTATTGGTTTTTTATGAAAGTGTTATGTCACTTAGGTAGTGACTTGATATAGTATTGTTATTTTTGTTTTTGGTCGCATGCTCTATTCTCAGTGTGAAACGTGAGGAAATTTCCTGGCAAAGAAACATGAGATATGTGGTTTTTGTGATCGAGGGGGAGCTGTTGACCAATGTGTAACGCTCACACTAGATGCCCATAATCAACCATTGATTCTTTGATTTTGCTTAAGGCTATGTGCTCCTATAAATAGGTGTGTGGAACACAGGGGTGAGACACACAACCAATCAGAAAACACTTCCCTAGATCTATTCATCTGTCTGCCCTTCCCTCACATAAACTAACCATCTTCAAGGCTCGGGTTTTGGATCGTGAATCTCCTGTGACTCTAGTAGCCACCATAATCGTAGGTAGTAATCAGAAGGCATAAGATCCCAGTTCAATTTCCGCAATCAATGTAATCTCTATTACCAATATATGCAAATGCAAAAAATGTTCTTATTGCTTGTGCTAACATGTAATATATGGTTAAAATTGAGGCTTAAAGAGATGGACACAACTGCTTACATCACCAATAGTGTGTCTTATTTTTCAAGGAGTTCACATTTATGAACTTCATGGTTAAGCGTACTTGCTATGGGTTGGTCATATATGGATGATGAAAGAGATTCTTTCAAAAGATATATGAGCCTCAAGAGGCTAAGAGAAGAGTTTTTATGAGCCTCAAGAGGCTAAATGAAGTGTTTTCAAAGAAAAGAAAGAAAGTTTACTATGCATGACTTGTGCATATCATATGAATGAGATCTAAGTAAAGTATCAAAAGTATTATGTGCATGTTCCAAGTATAACTTGTGAATGAGATGCTAAGTAATATACGTTTACGAAAAAGAAAGTCTTATGAGCATATTTCATGCATACTCTATGAATGAGATTTGATTGAGACTTGAAATGTCTATGTCTTATGCACCTCATATGGACAGAGTTTCTCCTAAAAACTGACCGTTCCCAGGCTATAAGCCTTACAAGAATTTCCTGCAAATTAACGGAAGCGTAAAACATTTAAAACAAGCTCAACGACCACACGCCGAAGTTCACAACTCAACAAGCCACTTGCTCGGAGTACACAAACCAGAATAGTTCATGAATAAGGAAGAAATGGAAGATACAACTCAACGGTTCACACAACCGGAGTACTGGGGTTTACATCCCAGAATTTAGGTAGAAAGTTAAGAAAACGTAACGCTTTCGGCCCTAGGGGCTGGGGGTGTTACAGATGACCACATCAAAAGTTATCCTAGGTAGCGTGGAAGTGAGGACAGTGCATGTCGGAAAGTCTTGTAGTGGTTCATTTGGCCAGTCTTTGATCCCTGAAACTATTTTTGGTAACTGTCTGTAATGTGGGAAGGGGCCAATTATCCTAGATAGCGTGCAAGTGAGGACAATGCATGTTGGAAAGGCTTATAGTGGTTCATTTGGCTAGTCTTCGACTCCTGAAACTGTTATTGGTAACTGTGTGTAAGCTAGGAAGGGTCTAGGCGTTATAGGTGATATCAGAGCAAAAGCATTGTAGTCGAATGATCGTGGGGTTGACTCAATGTTCCATGAGGCCTGCCAAGCGGTATTTTTTCATGGAGTTAGTCGTAGAATGGATTAGAGCTTCGATTTTAGATTCACTAATAAATTTTCAACCTAATGTACAAACCTTATAATTCAATATAAATTGCCCGAATCCTTAAACTGAAGGGACAGTTGTAGGACATAGAATTTAACTTCTAAGAAGGGAAAGTGTTCTTCTCTATAAAATTATAATTTCAAACATCCTGAATGGATATTAATAAATGGTTGCGAATTACAAGACATGACCAAGGGTTGAAGGTAGGACCTGATGAATGGTGGAAAGCAGCATTAAGCCACCTGCTTCAAAAGTAGTCTAAACTATAAGTGAATGTATAAAATTCTTATATTTTCTAGTTGCAAGGAAATAATGATTTTTTGAATCTAGGTCTTATTTAGTGAGACAACTAGTACGAAAAATATTTTTGGCTTCACTTATTCGTAAAACATTCTTGTAATGAAAGTGAAAATAACATAGCACGTATCATGGGAAGTGCAAAGGAATTATAGCCGAGAAGAATGATAATAATAACGAAAAGGCGTTAAATGAATTACATTCTTTGATTAACGACCCTCATGACCTACCAAGATATGAATGGTAAGGGGTCAGGTGACCAAACTTTGCATAATATGCCACCAAACCTTAGTGGAGTGCCCCCAATTCCCCCTGAGTTGGCTAATAACATTGGAAATCCTAATTACTGGCATACTTTGATGTCTGATCCTATGAAACGAATTCCCCTAGCACCTATTGAAATCCCTCCTAAGGATGATAAACTAGAGAATAGGATAGCTCGAGACAACCTTAGAGTCTATGATGGAAAGCATGACCTAGTAGAACTTGAAGAATGGATTCGAGGGGTGGAAAAAATTTTCACTGTAGTTGCTGTTCTAGAGGATAAAAAGGTGAATATTGGGACATTTTACCTCACTGGCGAAGCTGATATTTGGTGGAACATTGTTAAGGATAGGCTCTTATGGCTGGACTTCTCTTGGAGTAGATTTCTGGAAAAACTGAGAGCCAAATTTTACCCAGTTGTGGTTGAATGACAGAAGGAGAAAGAATTTATGGAACTAAAGATGAGTGGTAGTATAACTATGATGCAATATGTTGGCAGGTTTACAGAATTATCAAGGTTTGTTTCGGAGTTGGTGTCGTCTAAAAAACTAAAGATGAGAAGATTTGAAGAGGGATTAGCATTCTATATTCGCAACTAGCAGTTGGTCAACCAATCCTTACCTATCAAGAGTTACATGAGCGAGTAATTGAAGTGGAACAAGTGAAGAATGAGTTGAGGGCCTTGAACCCAATTAATCAGAAGAGGAAGTGGACCGAACAGGGAGCTCCAAGGGAGAGTGTAAACAAGACGAAATCTACTCTTGGTCCTCCCAAGAGTCTTCCTTTAGGCTTAGCAGAGCCCTGTGAGAAATGTAGAAAAGTTAAACACACCACTCCGGAATGCCGAGTGGGAACTAACAAAAGCATGTGGTGTGATAGCCCGGAGCACCTCATTACTGCATGTCCTCAAAGACTGAAGGCTGTATACAGGGGCTCCCACCTTTAAGGGTCGCAACTGTAGAAAGGGCGTATGTGTTGAGCAAGAAAGAAGCTGCCATTTTGTGTACTATTTGATTCAGTAGCCACTCATTCATTTATATCCACTCGATCTCCCATGCGACTGATTCTTGAAAATAAGCAAAAAAAAACCAATTATAGAATCAAGTTACCCAATGACTCTAGACTTGAGAGTCCTATCTATTATAAACTTGTCCCAATTACTATTAGTGGGAGGTATTCCCTGAAGTTCTGATTTAGTTTGACTCATCAGACTTGGATATCAATTTGAAAATGAGCTGGTGGCGTACTTATGGAACCAAGATAGATTGTGAGGACCATAAGGTTATCTCAAGGGATGAACGAGGGAGAGAAATATGTTTTATGGAAAAAGAGAGGAAAACCTTGTCCTTTAAATTCTGTTATGATGGCAAGTGAGCTCTTATGTCAAGGATATATTGGGTATCGGTGTTATGCTATTGATCCTCAACCGAAGGAAGAAAAAGCAGAAGATATCCCTGTAGTTGTGAATTTAGAGATGTTTTCCTGAAGAGTTACCAGGACTGCCGCGCAAAGAGAAATTAATTTTGAGATCGAATTAATTCTTGGTGTCCCACCTATCTCTAAAGCCCTATGGTGTATGGCCCCAACAGGGCTTAGAAAACTGAAGATTCAGTTTGATAAGCCGTTATAGAAGGGATTTACTAGACCAAGTGTGTCACCATGGGGTGCCCTAGTTCTATTTTTAAAGGAAAAGGATGGAACCTTGTGGTTATGTGTCGATTACAGAGAGTTGAATAAGATCACCATCAAGAACAAGTACCTATTGCCCCGAACAGATGGTTTATTTGATCGACTATAAGGAGCAGGAGTCTTTTCCAAGATTTATTTGAGATCAGAATACCGTCAACTTAAGATTTTACTTGAAGATATTCCCAAACCGCATTTAGGACCAAGTTTGGGTCACTATGAACCCATTGTGATGCCGTTTGGCTTGACTAATGGCCCCTCGACCTTCATGGATCTTATGAATAGAGTTTCAGACCCTATTTAGACAAGCTTGTGGTGGTGTTTATGGATGATACCTTGATATACTCCAGAGACAGAGATGAACTCATTTCTCATTTACGGACAATATTACAGACCTTAAGGGGACACCAATTATATGGCAAATTAAGGAAGTGTGAGTTCTTGTTATAAGAAGCGATATTTTTGGAACATGTGGTTTCAAAGGAAGGGATTAAGGTTCATTTGCAGAAGGTGAAAGCAATGACAAAGTGCCCAAGACTTGCCAATGTTATTGAGGCTAGAAACGTTTTGGGCTTAGCTGGGTATTATTAAGTTTTTGGAGGGATTTTTCAAAGATAACATCTTCCCTGACCAATTTGTTGATGGAAGATACTACATTAGCAAGAAGATAAAGTGGTAGGTTATGCCTCCTGACAGTTTAAGCATTATGAGAGGAATCACCTACCCATGACCCAGGACTGGCGGTTGTGGTTTTTGCACTGAAAATTTGGAAACATTACTTGTATGGAGTACCTTATGAGATCTATATTGATAATCAAAGCTTGAAGTACATTTTCACCTAGAAGAAGCTCAATCTGACACAAAGGCATTGGCTATGATTGTTTAAAGTTTATGACTTGTCGATCCAATATCACACAGGAAAGGTAAATGTTGTGGCAGATGCCCTGACTAGGAAGCCACAACAAAACCTAAACACTGTAGTGATTATTCAGTTGAAACTCTTTAGAGTGCTTGAGAACCTAGGTGTTCAATTAGTGTCACATGGGCAAGTGTTAAAAATGTCAATGGATCTAACTTTTTAAAGTTGGAGCCTGTAGTACTTCACGACCTGTGACGAACATTTGCATTTGAAGAAAGCATGAAACTCCCAACGATCGATGTTGTGACAGTATTGGCAGAGAAATCTACATGAAACATCCATGTAAAATGACGCCCACATTGACGACAAAATCATCTTTTGGGTCATGAAGATTTTCTGCAACATTCAATGAGGCCCATGTAGGTCTCGAACCAGACTATTAGAACTGATAGAAAAGCTATGCTGATAAATGGGGATCCTTAGAGTTTCAAGTAGATGATAAGGTTTTTCAAAAAGTTTCAGCAACTAAGGATATAAGGAGGTTGAACTGCGAGCTAAATTGAGGCGAAGATCTATTGGACTATAAATGTTTATTAAAAGATTGAATCTCATAGCTTGTCGACTAGATCTGCTTATATAACTCAAACACGAGCAATAACGTGTTCCTTACCTTACAACACAGGCAGTACGTTTCCACAAGCCAAGTACCCCCACCTATTTGAGATAAACTGATGTTTCTCGCGAGGGACTATGCTAAAACTCAATTCAAGAGTGAAAGCTTAAAACTAAGAGAGAGTACAATCAAGGAAAACTTAAGAGAATGGCACGTTAAGAGCTGGTTGTGAATCAGCAAAACTGTAAGGAAAGGGATGGATTTTAGAATCAAGGGATTCTAAATGGGAAAAGGAAAAGAAAGTTGATGTATCTTCAAGGGATTGAATGAAAACTCACATTATAATTCCAAGTATACACGGTTTATGTAAACTGAAATCTAGCTAAGTTAACACGCAGCTATGAGATAATCAATGGTAGATGGATAGTCTAAACCTTTGTTTGGATACAGAAACACCACCAAACTAAATTTTAGGGCCCTTAAACTTGATTAAGATATAGAAACGGCACTTAAACAAGATTAGGACTAAGCTTGAACACCACCCTAACCGGCCTAGTTAAGGATAAGCAAGTTTAGTGTTTGAATGTGCAAAAGCACGAAAGCAAGAATGCTCTCAACTGGTTTTTTGATTCAAAATTTGAGTTATTCTGCCCATGGCCATGAGTAGCCTATTAACACAAGCGTAGCAAGTACCTAAGCAAGTAAACAAACACCTAAGGTTTCCTTCCTAGGGAGGAAACATCTTAACCTAAGCTATTCTCCACGGTTAGCACTAAACCGTGTACTAACTTGATTAACTTAAGTAAATTACAATCAAAATGTTAAAGAAAGCAAGACAAATGATGCTTACAACTTTAATTACATAAGATTAAGTCCTAATACAACCATATTTCTAGCAAATAAAAGGGAACCGGCCGTAAAGTAGAAAACACTTTTCGGCTAGCCAATTAGCTTCAAGAGACATCCCTTTTGCTGTTTTGCTTCCCATTGGTTGTTCTTCCCCAAAATTCTTCCTTTTGCAGCTGATGATTGTTCTTCTAGAGACCTTGGGACGTGTACCAATCTAGACAGCAAGCTAGAAACCAAGCAAACCCATGGATGAAGGTAAAATGGCCGGTTGCAGCAAACTGGGTTCACTGGGCAGATTTTAACCTAGTTTTTAGACTTGAATTCAACTTAGCAAAAGTGGTCATGATTTGGATTTCAGGACATGGGGGGAAACCTTAGGTTGTGTACAAACCCCCCTGCAAAGAAATCAAGGTTAAATCATGTTTAAGTGGGAGATTTTCACTAAAATATTTTACCATGCAGTTTTGGACCAAAACTGGTAGGGTTGATAAAATGGCTTGATTTCTTCACTTCGACTAAGCATGATTGGTTTTTCTTGCTTGGACCTGAAAGTCAACATCTAGGGGAACCCAAAAATGTAAAAATCCAAGATGTAAATCATAATTTAGCTTAACTAATCACATACCCAAAATAGGGTACATTCTGGTTGAACTGGGTAGTTTGCATAGCTTGGATTTAATGGATGATTTGAATGGGTAAATGAAGTCCAAACGGGTTGAAACTTATTTTTCTGGAAAGCTGACTTCTTGAGCTTCAAATCCAATGCAAAATATTGGACTTAAACCTCAAAGAGGCCTAAGTAATTAAGCTCTCAAAACTGGGTTTGCTTTTGGAAGCAACCCGTGACCTGTTGTTTTTCTTCTTAAACAAAATGTGGATGATTTATTCCCACTCTGGCCAGCAAAATAAATTTACCTTGACTGATTTGCTTCTCTAAATCAAGGGGCATGTTGGGATCTCAATCATAAAATTGCATGTTTTGTCAAAGCTCATAAGTTTTCAAGGACGAAACTCTTTGAAGGGGGAAGACTGTAATAGCCCGAACCAAAATCATGGTTATTTATTTAATTAAGCCAACTTATTAATTTCTTCGAATTTAATCATCACATTTAATCGTCCAGATTGGGAAAAATTCATTTAGGGTCCCTACTTTACAATTCGGGTTTTAATTATCGTAAAATTTCAGGTGAACCGATAGTAAGGCATGACAAATATGGTTTAAGAGGTTAAGTTATTTTTCATAGCATCACAGAAATTCCTTTTGAATCACTTCATTACGAGTTGTGTGGAAAACATTATGGCCGTTTTGCTAAGACTGCGTAAGATAGACTGAAGCTGTGCATAGTTGTGTTCAAGCCCAATTTTAGGAAGCCTATTTGTGGGAATTTTGTTTTGCCCTATGAATGATCGTGTTCTGGGACTTCTTAAGCTTTTCATATTGGGGTTTTAGAGCTCAATTGGAGGTCGGGTGGAAAGATATTAATTCTCTAAAGTAAGCCCTCAAACGGTAATATGAGGGAAGAGAGAGATCGTGATATTTGGAAATATTATCAGGAGTCTCTATATAATTATGGATATTGCAAAGAAATTTCAAATTTTAGTGAGTTCAGCAACTTTGATTTTGTATAGAAGCTTACTTGAGCTAGAAAACCCAGTTAAGTGGGTGTGAGAATGAGATTTGAGAAGTTGAGAGGGTAATGATACAAGATTGGGGGTCTATCGGGCTAAGCTATGGTTATATGAGTTTTCTTGAACCTCACAACACCCCTTTTGGCAATAAACCTT
The DNA here is from genome assembly GCA_017589665.1 of Selenicereus undatus. Lineage (NCBI taxonomy): Eukaryota > Viridiplantae > Streptophyta > Magnoliopsida > Caryophyllales > Cactaceae > Selenicereus > Selenicereus undatus. The sequence goes on from JACYFF010031958.1 coordinate 56,443,464, forward strand.
TTGTTTTCCATTTCATAAACATAAAAAACCCCATATTCCATTTATATCCATCAGAGTCTTTTCATTATCACCTCAAGTAGTTCATTTTGTTCTATTTTGCTCTAATTTGTTTCACTTTGAGTTCAATGACCCTAACTTATTTGGTTTTCAAATCATTTTAGTGTAACTTATCTTATACAGAATTGTTTGAATCGTGGATACCCTTTCAATTAATCAATTTTTATTAAAGTTACAAATTATTTGAATTGCGGATACCCTTTTAATTAATCAATTTCCCTTAAAGTTACAAAGTATGGGAGTGAATGTTGTTTACTTATAACTGCATTTACCTACAATTACATTTCTTAAGCATAAACGAGGCCTAATCCGTCGTTTTCATTGTGCATAAGTATTATCAGGTGAGATTGCGTTTTAATAACTTCAGGCATGTTCATTGCCTGTGTCCCTGAAAATGAGTACGTATTTGTCAAAAATTATAATGTTTTGATGAGTACATCAGTGAATAAACTTAATCAGTGATTGTCACATAATTAGCGACCCCATAAGTTACCAATTACAGGGCATTGACCTTTAGTTACCCGAGTGGCTTTAGGCCAGCTCCCCTGATCGGCTTGGCAGGTGTACACCTATCTATAGATCGTAACCATATCAACAGGGTTCACTATCAGATAATAACTAGCAATGCAATTTTACATTAATCTCATTCACTATTTTAACTTTAAAATGAACTGCAAAGTGGGGGCCCAACCACTTTATGTAGAGATCATTTAACAATACAGGAATGCATGTACTGAGATTAGGTTTACATTTCAAAATGTTTTTCATGTTTTGTTTCAGGCAAATGCTCAGTGAATCGCCCTCATGCTAGCAAACCAGCTGAAGAGCATAAGTTGAGTCAGGGAATCTGGATGGATCAGCAATGATATAGTACATGTATATTTTGGAGCTGTATTTTGAAATCTTCAGTCGATGGAGGTGTAGATTATATGGTGAATTGTTTTACTGTGGTGTATAAACCATTGGTGGGTTTACAGTTGATTGTACATGGTTTGATAATGTGTGAATGTGTATGGTTGAAGCTATACCAAACTACGTTATTTCTGGTGCACATACTTCAAGCCTTGTCCTTTTGGACGACGATAATGCCCCCATCTTCAAGTTTATTAGTCCTAATTCAGGGATTTATTAAGGAGAATGCAAATAGTAAAATATGTGCATTTTGGGGCATTATAGTTTTTGGTATCAGAGTTTGTTTTGATCTTCCTTGATGGGATACGGAGTATGGAGCGTAGAGTTAGGAGAGTGAGAAAGTTGGTTAGTGAGGGTTATTACGATATTGTTGGAGATTTGTGTTAATAGTAATGTCTGCCTATCTCTCTCATGTTCTTCTCTTATATTCTGCTTGTTAGATGGATCCATATGCAGTGAGCATCTTGCCGGTAACTTTTATGGCTACTCATATCTCTTTACTACATGCTAGTATGGTAGTCCACATGTAGAACCCTTTTCCTGATTTTTATAGCGTTATAGTCCGTACATGTAGGCTATTATGTATGCTTATCTTATATGGTGCTTTTGGTGAAGCGATTGAATTACTTTGTTTATTGAATAATCAGAATGTCTGAACCTATGCAAGACAATGCGAAGACCCACATAGGAGATAACTTAGACCACGGGCAGGGGTCAGGTGACTAAACTTCGCATAATATGCCACCAAACCTTAGTGGAATGCCCCAATCCCCCCTGAGTTGGCTAATAACATTGGAAGCCGTAATTGCTAGCATACTTTGGTGTCTGAGCTTATGAAACAAATTCCCCCAGCACCTATTGAAATCCCTCCTAAGGATGATAAACTAGCAGATAAGGTAGCTCGAGACAACGCTAAAGTCTATGATGGAAAGCATGACCCAGTGGAACTTAAAGAATGGATTCGAGGGATGGAGAAAATTTTCACTATAGTAGAGGTTCCAGAGGTTGGAAAGGTGAATATTGGGACATCTTTCCTAGTGGGCGAAGACTGTTAAGGATAGGCTCTTAGGGCCTGACTTCACTTGGAATAGATTTCTAGAAGAATTGAGAGCTAAATTTTACACTATTGTGGTTCAACGGCAGAAGAAGAAAGAATTTATGGAACTGAAGATGACTAGTTATAACTGTGATGCAGTATGCTAGCTAGTTTACAGAATTATCCAGGTTTGTTTCGAAGTTTGCATCATTTGAAAAACTAAAGATAAGAAGATTTGAAGAAAGATTAGCTTTCTATATTCACAACCAACTAGGTGGTCTACTAATACTTTCCTATCAAGAGGAATATGATCAAGCAGTTGAAGTGGAACAAGTGAACACTGAGTTGAGGGCCTTGAATCCGATTAATCAGAAGAGGAAGTGGATCAAACAGGGAGCTCTGGGCGAGAGTGTAAAGCAGAAGAAATATGCTCCCGGTCCTCCCAAGAGTCTTCCTGCAAGCTTAGCAGAGCCCTGTGAGAAATGTGGAAAAATTAACCACACCACTCCCGAGTGCCGAGTGGAAACTAACAAACGTATGTGGTGTGGCAGCTCGGAGCACCTCATTGCTGCCTCTACTCAAAGACTGAAGGCTGTAGACAGGGGCTCCCGCCTCCAAGGCTTGCAGCTGTATGAAAGGTATATGTGTTGAGCAAGAAAGACGAAGCCACTATTTTGTGTATTATTCGATTCAGTATCCACTCATTCATTTATATCTACTTGATCTTTCATGACATTGAAGCTTGAAAATGAGGAGATAGAAATCAATTATAGAATCAAGTTACCCAATGACTTTAGACTTGAGTGTCTTATCTATTATAAACTTGTCCCAATTATTATTGGTGGGAAGTATTCCTTGAAGTTCTGATTCAATTTGAGTGTCTTATCTATTATAAACTTGTCCCAATTATTATTGGTGGGAAGTATTCCTTGAAGTTCTGATTCAATTTGACTCGTTAGACTTTGATATCATTATGAAAATGAGCTCATTGTGTACTTATGGGGTCAAGATAGATTGTGAGGACCTTAAGGTCATCTCAAGGGATGAATGAGGGAGAGAAATATGTTTTATGGAAAAAGAGAGGAAAACCTTGTCCTTTAAATTCTGTTATGATAGCAAGTGAGCTCCTATGTCAATGATATATTGGGTATTGGTGTTATGTTATTGACCCTCAACTGAAGGAAAAAAAAAACAGAAGATATCCCTGTAGTTGTGAATTTAGAGAAGTTTTCCTGAAGAGTTATCGAGACTGCAATGCAAAGAGAAATTAATTTTAAGATCGAATCAATTCCTGGTGTGCCACCTATCTCTAAAGCCCTATGTGGAATGGCCCTAACAGAGCTTAGAAAACTGAAGATTAAGTTAGATAAGCCATTATAGAAGGGATTCACAAGACCAAGTGTGTTACCATGGTGCCCTAGTTATATTTTTAAAGGAAAAGGATGGAACTTTGTAGTTATCTGTGGATTACAGAGAGCTGAATAAGATCACCATCAAGAACAAATAGCCATTGCCCCGAACAGATGGTTTATTTGATCGACTATAAGGAGCAGGAGTTCTTTCCAATATTTATCTGAGATCATGATGCTATCAACTTAAGATTTTACTTAAAGACATTCCCAAACCGCATTTAGGAGTAGGTTTGGGCCACTATGAACCCATTGTGATGCCGTTTGGCTTGACCAATGGCCCCACAACCTTTATAGATCTTATGAATAGAGTTTCAGACCCTATTTAGACAAGCTTACGGTGGTTTTTATGGATGAAATCCTTATATACTCCAGAGACAGAGATGAACTCATTGCCCATTTACGGGCAGTGTGACAGACCTTGAGGGGACACCAATTATATGGCAAATTAAAGAAGTGTGAGTTCTAGTTAGAAGAAGTGGTATTTTTGGAACATGCGGTTTCAAAGAAATGGATTAAGGTTGATTTGTAGAAGGTGAAAGCATATACAGAGTGCCCAAGGCCCACCAATGTTATTGAGACTAGAAACATTTCGAGTTTAGCTGGGTATTGTTAAGTTTTGGGAGGGATTTTTTAAAGATAACATCTTCCCTGACCAACTTATTGAAGGAAGATATTAAGTTAGCAATAAGATAAAGTGGTAGCTTATGCCTCCGGACAGTTCAAGCCTTATGGGAGAAATCACCCTACCCATGATCCAGGACTAGCGATTGTGGTTTTCGCATTGAAAATTTGGAAACATTACTTGTATGGAGTACCTTATGAAATCTATACTGATCATCAAAGTTTGAAGTACATTTTCACTCAGAAGAAGCTCAATTTTAGACGAAGGTGTTGACTATAATTGCTTGAAGATTACGACTTACAGATCCAATATCGACCAGCAAAGGTAAATGTTGTGGCAGATGCGCTGACTAGGAAGGCACAACAAAACCTGAACACTGTAGTGATTACTTAGTTAAACCTCTTGAGAGGGCTTCAGAACCTAGGTGTTCAATTAGTGTCACATGGGCAAGCAGCTAAAAATATCAATGGATCCAACTTTTTTAAGTTAGAGCTTTTAGTACTTCATGACCTATGACCAACATTTGCATTTGAACAAAGCGTGGAGCTCCTGACAGTCAATGTTGTGAAAGTACTAGCAGAGAAATCTATATGAAACATCAGGGTAAAATGACGCACACATTGATGACAAAATCATCTTTTGGGTTATGAAAATTTTCTTCAACATTCAATGAGGCCCATGCAGCTCTCGAATCAGACTATTGGAATCGATGGAAAAGCTATGCTGATAAAAGGGGATCCCTAGAGTTCCCCGTAGATGATAAGGTTTTTCAGAAAGTTTTATAAGGAGGTTGAACTGCGAGCTAAATTGAGGCCAAGATCTATTGGACCATACAAGTTTATTGAAAGATTAAATCCCATAACTTGTCGACTAGATCTGCCAATATAACTCAAACACAAGCATAATGGGTTCTTTACCTTACAACACAGGTAGTACGTTTCAGATCCTAACCATGTTGTCTTAACCAAATCCATTGTCGTCAATGAGGGTATATTGTTTGAAGTGCACCCAGTCTAGATACTAGATCATAGGATTAAGTTAGTACGCATCAAGCAGATACTTTTAATCAAAGTACACTGGGCAAATCATACCTTCTCAGAAGCCATTTGGGGAAAACAGAGGATAAGATGCAAGCCAAGTACCCACACCTATTTGAGATAAACTTGCATGTTTTGTCAAAGCTCCTAAGTTTTCGAGGATGAAACTCTTTAAGGGGGGAGGACTGCAATGGCCCGAACCTAAATCATAATTATTTATTTAATTAAACCACCTTAATTTCTTTGCATTTAATTATCACATTTAATCATCCCGATTGGAAAAAATTCATTTGGATCCCCACTTTGCAATTCGGGTTTTAATTATCGTAAAATTTTGGATGAATCAATAGTAGCCCATGATAAATATGCTTTAAGAGGTTAAGTTATTTTTCATAAAATACAAAAATTTAATTTTGAGCTATGAAAAATTTCAATCGCGTAAAGTGTATATTTACGGCCCAAACTCATTTAGGTCCAATTTCGGCCCAACAAGCTATTACTTCATTTTACCTGACTGCACCGTTGAATGTGTTTAATTTCGATTGGCTTAAGCTACTTTTGTTAGATACAAACTCAACCAAGTAAAACTTAGATAATTTTCATCCAAGTAAAAACATCATAAAATATCAAATCTCTCTTTTTCCTCCTCCCACCCCCCCACATGGCAGCCCCTCCTTCTTCCCTTAGCTACTGAATTTGCTACTGCCACCACCATTTTCAGCCACCAAACAGCTACCAACGACCACGATAGCCACCACTCACACTCCCACAAGCATCAAACATCACTTACACCTCTTCCTTCAAGCACAAAGCGAGTGAACCCTAACCCTATCTTGTTGATTCCTGGTTTTGATTTTTGTTTGTGTTGATTTGATTTTTGATCATGTAATCTTGAGAGAAATAAGAATTGTTTTTTGATGTTTTGATGGATTGGTTAATCTTGAAAGCAAGTAAAGATCGAGGTTGTTCATGATCATGCAAGCTTAAGTTAAAATAATGTTTATGGATTGTTTTGTATTTGATTTGGTAATCTTTAGCACTATAAATGATTATGGTGGTGTTGGTGTGGTTTTGGATGAGTTAAAGGTGAATCTAAGTCGGTCATAAGCTAGGGTTTTAATGATTTTGTATGGTTTTGTTAACTCTTGGGATCAAGCATCTTATTTGTGTGTACTTGGATGATAAATGAATCTTTGATATGTCATTTAACTTGGAAAATAACTTGAGGTGATTTTTGTATAAAGGGGTGGGCTATAGAATTTCCCCAACTAATTAAAAGAGGTCATTTTTGTTCATTTAGCAAGTAAGTAAGATTATGGATGTGTTTTAAGTGATTTGGTAAAGAGGAGAATTAAGAATTAGATAAAGACAATTATGGAGTAATTTGGAGTAATATAGCTATGTAAGGGGATGAGAAGGAACAAGGCATTGTTAAATGATTTTAATAAGTGATTTTAGAGGGAAATTATTTGGAGAGAAGGGGGAAAACAAGGACAGTAGGGTTGTGAACACGCCCGATACAGAGGTATCTTTGCGATTAAACTAGTGCTGTTTGGCCCATCACAAACTTTTGATTTTTAGTGGGTAGATAGATCAATGCGTTATCTTTCAAATTCCTTTTGAATCACTTCATTACGAGTTGTGTGGAAAACATTATGGCCATTTTGCTAAGATTGCGCAAGATAGATCGATGTTGTCCACAGTTGTGTTCAAGCCTACTTTTAGGAAGCCTATTGTGGGAATTATGTTTTGCACTGTCAATGAATGTATTGCAGGGCTTCTTAAGCTTTTCATATTGGGGTTTTATAGCTCAATTGGAGGTTAGGGGTGAAATATATGAATTTTCTAAAGTAGACCCTCAAACAATTATATGAGGGAAGAAAGAGATCATGACATTTAGAAATATTATCAGTAGTTTTTGTATAATTATGGACATTGCAAAGAAATTACAAATTTTAGTGAGTTCCACAACTTTGATTATGTATAGAAGCTTAGTTGGGTTGGAAAACCAAGTTAAATGGGCATGAGAATGAAATTTGAGAAGTGGAAAGGGTAATGACATAAGATAGGTCTATCAGGTCAAGCTAAGGTTATATGAGTTTTCTTGAACCTCATAACCGCCCTCTTGGCCATAAACCTTTTGTTATCCACCTCATAAATATAAAAAGCAAATATTCCATTTATATCCATTAGAGTCTTTTTATTATCACCTCAATTAGTTCATTTTGTTCTATTTTGCCCAAATTTGTTTAATTTCGAGTTTAATGGCCCTAACTTATTTGGTTTTGAAATCATTTTGGTGTCACTTATCTTATATTGAATTGTTTGAATCGTGGATACCCTTTTAGTTACTCAATTTCCATTAAAGTTACAAATTACTTGAATCGTGGATACCCTTTTAATTAATCAATTTCCCTTAAAGTTATAAATTGTGGGAGTGAATGTTGTTTACTGACTGTATTTTCCTATAACTACATTTCTTAAGCAGAAATGCGGCCTAGTCTATTGTCTTCAATGTGCATAAGTATTATCAAGTGAGATTGCATTTTAATAACTTCAGGCACGTTCATTGCCTGCATCTTTGGAAATCAACACGTATTTATCAAAATTATAATGTTTTGGTGAGTACATCAACAAATCAGTTTAATCAGTGATTTGTCACATAATTAGTGACCACATCAGTTATCAATTACAGGGCATTGCTCTTCAGTTATCTGCACAGCTTTAGGTCAGGTCCCCTGATCGACTTGGTAGGTGTACACCTATCCATAGATCGTAATAGCATCAACGGGTTTGCTGTCAGATAACGACAAGCAATGCAGTTTTACATTCCTCTCATTCACTACTTTAGCTTAAAATGAATTGCAAAGCGGGCGCCTAACCACTTTATGCAGAGATCATTTAAAAATATAGGAATGCATGTATTGATCTTGGGCTCACAATTGAAAATGTTTTTCATGTTTTGTTTTAGGCAAATGCTCACTGAATCGCCCTCATGCTAGCAAACTAGCTAAAGGGCATAAGTTGAGCAAAGGAATCTGGATGGATCAACAATCATATAGTACATGTATATTTTGGAGCTGTATTTTGAAATCTTTAGTGGATGAATGTGTAGATTATATGGTGATTTGCTTTACTATGGTGTATAAACCATAGGTAGGTTTACAATTGATTGTATATGGTTTGATAATGTGTGAATGTGTATGGTTGAAGCTATTTCTATTCAACATGAAATTATGATATTTTATACCCTTTTATTATCTAATATTTGCTCGAAATAAATTATTTAATTAGGATTTTAATGCTGTTTTGTTTATTTTGTAGAAATTGAAAATAAAAGTGAAAAAATAAATAATTGGTCGAAAAATGAAGCTGGATCAAGTAAGGAAAGAAGAAGGAAGCAAAGTCAAGCCCAACGGCCCAGATCCGAGACCCAAAACTGAGCCTAGACCGCCCCTCCTCCCTGTTTCCCTTCCCTTTCTTTCTTTTTGGGCCTGGCCCAGTTCGGATATACCCAGACCTGCCCCCCTTCTCACTTAGTAACCACGTGCAGCTCACGTGAGCGCCAGCTGCAGCCTCCCTCAGTCTCTTCTTTTTCTTCCTTTGTTTCTGCTTCTTAGACGATTGCTTGCCCAGACAGACGAAGAATAGGGTAGCCATTCCCTTTCAACTCTTTGTCTCCTCCTTTTTCATCTTAATCATCCTCAACCTCTCTCTTTTGTCTCTTCGTAAATAGAGAACTCAAACAGAGCACGACCATGGTGTTTCATTATCCTCTCTGTCCCCATTCAATCTTCAACATCTGTTTTGCTTCTCTATCTCCGCCTTCATTATCCATCATCAATGCCATCATCCAACCGTCAGTTACAAGAGTTGATTGAAGGGCAACCGAAGGGGGCGGAGGTTGGCATTTTTAGCTTCAAATGGGGAGTAGCGAGTAGTAGAGTTCGAGTAGCAGATTACCAGTAGATTAGGAGTAGTGGAGACAAGTAGATTAAGTTTATTTCCCAGTAATTATCAAAATTCTCAAGATTCTCAGACTTTGATTTAAATTCTCAAATTTGGAGTAATGGCTTCAAATGCTTTTCAATTTGTGTGCCTATGTTTAGTGTTCGTATTCCTCTGCCTCATTGCTGAATCTTCTGAAGAAATGAAATAATTTCGGTTAAGTGTTGGTGGCTCAAATTATTTGCAGTTTGGTGCTTTATCCTTGTTTTGCGATTTGGTCTTTGCAAGTTAGAGCTCACATTACATGAATTAATCTTTTTTTTTTATTTAGACTATCAATTTGTGGAATATCTTAACATTGGAGTTGTTTAATTTAGATTAAAGTTTTAATTTACTCTATAATTTTTGGTAAACCAATTTCACAACCATCCCTGAGGATGATACCCGTAATTGTAACGGCGATAAACTATGCACTTGAGGAATTTAACAAGTTTTTGGCATCGTTGCGGGGGATGACGTTGTGAAATTTGGTTGCCTCGAGTTATAGTTTAGTTATTTAAGTTGTTTGTGTCATTTTCATTTTAGTTTTGTAATCATAACTTTTAGTTGTGCTTAAGTTGTTAATTTAGTTTTAGAAATTATGCTTAGTTTATTTTTGATTTTCAAATTTAGTTAGTGGTTTGATTTTTGTTTTTTTTTTTAGATTAGTTTTATTTTTAGACGTTATTTCTTGCTGAAAAAACAATACTAACGAATTTGGTTTATGTGCAGGAAAAACAAGATATAACTGATCCAAAAAAATCAAACCACTGTAGATTTTTCACCAATTTTACATTCTATTTTGAATTTTCTGGAGCACTTCTGGTATGATTCTTGTTGTGCTGATATTTTCCCTAGATTCATCATATTTTTAAGAGTTTGTATGAATTTCTTTGGAGTTTTTGGGACTGTTTGGATTTTTCTGTGAAATGTGGACTTACTAATCTGTTTGGATTTTTCTGCATTGTTTGAGGACAGAAAAAATTTGAAACAAAAAATATGTTTATGTCCCTTGTGATTGTGTGGAATTTTTTGTTTATTTAGTTCTAATTTTAGGAGTTTTATTTTCTATTTTAATTTTATTTGTAGAATTGGGTTGTTTCGGTTTAGTTTATTTTCTAATTTTCTTTTAGTTTATTGGTGTTTGTGCTTTTATTCTATATTTGGTCATTTTCTGCTTGTATATTATTTTTAGGTTGGATTCACTTTGTTTGTTTTGTTTTGTGGTTTAAAAGAAATAAAAAAAAGAAAAAGAAAAAATCCCAAAAATAAGACCGCAAAAAAATGGTGTACAAGCCTTGTGTTTGTGCTCCTCTTTGGCTTGTAGTGTTAGGACAATTCTTCATTGCGTTTTTTGTGTTTTTCTTTTCTTTCTGTAACTTAGTTTTATTTTTGTTAGTTTATTTTGTTTTGTTCGCTTGATTATTAGAGTCCCTTCTTTTTGTTTTAGTCATTAGTTTGTAAATAGTATCCTAGATGCATTTTCTTTGCTTTTAAAAAGAAACCTTAATAAAAAAATCAAAAATTAAAAATCCAAAAAATTTAAAAAAATCTGAAAATTGCAAAAAAAGAAAAAATTTCGAGAATGCCAGTTCTCCATTTCCCGCAATATGAGCATCGACCTTTTTGGAGCTACTTATCGTGACTTAATGATTATCGTGCTCAATTGAATCAGAATTTTCAAAAATAAAAAATTTGTGAGGTCATTGCTGTGGGTTTGAATCCTAAATCTTGGGGTTATATTGAGTCTAATTATCCTTGGGGTGTACTAGGATTGTTATCTAAAACTCAAGATGAAGTTTGGTATTTCTTTGAAAAATTAGCTTGGGACACCTATGAGTTTGATCAAGCTAAACAGGATTTTGGATAGGCAACCCATGATGAGTCTATTTTTTATGCTAATCCTTCCCATCATGACTATTTTATGAACTCATATGACCCATTTCATTCTTCTGTGCCTCATGTGTTATGTGATTATTCTGAGTCTTCTCATCATGATGCTTGTATCTGTCCATATCGTGCTTATATTGATGCTACCTGTGCAAGTGTTCAAAAGACGATTAGTGAATTGACTAATAGAATGATAGAGACTATGAAATAGAGAATTGCTGAATATTCTTAAAGTTTTAATCAGAGCAGGGAGAATTATAATGAGTCTGACTCTAGTTTAGGCTCTCCTAAACTTGAAGTTAGACTCTATGATGATTTTGAGCTCTCTTATCTTGCTAGGCCTACCTTGAATGAAGACATGCCTTTTCCTAGCGTAGAGCAAGAGGAGGACTTCCCTAATTCTCCATCATCTGAACTTGCACCCCACATTAGCTCACCTAATGACATCACTAAGGATGTCCTTGTTTCTGCCGACCCATCCACCCCTTTTTATGAATCTTTTGAGTTTGAGGAGGGGGAAGAATCTTCCAGAAATTGTGAGTTAAACATGAGCTTTACAATTGATGAGCATCATGAGAGAGATGAGTCAGAAGAAGCTATTTTACAGGAAACATGTGAGGAGAAAATTGAACCCATTATTTTGGACTTTGATGATGATGTTCTTTCTATAGAATATGAATTTTTTTTATGTGGGTTTGATGCCAATGTGAGTTTGGATGTGCATCTGTGTGCTGATTATACATCTTTTTCTTTTGACCCCTTCCAAACTGATCTCCTTTTTGAATATTGCAAGTCTGAATTGGTTGAGTCTGAGACCATTGTCACTAAGCTATTTTATTTAGACCAGACTCTTTTGCATTTTGAGATTACAAGCCCTGTGGATTCAGGACCCAATGTTTTGCCTAGATCGATCCTTCATGATGATATAATTTCTAGGCCAATGATCCATTCACTGGCTGGTGTTAAGTATATCCATCTATTTCCTAATTAGGCCCAACAGTTTGACAAATTCAAGCGGGCCCTTACTTGTGCTTTATTGCTATGATGGGTTTGCTCATTTTGGGTCCAACTCTTTAATCTCTAATGTATTGCTTTTATTAAGAGTTGGGTTTCTTTGTTTGATAAACTGCTACGTGCTCTAATGAGTTTTGATTTAGGTAGCAATGTTTCATTTGATATGGAGAGGCTGATGCTCCGTAAATTCCTTGGTCGTAAGGAAGCCATAGTTTAGGCGTACTTCTGCACCTGACCTGGTATACTTGTTCCTCTCTATTTCTCTTTTCAATTTGTTTTCTTTTGTATATATTTTTGTGACTTTATTTTATTTTTGTTTTCTTTTGAATTTTGGAGTCTTGTCTTTGTCTTCAGTTTTGAGTTTTCTTTTTCATTTTGTATATTTGTGTTTCTTTAGTTTTTATTTTATGTTTTCTGTTTCTTTTTACTCCTAATGAGGACATTGTAAGATTTAGGTGTAGGGGTGGGGAAACTTTGAAAAACTTTGGAAAAAAACTGAAAAAAATTAAAAATTTGAAAAATCCAAAAAGATTTTTGTTTTGTTTTTGGGAAGCTTCGTGCTATTCTGATTAGCTTAAATCCCCTGTGGTTTGACTATTAGCTTGTATATACACATGATGTGCATGATAGGTCACTGTCCTTAGTATGTCATTTTAGCCTAATTATAACCCCAATTGTTCATTATTGATGTGTAATTCGATCCTTATTTATATCATCATCATTATTTTAGGATGTTAGTTTTCCATTATTGGCTCTCCCACCTGTCTTTGACACGATTACTTTGGTTTTTATCCGCATTCAAAAAAAACAACCAAAAAAAATGAAATGAAAGAAAAGAAAAAGGGGGCCCTATGTTTTGCAGGTTCTGGACCTTTTTACCTAAGATTTGACCCATAAATGAGTGTATTTTGACCCCCACGGATGCCCCTGAGTTGCCATGCCCGTGGAAGAAAAAGAAGAACAGAAGAATGTCGAGGCAGTGGACACCACGGTCTGCCCGTGGCGGATGCCACGGTCCGTGGCGTCTTTATTCCTGTGAGGCTTTTTGTTTTCTTGCAAGCTCTTCGATTTGCTAGCGGTAATTATTCCATTATTAAGCGTGGCTGTTCGCCTTCTATAATTTTTCTATAAAAAGGAGGGCTCTCATCGTTACACACACCCCATCATCTTATCTGATACTCCTTTCCTCTCATAAAGTAGATTAGGATTGGTTTAGATTAGAGAGAGAATGAGATAGAGTTGAAGTGAAGACTTGCAAGGATTCCATCCTGGGTTTGCACGAAGGTTCAAGTGTGATTTTTAGCTGAGCAATTCTTATCTCTTCTCTCTTCTCTTCTTTTTTCTCTTTAGATTTTTCATTTTAGAGTAGTTGATGTTTAATTTAATCATGTCTGAGTGGTTTACTTTTTGTCTAGGAATTTAGTAGTTCATGAAAGTATAGTTGGATAATGTTTTAATTTATAGAATTGTGTTTATTTTCATGATTGGTTTGGTTTCATTTTATCAACCGATTGTTATATTGTGAGTAGATTTTTGGCCGAAATTTGCTTGCACAATTGAAACAATTGAGTGAAAAGTTGAAAGATGACATTTAGTTGTTGGACTGCTTGTTAGAAGCTATCGTTTCATCGTCTCAAAAGAGAGATTGTCAAGTTAGGAGCACTGGAATTAAGTAATCGAAAATATTAAACTTGGATTAAGTCAAATTAGCTTGAAAGAGCGACATTTGCTTAGTTTAGGCAAATTTAGTTGATTTCGAAAGAATCGACTAAATTTCTATATAGATTACAATTCCTCGAAATTAACCAATTAAAAAAAGGCACATGTTTATCATTTTGATTCAATTTCCTTTCTTAACTATGAAAATTCCTAGGCGTTTTTCCCATATTTGGTTTAGAAAAGTTTATTTGCAGTTGTTAATCAAAACCACTTAAATTAGAATTTTACTTAGCATATCTTGATGGGATATAGGCCAATAGATCAACTTAGTCTCTATGGGATCGACCTTGATTGGTACAACGGCACCGTGCGCTTGCGGCCGTATCAAGTTTTTGGCGCCGTTACCGGGGACTAGCATCGAATATTGGTTTTTTTTTGATAGTTTTGACTAGGCATTTTGTTTTTATTTGAAAAAAATAGAAAAAATTTGAAATTAAAAAGCCAAAAAAAAATTAAGGAAAAACAACAATGGCATTATTTTCCATTTTTCCTAATTCGAACATGAATTATTTGGGAGATATTTTAAGTGATTAAGTGAGTTTCTTGCGCAATGTGGTTTTTGTGTTAGTACATGAGAAATTTTGGACATTGTTAATGAGGGTGTGAATGGTAAAATTCAAACTCTTTTAGAATATTGGGGTTTTCATAATAAAAGTATTGATGAGGCATGTTATTTGCTTAAGTGGATTGCTTGGGAATCGTTTGAATTTGAAAAGGCTAGTCCTATTTCTAGATTTTCATTTCCTAATCCTTGTGGGTTTTATGCTAGATCGTATTATGCCCCTTTTTGTGTGATTTGTGTAGTGCTTCTGACCACAATATTAATTCATGTCCTTATTACGCATGGTATGCTAGGTTTGATGTTGTTGATGCATGTTTTGAGTCCGAAGATATTTTCGATGAGGTGCATGATCTAGATAAGACTCCCTTGGCGGGGTCAAGTGATCTGTTTATGCATGAAGAATCTCCTAGCCTTGGTTTTGATGATAGTGTTATCCCTAATCCCCTTGATATATCTCATGTTTTCCTTATGTGTTCAGTACCATCTATTGCCCCCGAGTATTCTTTAGATGTGCCTAATGATAATCCTATGATTTGTGATGCTAATGTTCACTTAGGCTATGAGGATAATATATTTAGTATGCTTGGTGGGAATGCTCATGATTATGTGTCCCTAGGTTACTTAAGAGGGTATGATCCCTCCATTGATCCTTACTGTGTAAGCCTAGAGGACTTGCCTAGAAAAATCACATGGACTTCATGCTTTCATCCTTCTTATGATTTTCTATGGTCTTTGCTAAGGTTAAGAGGATACTTATTTTCGTTGGCGTAATTTTGGTTATTGCCTCTTACCTTTTATTTTCTGAATTGTGGTCCCAGGAGTTTGACAACCTTCGACGTGCGTTGACGATGTTTGATTTAAGGGCCGAATCTTGACAACGTGATTGAGTGGCTGATGCTCCAGCTCCATCTGCCCCGGTTATTACGAGGTCGCATAGCTTAGGTGCACGTAGCACTTAACCTGGTGATGTTTCCTTTCCCTTCTCTAAGTTTCCTTACTTTGAATAATAATGCTTTATCCAAGCATACGGGAAGGGTAGTTTCTATGTTTTCTATTTTGGTTATTAATTTGCATACATGCTAGAGCATATAGTTTTAGGTTTCTTTTTGCTTGCATTAGTGTGCTGTATTTAGTTGATTTTAAGATTTGCATTTTAGATTTGCATATAGAGATGGTGAGGATTGGTTTGAGATAACCTCCGATGATATGTTTGTTAGGAAAAATAGCTTTCATGAGTTTGAGTAGCTTTTGACGTGTAATCCCTTTTGGTGCTAAACTTTGTGAAGGGTTTATCAATACTTCTTGTTTTGACCCTTGTCTTGTTTGAGAACTTTGTTACCTCTAGGAGTCTTTAGCACCGTAAATGGGAGTCATTTTATGAGCTTAATGAGACTTTGGTAGATATCACATGAAATTTTGAGCCTTATTTGGACTAATCATTATATTTAGTCTCATGTTTCTTTCATGTGTGTGACTCTTCCATGTTGCATATCTAGAACTTGCCTAGATTCTTGTTCAAAATCACATTAGCATGTGCCTATTTGATGATATGATAGAGACATTTCTTTCTTTGGTCATTTTAGCCACATAGCCAAACAGCCTACCTTTGTATTACATGTGTTTTTCCTCCTTTGCTAGCCTTTTTGAGTTTATATCTGCCTTTGTTGTGATCCCTTCATATTAGCCCTTCGTCAAACTCATATTCCTATCTTTAAGCCAAGTTTATGGAGCATCACTTCCTCTATGTAGTAGGTGGTTTTGGTGATAATTGAGTTTAAGGTGGCTTTGGTATGTTGGTTTATTGAGGGATTGATGATATTGACCATTTGCATTGGTTCCCTCTTGCTTGGGTTGTGTGTTTATATATTTGGTTGTGAGTTGATGGTAGTGATCATATGCTTTTCAATAATTGCAATTTTTGTTTCATTTCCCAAAAGAAAAGAAAAGAAAAAAAAAGGAAAAAAACAAAAAAAGTTATGTTGAAGAAAAAAAAGGAAGTTAACGTCATGTTGCGAAAAAAAAGAGCAAATGAAAAAAAAAGCGAAAAGAAAATGACTAAATGATTCGCATTGGATATGTATATAGCTTGATTGCTTTCTTTGTCAACTCATTTCTTGTGTGATTCATTTGGGGTATGTTCATTATATTTTTAAGGTTTGGAGAGTTGGCAAACTTCATAGTTAATTGGTGGTTTGTTGGTTGCTCCCTAGTCACTTGGCTAAATAGCTCCACATTGTCCCAAATGTATTTGTCCACTCCTTTTCCTTAACCTTTCTATCCCACATTACAACCCAAATAAAGTCCTCTTGATTGTCTTGTGCATATTACATTCTAGTGGTGGAGAATTTGAGAGTCTTGTCAAGTGTATGGTAGATTGCATCTTTGGAATGAGTCTTGAGTGAACCTATGCTATATTTCAAACACATGAGCAAGAGTGTTTCACATTTCCCCAAAGTGAGGTTCTGTCAGTCTAATTGGGTCTATTCAATTCCATCTGCTTACAAGACATGCTTTGTGGTTCTTTGGGAGTGATCAACTTTGATATCGAACTTGTGGTCTTATACTTCTTCAAAAACCTTCTCCTCCTTCTAATTATGAAATGTTTTGCACGCTATTTGGAGTTGCTATTGATTGCGATTCTTGCTTATGATATGCTATGGAGTGCCTACTTAAATGAGCTTGTTCCATTTCAAGTCATAGATGCATTTTCGCTTGTTGGTTTTCTTTAGTGTTTGCTTGAGGACAAGCAACCGTTTAAGCACGGGGGAGTTTGATAAGTACTTAAAGCGTATATCATTTTAGGGCCATTTTGATGCATTTTAGGGAAAATTATATTCTATATGTCATAATTTATACTCATATTCTCGTTTTACACTTGGGTATGGTTATTTTCTGCATTTTGCAGGTTTTGGACCTTTTTACCCCAGATTTGACCCATAAATGAGTGTATTTTGACCCCCACGGATGCGTCTAAGCTGCCATGTCCGTCGAAGAAAGAGAAGAACAGAAGAATGTCGAGGTAGTGGCCGCCACAGTTTGCCCGTGATGGATGCTACGGTCCATGGTGTCTTTATTTCCTGCGAGACTTTTTGTTTTCTCGTCAGCTCATCAACTTCCTAGCGGTTATTGTTCCATTATTATGTGTGGTTGTTCGTCTTCCACAATTTTGCTATAAAAGGGGGGCACTCATCCTCACACACACCCCATCGTCTCATCTTGTACTCCTTCCCTCTCTTCAAGTAGATTAGGATTATTTTAGATGAGAGAGAGAGTGAGATAGAGTTGAAGTGAAGACTTGCAAGGACTCCATCCCGGGTTTGCACGATGGTTCAAGCGCGATTTTTGGCTGAGCAATTTTTCTCTCTTCTTTCTTCTCTTCTCTTTTCTCTTTAGATTTATCATTTTAGAGTAGTTAAATGTTTAATTTAATCATGTGTAAGTAGTTTACTTTTTATCTAGGGATTTAGTAGTTTATGAAAGTATAGTTGGATCATGTTTTAATCTATAGAATTGTGCTTATTTTCATGATTGGTTTGATTTCGTTCTATCAATTGATGATTATATTGTGAGTAGATTTTTGGCCAAAATTTGCTTGCACAATTGAAACAATCGAGTGAAAAACTGAAAGGTGACATTTGGTTGTTGGACTGCTTGTTAGAACCTATTGTTGCATTGTATTGAAAAAGATATTGTCAAGTTGGGAGGACTCCAATTAAGTAATCGAAAATATTAAACTTGGATTAAGTTAAATTAGCTTGAAGGAGCAACATTTGCTTAGTTTAGGCAAATTTAGTTTATTTCGAAAGAATGGACTGAATTTCTATATAGATTGCAATTCCTCGAAATTAACCAATTAGAGAAATGCACATATTTATCATTTTGATTCAATTTCCTTTCAGAACTACGGAAATTTCTAGGTGCTTTTCCCATATTTGGTTTAGAAAAGTTTATTTGCAGTTGTTAATCAAAACCACTTGAATTAGAATTTTGCTTAACATATCTTGAGGGGATATAATAGATCAATTTAGTCTCTGTGGGATCGACCTTGATTGCTACAACGACACCGTGCGCATGCGGCCGTATCAACTTGCACACGAGCACTGGGATAGATTCAAAGTCTTGATGTACAGTGGGGTAAAAAGTTGGTGCTTTGATGTCATCCATGGAGTAGAGAGCCTTGATGAGTACATTCTGTTTATATGCAGGCCAGTATCTTTGCTACATGGGTGATTTAGTTTATTAGAATGTGTATATATCTTTCTCCAGTTTTGTACATATTAATTTTTGAGAAAAAAAAAACAAAAAAGATTTTCGAGTTTCTATTTGTGTTTCTTTTATCGATTTTGGGGGTATATCTTCGGCAAACCCTCACGAGACCTTACTCGTCGACTAGAGGTAACCTATGGGTTTAAAGGGTTTGTTGCACTTCCTAAATGCAACCGTGATTCCTACGAAAGTGAGTTAGGTATTTGTTTTTATTTTTCTAGGATTTTTAGTTTTTTTTTCCTTGAGGACAAGCAAAACTTAGGTATGGGGGTATTTGTTCAACCAGAAATTATGATATTTTATA
Organism: Selenicereus undatus; assembly: GCA_017589665.1. NCBI lineage: Eukaryota > Viridiplantae > Streptophyta > Magnoliopsida > Caryophyllales > Cactaceae > Selenicereus > Selenicereus undatus. Next base: position 56,462,282 of record JACYFF010031958.1, read on the forward strand.
CCCTTTTATTGTCCAATATTTGCTCGAAATAAATTATTAAATTAGAATTTTAATGCTGTTTTGTTTATTTTGTAGAGATTGAAAATAAAAGTGGAAAAGCAAATAATTGGTTAAAAAATGAGGCTTAATCAAGTGAGGAAAGAGGAAGGAAGCAAAGTCGAGCCCAACGGCCCAGATCCGAGACCCAAAATCGAGTCCAGACCGCCTCTCCTCCCTCTTTCCTTTCCCTTTCCTTCTTTTTGGGCCTAGCCCAGTTCAGCATATACCTAGACCTGGCCCCCTTCTCACTCAGTAACCACATGCAACGCATATGAGCACCAGTTGCAGCCCCCCTGGACTCTTCTTCTTCATCCTTCATTTATGCTTCTTCGACAGTTGCTTGCCCAGACAAATAAAGAATAGGGCAACAGTTCCCTCTCAACTCTTCGTCTCCTCCTTCTTCATCTTAACCATCCTTAACCTCTCTCTTCCCTCTCTTCGTCTTCTTCTTCCGTTTCTAGCCCAGCAGAACCAACCAAAATAGAGAGCTCGAATAGAGCATGGCCATGGCGTTTCATTATCCTCTCTCTCCTCATTCAATCATCACCATTCGTTTCGCTTCTCTCTCTCTCCTCCTTCATTATCCATCATCATTGCCATCATTAAACCGTCAATTACAAGAGTTGATTGAAGGGCAACCGAAGGGGGCAGAGGTTGGCGTTTTTACCTTCAAATGGGTCAAATGGGGAGTAGCGAGCACTAGAGTTCGAGTAGCAGATTAGCAGTAGATTAGGAGTAGTGGAGAAGAGTACATTACGTTTATTTCCTAGTAATTGTCAAAATTCTCATGATTATCAGGCTTTGATTTAAATTCTGAGATTTAGAGTAGTGGGTTCAAATGCTTTTGTTTTTTTTTAAATATTCGATGTCTATGTCCTGCCTTAGGAATTGAAATCCCATTTGGGAAAAGGTGGTTTTAGAATATTCATGGTTTATGCCTTGCCCTGGAGGGGAAGTCTTGTTGAGAAAAAGATTTTAAAATATTTGGGGTCTAAGCATCGACCGAATAGTTAAAATCCTATTGAGAACAAGGTTTTAAAAAATTTAGGGTCTATGCCGCACTCCATAAGTTAAAATCTACTGAGCGAAAAGTTTTAAAATATTTAGGCCATTTGCCTCATCCCAAGAGTTGAAATCCAACTGAGAAAAAGATTTTAAAATATTCAAGGTTTATGCGTTGCTTTAAGTGTTGAAATCCTACCGTAAAATGTTTAAAAATATTTGATAGGCCCGCAAGTGCATGGTGTCATTGTAGCAATCAAGGTCGATCTCATAGAGACTAGGTCAGGCTACCGGGTTATATTCCCTTATGATACGCTAAGCAAATCCAAATTTGTGAATGAAATTGAACTATGCTACTTATCTTATCTAATGGGTAAACAACTAAGGAATTTAATCAAATCAAGTAATTTTTCTACTTAAGAAGTAATCAAGTATCTCTTCTTTAGATAGGTAATTATAAAACCAATAATTGACATATCAAACCCCTCTTTCAAGCTAGAAAGAAATTCTTAAATCTAATCAATTACAATTTCTCAAGGGCTTTTGATTAATATAAGATCATTAAGAACGCGATTATCAAATCTTAGGTATTTCTTAAACGATGAGTTTTTCTTAAGATCTCACACACTTAGGTTGAATCTTAGTTTTCCAACGTCCAGTTTCACCTTTCAGTCCTCACCAAATGTCTAAAACAAGCAAGAAGTTCATCAAGTTGCCCACTAGCAATTCATTATCTAAGGTTCAATAAAATAAACCCAACAAATCCAAAGCACTTTTAGATCAAAACAAGAATTGACTCAATCACGATAATTCAACTCTCCAAGATTAACAAATAAAATCTTAACATAAAAACCAATACTAATCTAAAAAGTATAGAAATCTAAAGAGAAAAGGGAAGAGAAGGGAGACGAATTGCTCAGTCATTGCATGCTTGTATAGATAGGTAGATGCGAACTTGACCCGAAATCCTTGCAAATCTCTACCTTGAACTTGCTCTCAACTATCTCTAATGAAGTCTAAATCTTAACTAGATCGTGGAAAGGATATGGTGTGACAAATGAAAGTAGTAAAACAGGGCCTTTTATGACGGAAATAAAGGCTGGCATATTGATTTGAACCTAGCCAATCATAAGAACTAACTTTAACTCTAATTGTATTTTCATTTGGGTTCCAATTTCACCCACAAGGAGCTAACACAAATGCCCAAGACAATTATAAAAGGACGATAGGTGTGGATGCAAATCAATAACTTAGCAAAACTTATGAGCTAACTTTAACTCTATTTGCCTTTTCTTTTGGGGCTACATTTAACCCAAGAAGGGCTCGCATCATAAGGAAACAAGTGTGCTAAAATAAGTGGAAGAAAATGAAAGGTGTGGCTACAACAAAGAACCTAGGCTAACATAAAAAGTACACTAGTTGTCTCTTATTTTAAGTATCCAATTTTAGCCACAAAGAGCACCCACCAGAGGTAAACAAATGTCATAAATAATTGCAAGAGAATGAATGGTGTGGCAATAGAGAGAGAACCTAGCCATAGTCATGAACTAAATTTATGTCTAGTTCCTTTTAATTTAGGATTGTAATTTCACCTACAAGGAGCTCCCTCCAAGAGGAAAGAAATGCCCTAAAATGACTGCAAAAGAAAGAAAGGTATGACCACAAATGAATAACCTAGTCAAACCGAAGAAGTAACTTACCTCTATTTACCTTTTCTTTTGGAGCTGCAATTTCACCCACAATGAGCTCCCACTATGAGTAATCAATGCTCTAAAATTTGTGGAAGAAAATGAAAGGGACGGCTACAAATATAGAACCTAGATAAACTAAATAACTGATTTTAGTTCTAGTTGTCTTTTCACTTGTGGCTCCTATTTCACTAGCTTCGTCTAATAAAAGGAAAAAAAGCTCCTATTTCACCAACTCCCTCCAGTAGAATGGAAAAAAATGCCTAAGATGCATGCAAGAGAACGACAGGTGTAGCTGCAGACACAGAAACCTACCCACACTTAATAACTAACTTTAACTCTAGTTTTATTTTTATTCAGTGCTCCAATTCATATACAAAATAGCTCCTACCAAGATGAAACAAATGTACTAAAATGAGTGCAAGAGAACGATGTGGCTATAAATCAAGAAACTAGTCAAACTTAATAACTAATTTTGACACTAGTAGCCTTTTCTTTTAGGGCTCTAATTTCATCCACGAAGAGCTCCCACTACAAAAAACAAATGCCCTAAAATTAGTCCAACAGAACAACAAGTGTGGATACAAATATAAAACCTAGCCAAACTTAAGAACTAACTTTAACTATTTGTCTTTCCATTTAGGTCCCCAATTTCACCTACAAATAACTTCCTCCAAGAGAAAACAAATGACATAAAATGAAAACGAGAGAACCAAAGGTTTTGGTACAATCAAGAACTAAGCCATACTTAAGAGCTAGCCTTAACTTTGGTTTTCATTTCATTTGGGGTAACAATTTCAACCACAAAGTGCTCCTACGAAGGGAACAAATATGCCTTAAAATGTATGGAAGAGAAGGAAAGGTGTGCCTACGAAATTAAGAAACTGACCAAACTTAATCGCTAATGGAACACTGGTGGTCTTTTCTTTTAGGGCTTCAATTAGTGCCTACTTCGTAGAGAAACAAATACCCGCCAATGGGTGCAAGAAAACCATAGTTGTGATTGCAAATAAAGAACCAAGTCAAAGTTAATAGCTAAGTTTAACCTTAGTTGTCTTTTGATTTAGCACTCCAATTCCACCCATAAAGAGCTTCCAGCAAGAGAAATCAAAGGCACCTAAAATTAGTGCAAAACAGAGAGAGATGTAGCTACAAATATAAAACTTAGCCAAGCTTAAAAACTATTTTTTTTAACTCTAATTGTCTTTTCATTTTGGACCCGAATTTCACCTACAAAGTGCTCCCTCCAAGAGAAGACAAATCCACTAAAATTGGTACAAGAGAACAAAAGGTATGGCTATAGATCAAGAACCATGCCAACCTTGACAATAACTGCAACTTTTGTTGTCTTTTTATTTGGGGCTCTAATTTAACCCACGAAGAGTTCCCACTAAGAGAGTAAAAAACGTGTGCAAGGGAACGAAAGGTGTGGCTATAAATAAAGAAACTAACCAAACTTAATTACTAATTTGAACTCTAGTTGTCCTTTCTTTTATGACTCTAATTTCACACATGAAGAGCTCCCACTGAAAGAAAACAAACGCCTTAAAAACGGGGCATGAGAAAGAAAGGTGTGGCTACAAATGTAAAACTTAGCCAAACTTAAGTTCTACCTTTAACTCTAGTTTCTTTTGATTGGGGGCCCCTATTTCACCCGCAAAGAGCTCCCTCTTAGAGGAAACATATGCTTCAATGTGTGTAAGAGAACGAATGGTGTGGCTACAAATAAAAGCTAAGCCAAACTTAAAAACACCTTAGAATGCTCTGACCAATAGAAAACAAACCACCTAAAATGAATGCAAGAGAATGAAAGGTATCGTTACAAATCGAGAACCTGGACAAACATAGAAGTAACTTTAATTATAGTTGTATTTTCATATGGTGCTCCAATCTAATCCACAAAGTGGAAACAAATGCCCTAAAAGAACGAAAGGTGTGGCTACAAATTAAGAACCTAGCAAAACTTAAGAACTAACTTCAAATCTAGTTCTTTTTTCAATCATGGGCTGCAATTTCACTGAATGAGGAGCTCCGTCCAGGAGAAAATGAATTCCAAAAATAAAAGTGTGCAAGAGAAAGAAAGGTGTCACTGCAAATTAGAAGCCAAGCAAACCTAAAAACTAATTTTAACTCTAGTCTTCTTTTAATTTAAGGCTCTAATTTCACCTTTAAGTAGCTCCCACAAAGAGTAAACACATTTCTGAGTATGTGAACGAGATAACCAAAGGTGTGGCTACAAATTAAGAACCCAACCTAACTTTAGAACTAACTATTACTCTAGTTGTCTTTATATGTGGGCTTCAATTTCACCCACATATTGCACCCTCCATACGAACCAAAGGCCTTAAAATGAGTTCAAAAGAATGAAATATGTGGCTACAAATCAAGAACCTAGCGACACTGAAAAACTAACTTTAACAATAGTTACTATTTCATATGGGGTTGTAATTTCACCCAGAAGGATAGCCTACGATAAGGAAATTAGAAAAATTATTGCTACAAATAAAGAAGATGGCCAAAGTTAAGCACTGACTTTAACTCTACTATCTATTGTTATGCGGCTTCGATTACCCCAACAAAGGGACTCCATGAAGATAAAACGAATACCCTAGAATTAGTGCAGGAGAACGAAACATTCGATTACAAATATATGACATAATCAAACTTAAGAACTTAATTTAACTCCAACTATCTTTTCTATTGGCGATCTAATTTTACCAGCAAAGATCTCCCACAAGAGAAATTGAATGCCCTAAAATTAGTACAAGAGAAAGAAGGATACGGCCACAAATATATGACCTATCCAAATATAAGAACCAACATTAACTCTACTTATCTTTTCATTTGGGGCCCTAACTTCACCCATAAGTGCTCCCTCTAAGGGGAAAACAAATGTCTTGAAATGACTGGAAAGAAACAAAGGTGTGGCTATAAATAAAGAATGAAGCCAAACTTAGGAACTTGACTCTGGTTGTCATTTTATTTGGGATTCGAATTTCTCCTACAAAAGGCTCCCGCCAGAAGAACATAAATACCTAAGAATGAGTGCGACAAAAAGAAAAGTGTGGCTAGAAATCAAGAACCAACCCAAAACTAAGAACTAGCTTTGGTGTTAGTTCCCTTTTCATTTGGTCTCGAATCTTGCCCAAAAAGATCTCCCTTCAAAAGGAAACAAATGTACCAAAGTGAGTGCAAGAGAACAAAAGATGTGGCTATAAATTAAGAGCCTAGGAAAACTTAAAAATTAACCTTCACTCTAGTCATCTTTATTTTGTTAGCTCGAATTTCATCCATAAAAAGTACCCACCAGAAGATAACAAATGCCCCAAAATTAGGGTGAGAGAACAAAAGGTATGGTCGTAAATGGGAATCTTAGCCAAATTTAAGAACAAACATTAACTCTAGTTATGCTTTCATTTTAGGCCCTAATTTCGCCTACAAATAGTTCCCTCTAAAAGAAAGCAAATGGCAGAGAATGAGTCCAGGAGACCAATAGTGTGTGTGTCGATGATTTCAAACTAAGCTAAAAGTAGCACTAATTTTGGCTTTAGTGGTCTTTTCATCTGGAGATCCAATTTCACCCACAAATGGCCCCCACCAAGAGGAAACATATGCCCTAAGATAAGTGAAAGGAAATAAAGGGTGTGTTACAAATAAAGTTCCCAGCCAAACATAAGAACCATCTTTAGGCCTTACCGTTATTTCATCTTGGGCTTAGATTTCATCCATAAAAAGCTCCCACCAGAACATCACAAATGCCCTAAAATAAGTCAGAACGAAAAGTGTCATGACAAATCGAGAACTTAACAAAACTTAAGAACTAAATTATCCTCTAGTTGCCTTTTTTTTGTTTAAATTTTACCTACTAAGAGTTCCTACCAAGAGGAAACAAATGCCCTGAGATCAATGCAAGATCAAGAAAGGCATGACTACAAATAAATAAACTAACCAAACTTAGGATCTAACTTTGACTCTAGTTGTCTTTTCTTTTAGGGTTCTAAATGCACGTACAAAGAGCTCTCACAAAGAGAAAACAAATGCTCAAAAATTAGTCCAGGAGAATGAAAGGTGTGGCTACAAGCATAGAACCTAGCGCAATTTAGGAACTAACTTTAATTCTAGGTTTCCTTTCATTTTGGGGCCCTAAGTTCACATGCAGATAGCTCCCTCACAGAGAAAACATATGCCGTAGAATGATCTCGACTGAACGAAAGGTGTAGCTACATATTAGGAATCATGCCAAATTTATGAACTAACTTTTACTCTAGTTATGTTTTCATTTGGGGCTCCTACTAGGAGGAAACAAATTTCCTAAAATTGGCTCAAGAGAAAGAAAAGAGTGCAACAAATTAAGAACCTAGTCATATGTAATGGCTAACTTTGTCTCTAGTTTCTTTTCGTTTAGGGCTCCATTTTCACCCACAAAAAACTCCAACCAAATGGAGACAAATGCATTAAAACGAGTGCCATAAAAAAAAAGAAATGTGTGGCCAAAAATCAAGAATCTTGCCAAACTTAAGAACTAACTTTTAGCTCTAGTTATCTTTGTTTTAAGAGTCCAATTTCACCCACCTAGAGCTACCACCATGAGAATACAAGTGCCCTAAAATTAGTACAAGAGAGCAAAATGTGTGGTTGCAAATGTAACACTTGGTCAAACTTGAGAACTAACTTTAGTTCTAATTGTCTTTTCATTCAGGGCTCTTATTTTACCCACAAATAGCTCCTTTCAAGAGAAAGCAAAAGCCCCCAAATTTGTGATAGACATGGAAAGCAGTGGCTATGAATCAAGGACCTGGCTAAACTTAGGAACTAACTTTAACCCCAGGTTTTTCATTTGGGGATTCACGCACAAATAGTACCCATTAAGGCTAAGTAAATGCCCTCAACAAGTGCAAGAGATGGAAACAGGTGGCTACTAATAAGCAACTTAGCCATCCTAAAGAACTAATTTCATAGTTCTTATTTCATAGCTCTCATCAGAAGGAAACCAATGCACCAATATGAGTGCCAGAGAATAGAAGGTGTGGCTATAATTTGCGAACCTAGCCAGACTTAAGATCTAACTTTCAGTCTCGTTGTCGTTGCACTTGGGGCTCTAATTTCACCCACAAGAAGCTCCTACTCAAATAAACAATTGCCCGAAAATGAGTGCAAGAAAACAAAAGTTGTGGCTTCAAATAACAAACCAAACTAAACTTAAGAGCTAACTTGAACCCTAATTGTTACTTCATTTGGGGCTTGAATTTCTCATGCAAAGAGATCCCATTAGAAGGAAACAAATACCTTAAAATAGGTGCAAGAGAATCAAAGGTGCATTTACAAATATATCACCTAACCAAAAATAGTAACAAAGCTTAACTTTAGTTGTACTTTTCATTTAGGGCTCTAATTCATTCCTAAAGAGCTTCCACTTAGAGAAAACAAATGCCCTGAAATGAGTGCAAGAGAGTGAAAGCTATCGCTACAAATGAAGAACCTAGCCAAATTTAAATTCTAACTTTAACTCTTGCTATTGGTTCATTATGTTCTCCAATTTCACCCACAAAGATCTCCCACTAAGATGAAGCAAATGCCTTGAAATGTGTGTAATGGAACGAAAGGTGTGGTTAGCTTTGAAGAGCCTAGCCAAGCTTTGAAGTGCCTTAAAATGTGGCTCATGTGATCGTACAAAGATAGAAAGATAGATCTTCACATGGTGTTTATAGACCTAAAAAAAGCATATGGCAGTGTGCCGTGAAGTGTTATGGAGATGCTTGGAAAAGAAAGGAGTGTGACATGTGTATATTCGAGTTATTAAGGATATGTATGTGGGAGACAAAACAAATGCTAGAATGCCAAAAGGGGTTACCAATGGCTTTTACGTTGGTATAAGCATGCATCAGGGTTCCGCTTTAAGCACTTTTCTTTTCACTTTGGTTATGTATGTGGGAGACAAAACAAATGCTAGAATGCCAAAAGGGTTACCAATGGCTTTTACGTTGGTATGAGCATGCATCAACGTTCCGCTTTAAGCCCTTTTCTTTTCACTTTGGTTATGGATGAATTTACGAAAGGGATTCAAGATGAGTCACCATGGTGTATGTGATTTGTAGATTACATTGTTCTTAGGGATGAGGCCAGAGAGGGAGTTAATGATAAGTTCGAGCGATGGAGACATACACTAGAGTCTAGAGGATTTAGAGTAAGTACTTCGAAAACTAAATTCTTTGAAAACTAAATCCTTGTATTGTTGTTTCAGTGGAGAAGAAGATAAGAGGAGGAGGAAGAATTTACCATTGATGGGATGACATTATCAAAGGTCGAGAAGTTTAAATATCTAGGCTCAATCATTCAACAGAAAAGGAATATTGACAAAGACATTAACCAGTGCATAAAAGTGGGTTGGCAAACATGAAAGTATTCTTTAGGTCTCATGTGTGATAAGAGGATGACTGTAGGACTAAAAGGCAAAGTCTATCGTACGGTAGTTTGACCTATGATGTTATGTGGATCGGAGTGTCGGCCTATAAAAAGACACAGGTTCAAAGGTTGATGGTGGCAAAGATGAGGATAATTATATGGATGTGTGGCTATACAAGGGTGGATAGAATTACGAATGAAGTAATTAGAGATATAGTTAAAGTGACTCCCATTGAGGATAAGATGGGAGAAACTAGAGTCAGATGGCTTGAGCATGTGAAGAGGAGTGTGGATGCTCCAATGAGGAGACATCAGAGGAATAACATCCATAAAGGTAGAAGAGGTAGGGGACGACCAAAGAAGAGTTTGGACGAGTTGATTAGAAAGAACTTGAAAGTTGTAAGGTTGATGGAGGACATGACTCATGATAAGAGGTCATGGCTCAGGATAGGATTAAAAATAAAAAGGTCTTAGATCACAAAGAGATGGCCTTGTAGATGTCATTTGGTTGTAGTATGTAACACCCCAAATTAAACATGTTTCATTGTTCATATTCTCCTTAATAAATCACTCAATTGTAATTTGATGAATCCAATGATAAGGGCATTGCCGTCGTCCAAAAGGACAAGGCTTGAAACATGAGTGCTATATATAACATAGTTAAGCATAATCTCAACCATACACATTCACACATGATCATCCATTCACAATCAAGTGTTAACCAATGTAAGGTTTATAAACCATAGTAAGATAATTCACCATGTAATCTACATCTTCATCTACAGAAGAATTCAAAATACAACATTAAAGTATACATATACGACATTACTTCTGATCCATCTGGATTTCCCTACTTCACTTATTCTCTTCAGCTGATTTGCTAGCATGAGGGCAATACTCTGAGCATTTGCCTAAAACAAAACATGAAAAACATTTCGAACTGTGAGCCAAAACTCAGTACATGCGTTCCTGAATTGTTAAATGATCATTGAACACTAATTGGACCCGCTTTGCAATTCTTTTTAAGTTAAAACAGTGAATGAAATAAATGTAAAACTGTATTGCTAGTTATTATCTGATAGTGAACCCCTTCATACTGTTACGATCTATAGGTAGGTGTACACCTGCCAAGCCGATCGGGGACCTGACCTGAAGCCGCGCGGGTAACTGAAGGGCGAATGTCCTGCAGATGATAACTGACGAGGTCACTAATTAACTAATAAATTACTGTGTAAACTGATTCATTGATGTACTTACCAAAACATGATAACGTTGATAAATACACTTTAATTTCTAAAGATACAGGCAATGGACGTACCTGAAGTCTTTAAAATGATATTTCACTTGATAATACTTATGCACAATGGAAACGATAACTATGCCTCAACTCTGTTTCATAAATGTTATTGTAAGTATGTGTAGTTAGTAAATGATCCTTACTCACCTAATTGAGTAAGTAAAAATATGTGTAACAGAAATTGAGTAATAAAATGGGATACATAATTTGTGCATTTCAAGTAATAAATTAAATCAGTTAGAGTTATTGAACTTGAAATACAACAAATTGAAGTAAAATAGACCAAATGAAAATGATTGAGTAATAATGAAAAGATTTTAATTGATATAAATGACACATGGTTTGCTGATATTTCTGAAATAGATAAAGGAAAGTGTGAAGCTTCTGAAAAGGATAATAGAATGGTTAATGCCTCTGAAATGGATAATAGAACGTTTAATACTTCTGAAATGGGTGACAAATGGTTTATGCCATAAGGGGTGCTGCAAGGTTCATAAAAGCTCATATAACACTCTAACTTGGTCCAAAGGACACTAATTTTGAGTTATTAATCTGCTCGCTTCCCAAATTTCATTTTCATACTCATGTAACTCAGTTTTCAACCCAAGTAAGCTTCTGTACGTAATCAAAATGAACTCACTACACTTTGTAATTTCCTTACAATACCTATAATTATATAGAAACTTACAAAAAAAAAATAATTCCAAATTTCACGATTTCTGTATTCACTCATACTACCGTTTGATGGTCTGCATTAGAAAATCCATATCTTTCACTCCCAACCTCCAAATGAGATATAAAACCCCAATATGAAAAGTTCGCAATGTCCTCTAAAACTCTTATTTAGGACACAAAGCATGATTCACATAATAAGGTCCCTGAAAGTAGGATAGAACACATACGTGCACAATTTCTGATCAATCTGCGCAATCGTAGCAAAACGACCATAACTTTTTCCACAGAACTCGGATTAAGGCGATTCAAGAGGAATTTTAAAGAGAACTCATTGATATATCCACAAAAAAAAAATCACAATTTTTCAGTGAGCCAATCAATACCAGTTTTTCCATGAAGTTACTATTCTAGTTCAGTTCCCAGTTTCGATGCATTCTGCACAATCTTGAGTAAATTGGTCATAACTTTGTCCACACAACTCAGTACCTGTTAATTCCCAAAGTAGCCCCTGTTTCAGGTCTGTTTCCCAACTTTAACTCACATATTTTCAATCTTTTCTTCACATAACCACCCACTAAAATCACTCTTTAACTTATATAAATCAGCATAAACATATTGATATTCATTACTAATGCTAAAGATCACAAAATCTCATTTAAAACAATCAAAATTCAACACTTGAACATGAAGCTTGCATGATTAACATAAAACTCTAACCCTAGCTTCAACTCCAACATAATCCATTACTAAGATGATTCTTAATTCAATAAAAACAACATGATCCATCATCAAAATAACCAAAACAGGAAGCAAAAACCAAAAATTCAACGAACAAGATTGAAGTCACTTACTTTGAGCTTGAAATAAGTGGAGGTGGAGATGGTATTTGATGATTTTGAGAGTGAAAGATGATAGGCGGTGGAGGGAGGTGGTTGGGGATTGAAATCCTTACCGGAGAGTGGCCGGAAAGTGGCCGAAAAACACCATAAAAGCTGGTGGGGGCTGCTGTTGTGGGTAGAGAGAAGGAGGAGAGAAGAAGAGAGAGAAAGTGCTTTGAAAATTACTTGGTGCAAAATGAATCTTAGGCAAATAAATTACTTGGCTGAAAATTAAGCACAAAAAATCAACTTTTGCTAATGATGATTAAGGCTTAATGATGGTAATTAGATAAGCAAATGGGTTAGGAACTTGTTAGGCCGAAATTGGGCTTAAATGAGCTCGGGTTGGAAAAACAATGTCAAACCGGGGTGCAATAATTAAATTTGTTTTTTTTTAATATGATGCGATGAAAAATAATTTAATCATTTAAATCATAATTATTGAGGCCTAATATCAATTTTTCTGAAAAATTATTTTCGGTAAATGAAACTTGAATTGCAAAGTGGAGCCCGAAATGATTTTTTATTTTTTTTCAACTGGGATAATTCAATGAGATAAATAAATGTGAAAAATAAATAACATCGCTTAATTTAATAAATAAATATGATTTAGGGTCGGGCTATTACAGCCTTCCCCCCTTAAAAAGTTTCGTCCTCGAAACTTATGAACTTTACCAATAGATATGCAAGGTTATCCCAAATAAATATGGGTACGTGACTTTCACTTGATCCTCAGTTTTTCAAGTAGTTTCTGAGGAGGTATTATTTGCCCAAAGCAATTTGATTTAAGGTATCTGCTTAATGCTGAGCTGTTTAACCCTGTGATCCAATATCTGAATTAGATGCCCTTGAAACACAAGACCCTTAATGGCTATAACGGATTTGATTATGACAGCATGGTCAGGATCTGAAATGTATTACCTGAGTTGTAAGGTAAGAAACACGGAACATGTTATGCATATGTTTGAGTTATATAGGTAGATCTGGTAGACAAGTCATGGAATCTGATCTTTCAATGAACTGATATGATCCAAAAGATCTTGACCTCAATTTAGGTCGCAGGGCAACCTCCTTACACCCTTAGTTGGTGATACTTTCTGAAAACCTATCATATACCGAAAATTCCAGAAATCTCCTTCTTTTATCAACATAGCTTTCCTGTCAGTTCCAATGGTGTGCTTTCAAGAGTCTTCTGAGTTATGCCGCCGTATGCAATGCTGAAGAAGATCTTCATGACCCATAACATGATTTGTTGTCAATATTTGCCGTCATTTTGTCCTAATGTTTAATAAAGGATTCTCTGCTAGTGCTATCACAACGTTGACTGTTGGGAGTTCCATACTTTCTTCAAATGCAATTTTGGTCATGAAGCACGATAGGCGCCAACATAGAAGAGTTGGATCCATTGATATTTTTAGATGCTTGGGATGATAAGAACAGCTAAAGTTCAATTTAGTTCAAAAGGCTCCTTGAAGTGCATGCCAAACAGGCTTGAAATCTCTGATCTCTGTCAGACACTATATCTGAGGGAATCCAATGATAAAGTTCATTGAAGTTGAATCCCAGTTCCAAGTGGGGATTTCTAAAGGTCTCAATTCACCTATGGTGCGTTGGTGTTCTGCTTTGGCTTTTTATCAAATCAGTCAGTTATCCACATATTTTGCAATTTCTCTTTTTATATTATTACACCAAAAATATTGCCTTAGATCTCTACACATCTTGGTATCCCCTGGATGCACCGAATAGTAAGTGTCGTGAGCCTCCTCTAAGCTTTGCTCTCTTCAGATTTTGATTTTTGATTTACTCTATAGAGCTCAGGATCACTATCTTCATTCACTCTAGGTTCCTCCATTAGGGAGGGCTGTAAGATAAGTGCCAGTAATTGAACATTCACGTTTCTGTGCGACGCTAATTGAATGTGCAAGTCCCCAAGCTATCTCAAGAGATTCAGCTGAGTATTTACTACAGTGTTCAAGGTATGTTGTGTCTTCCTTTTTAGGGCATCTGCCACAATATTTCTCTTTCTTGATTGGCATTTGATCTGCCACAACTGATGTTTCATATAGACTGAGCTTCTTTTGAGAGAAGATGTACTTCAAGCTTTGATGATCAATATTGATTCTGCATGGTACCCCATATAAGTAATGTCTCCAACTTTGCAATGCAAACACTACAGAAAAGGGTAGTGTAATTCTTCTCATAAAGCTTGAGTTGTTGGGAGGCATAAGCCACCAGTTTAACTTCTGGCAAACTTTATAGCTTTCTTCAACAAATTGGTCAGGGAAGATGATATTTGACAATCCTTTCTGAACTTGATAATTCCCTGCTAAACTCAAACAGTTTCTAATCTCAGTGCATTAGTGGGTCTTGAACACTTCGTAACTGCTTTCAACTTTTGCAAATCAACCTTAATCTCTTCCTTTGAAACCATATGTTCCAAAAATATGATTGCTTCTAACAATATTCATGCTTTTTGTATTTACTATGTAATTGATGCTCTTTTAAGGTCTATATCATACCGTCATCAAATGAACAATATGCTCATATTTATCCTTGGAGTATTTCAAGATGTTCTTTTTTTATAAACACCGCCACAACTTGTTTAGATATGATCTGAAATTCTATTCATAAGACCCGTAAAGGCCGCAGGGCCATTGATTAGATTAGGCCAAAGGCATCACAGTGAAGTCATCATGACCCATACATGATCCGTAGCGTGGTTTTGGTAATGTCTTCAGGTATAATCCTAAGTTGATGGTACCCTGACCTCAAATCGATTTTAGAAGATACTCCTGCTCCCTGCAGTTGATTCAATAAGCCATCTACTTGGGGCGATCGGTTTGTGTTTTTAATGGTGCTCTTGTTCAACTCTCAAAAACAATACCTAACCACAAGGTTTCATTCTTCCTCTTTACAAATAGAAATAGGCATCCCATGATGGCACACTTCGATGGTTTGATAAATCTCTGCTACGATAACTCCTCTAACTGAAACTTCAGTTCTTTAGGCTCAATTGGGGCCATACGATATGGGGTTTTGGAGATAGATTAAGCCTCAGGGATTAATTCACTCATATAATCAATTTCTCTTTACGGAACAGTCCTGGTAACTATTTTCCTTAGGTTGAAATAATATTTGATCATGAATGTTAATAGCATAACACCAATACATAACATATCCTTGTCATAAGAGCTCACTTGTTTTCATGACAAACTTTAAAGGACAAGGGTTTTTTTCCCTCTCTGTGACCATAAAACATAATTCTCTCCCTTGTTCATCTCTTATAATAACCTTAGGGTCATTACAATCCATCTTGACCCCATAAGTATACAACCAGTTCATTTTCAGCATGATATCAACGTCTGACGAGTCAAATTGAATCAGAACTCCAGGGAATACTATCCCACCAATAGTAATTGAAACAAGTTTATGAGGGATAGAACACTCAACTCTAAAGTCATTGGATAACTTGAGTCAATTGGTTTATGCCTCCTTATTCTCAAGGTTCAGTTGTATGGCAGATTGAGTGGATATAAATGAATGAGTGGCAACTGAATCAATCAATAGACAAAGGGGGTTTCGAAATTAAAAGAGAGCTTCAGCAACTACTGCACCAGAGATGGCAACTTCCTTCTTGCTAAACACATAAGCCTTTCATACAGCTGCGAGCCTTGAAAGTGAGAGCCCTTCTCTACAGCCTTCAGTTTTCGGGAACAGGCAGCAATCAGGTGCTCTGGGCTACCGCACCATGTGCATTTTTTAGTTCCCACTTAGCAATCCAGAGTGACTCGAAGTGAAGTTAGGCCCTAAGAGCCTATTTTTAACAATGTTCCACCACATATTAGTTTCACTAGTTAGATAAAACGTTCCAATGTTCACCCTTTTATCTCTTGGAACCTCTATTACAGTGAAATTTTCTCCACTCCTCGAATCCATTCTTAAGGTTCCACTGGGTCATACTTTCCACTCTAGAGTCCTTTAGTATAAATCAACTGAAGACATTTTTCCACGGGGTAGTAACCCATTAAAATTTCTCACTGACGTAGTCCAAATGCATGGAAAATATTTTGATAGTCAAACTTATGGTTTATGCAAGTGATCGTTCGAAGGAAACTCAGATTGAATCAACCAAAATGGGTAGACACGTCACGTTTCCCTTAGCAATGGATTCCAGAAATTTGACAACAATCAACTGGTATACAAAGCGTAGTTAAAATCTACTTTCTGTTCAGGCGTGCTATAAAATTATCATCTATTGACATGGGTGCATCCCAATCATAAACCAGCTATTAGCAGCAATTGGGCTCTTAAAAGCAGAAGAAAGTGACCAAAACTGATGAAGATGTGACATGCGAGTAAATGATAATGCAAACTTGATGGGGAGATGCCATGAAGACAAAAAGATGAAGCCCCTGGTCAAAGTGAGGAGTATTCAACAGTTGTTAATCCAACAAGGACAATGTAGATGGTAAGTTACTAGAAAATGCAGTGAAATATTTTCAAGAGTAATGTCTCCTTCACGGATGAAGGTGGAGTCAATGGACTGCTGGCAAGAGTTTGGGCAATGTAAGCAAGTCTTGAATTGCAATAGATTGAAGCAAAATGTCTCTCTCAAGTGTCCTTGGTGTCTCTTATATGGAATCACCGATAGTTAATGGTTTTAAAACTTATGTACCATAGAACACGCATCTCCCAAATCCTACAATTCAGGGGATACTACATCAAGAAACCCCACATAGCTCACTTAGATGAAATCCTTGAGTTACAAAAGAAAATATCTGCAATCAATGAGGCATATTGAAGCAATTGCCATTGGATTCGAGAAGCGCACAAAATGGCACCCATATGATAAGGAAATACAAGCTCAAAATTATATGTATCAACTGACTTGAACAGTCTGTGTCATCAAACTTCTAGGCTGAATTTCATTAACCACTAGTCTCTAAATATGCTGTAATATGGGTCATTGGAAGGCTTACTTCCTGTCCTTTGACATGGACTAACCAAAACATCCCTATCTGATGGAATGCATAAGCTGCAAGTAAGCTAAACTCAGACCTTGTGCATTAGGATTCTGCCCAATTTGTAGACTTTGACTTGTCTAATAGTTTTGAACGACCACATGATCTCTAATCCCCTTGAAACTCGTTTCATATGAAAGATATCTCCTTAAACTTAAACTCAGGATGGAAAATCCTTGCGTAAATCATGGTGATCATGGACAAAAGTTACTTCAAGATCGTTCATTGTGCACTGATCAAAATTGCCAAGTTGATTGAACTTGTGTATTCTGCCCATACTTGGTTTTCCCTATACATTTAACCTCAAAATCAGTCAAGGGCCTTTCATAAGACGCATTTCTAACAACCCCCAACCCTATGGCTAGGAGTGTTAGTGATTCTTAAATTTCTGGGGCGAAATGGATAGAGTTTCGCCTACAAACTGGTCATTTTCCAGGCATAAAGCCTTACATCACATCCCCTGCATTGACTAGAAGTATAAAAAAATATAAAATCAAGCTCAACGGCTACACACCGGAGACTACAACTCTACGGGCAACATGCCCGGAGTACAAGAGTTTACATCTCAAAAATAAACAATTCCAACTAAACGGATGTCATACCATTCAGATGGGTGGCTCATATGACCATACTTACCTAAATGCATTGGAGCACCTTCAACTTGTTATTCAAAATCTCCATCAAATCTACTGCTTGAGATCAAAATATATGTACTTTGTATAGATCCATCTGACAAAGAAGAATATGTGTGAGATAAGCAGACATTACCAGTGCCACAAATCTCTAAGGATATCATAATAATCCTCACTCATCACTAACCAATTTCTCAATATCTTAACTCATACTCTATATCCCATAAAGAAAATCTCAACATGGCTCTGATACCAAATCTGTAATGCCCCAAATTAAACATGTTTCATTGTTCATATTCTCCTTAATAAATCACTCAATTGTAATTTGATGAATCCAATGATAAGGGCTTTACCGCCGTTCAAAAGGATAAGACTTGAAACATGAGTGCTATATATAACACAGTTAAGCATAATCTCAACCATACACATTCACACATGATCATCCATTCACAATCAAGTGTTAACTAATGTAAGGTTTATAAACCATAGTAAGATAATTCACCATGTAATCTACATTTTCATCCACAGAAGAATTCAAAATACAACGTTAAAGTACGCATATACGGCATTACTTCTGATCCATCTGGATTTCCCTGCTTCACTTATTCTCTTCAGCAGATTTGCTGGCATGATGGCAATACTCTGAGCATTTGCCTAAAACAAAATATGAAAAACATTTCGAACTGTGAGCCGAAGCTCAGTACATGCATTCCTGAATTGTTAAATGATCATTGAACACTGATTGGACCCACTTTGTAATTCATTTTAAGTTAAAACACTGATTGGTCGCGGCTTCAGGCCAAGTCCCCGATCGGTTTGGCAGGTGTACACCTATCCATAGATCGTAACAGTATCAAGGGGCTCACTATCAGATAATAACTAGAAATACAGTTTTACATTTATTTCATTCACTGTTTTAACTTAAAATGAATTGCAAAGCGGGCTCAATTAGTGTTCAATGATCATTTAACAATTCAGGAACGCATGTACTGAGCTTCGGCTCACAGTTCGAAATGTTTTTCATGTTTTGTTTTAGGCAAATGCTCAGAGTATTGCCCTCATGCCAGCAAATCAGCTGAAGAGAATAAGTGAAGCAGGGAAATCCAGATGGATTAGAAGTAATACCGTATACGCATACGTTAACGTTGTATTTTGAATTCTTCTGTGGATGAAGATGTAGATTACATGGTGAATTATCTTACTATGGTTTATAAACTTTACATTGGTTAACACTTGATTGTGAATGGATGATCATGTGTGAATGTGTATGGTTGAGATTATGCTTAACTGTGTTATATATAGCACTCATGTTTCAAGTCTTGTACTTTTGGACGACGGTAATGCCCTTATCATTGGATTCATCAAATTACAATTCAGTGATTTATTAAGGAGAATATGAACAATGAAACATGTTTAATTTGGGGCGTTACATAGTAGAGTAGGTTTGGTTGTAGTGTGTTTCTGAATTTTTTTTGTATGTCGTATTTATATGCATGTACTATATACATTTGGGCCAGATATTATTTGTCTACCTCTGTTTGTTGAGGTATAGTGATTTTCCTTACTATGTTGTACTTATGTTTTATATAGTTACTGTCACATGCTAGCCCTTGCTGCTCATCCATAATTTCTTTTATAAAATGGTTTCACAAAATCTTTTTTCTATAAAATGTTTTCAGAAAATCCTTTTTTATGGATCTCATGATCAGCCTCTCCACGAATAGGGATGTCTGTAGAGGCAGGGTTGCTTACATATGGATCTTCACAGACCCTGCGAAAGGGGGACTCGTACTGGGAAGTGGTGTTGTTGTTATTGTCCTGTTGTCTTTTTATTTAGGGCTCTAATTTCACATACAAAGAGCTCCCAAAAAGGGAAAACAAAACAAGAACCTATTGAAACCTAGGAACTAACTTCAACTACAGTTGCCCTTATATTTTAGGGTTCTAATTCACCCACAAAGAGCTCATGCCATGACGAAATAAATGCACTAAAATTAGTGCAAGAGAACAGCACGTATGGCTACAAATCAAGAACCTAGCAAGAGTTAACAACTATTTTTAGCTCTTGTTGTCACTTCTTTTGGGATTCCAATTTCATCCATAGAGAGCCCCCACTAAGGGAAGCACATGCCCAACAAATATATAACCTAGGCAAACTTAAGAGCGAACTTTAGCTCTAGTTGTCTTTTTAATTGGGGCTTGACTTTCACTCAAAAAGAGCCCTTGCGAAGGGAAAACAACCGACCTAAAGTTGTTTGACTAATTGGAAAAAAAATTTATGACATTTTCCCTTTTTCAAATGATGGATTGAAATCCTTGCTCAGTTTTTTATTTTTCTCTCTCTCCTTTTACCTAGCTTGCCTTGTCAGGTTTTTCAAGCTAAACTCCCTTTTTTCTCTTTCCCTTTTTTCTTCTTTTTTTTCACCCCGGATTCATCATAGGATAGAAGTATTTTAAAAAAGAAAGATATAAGAATATGGAAAAGAACTAATGGAGGAGATGATTTTGTTAATAAATCAAGGCTACATTAGACTGGATTTATGATGGAAAAGAAAGCGAGTGACTCTATGACTCAACACATTACTATGGGTTTAGGACATATCATATCCTCTAAATTGAATAGAACTTAAGCACTCTTGTGCAGAGGTATTTACTCTTAGATCCAACTATGCATATTATGTAAATATATGTGTCCCACTTTTCGCTTTGGTGATTGAAGTGGCTAGAATGCTATCATGCAAGCCAAGTGGTTGCTACCCTTGTTGGATACTTGAGCATGGGTGGTTCCAGTAAGGGTGCATTCGTTGTAGTACTCCACATCATGCACCTGCTTAGTGGTAGAGCCATTGTCTTTCTTGTCCCTATTTAGATAGTTGCCCTTCTAGTTGGTGCTAGTCTTGGCAGGTGCTTCCCTAACTAATTCTTCCTATAACAGCATACCTATGTTCCTTAGTGCAATGGCGTTTTCAAATGGCATGAATAGCACGTGTTTCCTATATGTAGGTTGGAGATTCGTGATGAATAGATGGACAAGAAAAAGAACCCTTTGTATTCCACCAAGTAAGTTTAGCGTATGCTGGAAAGTCGTTTGTAGCCCAGCAAAGAGCCTCTCGCAGCATAAATCTCTTTCATGTGAACACACCCAATGCATGTACACTTGGGGCCTTTTATCTAGGAATAATCATCGACAATATAATTGATAATTTTTTTATGCGTAACGAAGGCAACAAATTATACAAAATTAAAAGATTGGCCAAGTTCTATGGGTGCTACTTATAATATGAAAGGGGTTAAACCCATCACTAGCAAGCCTAAGCCTAATGTTCTGAGAATCAAATGCAAAATTAGTATAATGTTCATCAAATTTCTTTCATGCTATTACATAAGTAGGATGCCTTAAATCCCATCTTTCATAAGATGTTGGTTGTGCAAAATCTGATCCTTGGTTATCTTAGATGATTTGTACAAACTAAGCAATCTAGGAATAAGAGGGAAATATCATAGGACTTTAGCGGGCATTTTGTTTTCATCATCCTTCCATCTCGACGTATGACCTTTGTCATAAGATTCTTATCTTTCCCTTTCACCCGAATACACTATGCAACCATTAGGACAAGCATGAATCTTTTCATATTGAAGTCCTACATTTCTAATTTATTGCTTACATTTACCATGTTGGTGGAAAAGGGTTTATTTGGTGGAAAATAATGCCCAAAATTTGCAATATCATATCAAAAGACTTAATCGAGCAACCATGCATGCATTTTAAATGGAACAAGTGCAATGGAAAAGAAACTCCGAAAATTTTAATCTTGGATATAATTCTTCTTCATCTTGTTCTAACAACGTTTGATGTCCAAAATCTTCAACTATCAAAAAGTTGGCACCCTCATCTTCATCAGTCCCTAGGTTACCAATGTCTTCGTCATCAATTTCACTCTTGTAATGAAAAATGCCACTCTTCTAGGTTTTTCGCTTCTGAGAAAGATCATTAGTATTCTCACAATATCATTATACCCAAAACCCCAATCTTCTAAAGTATTAACAATAGGTGGACCTTCATTTTAAAACAATGCACAAGAAGGTTCAGAAACTGCCTCCTTATAATGCACCCACTCCTTTTAGTGTAGCCAAAAACCATTAAACATGAGAAGGTATACGACTTCATCATTCGTGAAGCAACAATTACGTTCAACTTTACATTTATTTTAAGGGCATACTATCAGGTTACCACCCCCATCATCAGAAAAAGAAAATTCCAAAAATGATTCAACCCCATTCTTGTATCAAATAGATGTCCTATGCACATTAATCCAACATTTATCCATTTCAATATGTTAACACCAACCTACAAGGTTATCACAGAAGAAAATATACCATTTACAAATATTTTTCACATACTCAACAATAATAATAGAAGCACATGCATGTACACATATTACTTTACTATCTTATAATATTAGTTCAATCAGGTAAATATCTTAAAATATAAGTTTAACAAATTCTTCTAACCGAATGCTAGTTCCTTTTTTTTTTAAAAAAAAATCATTAGTAGCAAGCAGCAAGGACGCATAAAGAGTACAAGCATAACAGAAGTAGCTCAACATAAAGCAGTAGTACAATTTATGCGCCTTATTAAAATGAAGATTGCAACTTCTTTATTTCTTTGGAGAAATTGTTCGATTTAATAAAGTGCTTTGTGCAACTAGTCTAAATTAATTTAGCTCAATCGCATTATGTTTGAAGGCTAGATGCATCAAGTGACCGACAATATTAATAGTCATTTTGGGGGGGGGGGGTAACAAAACTCATACAAACTCGTAAAAATTAAGTGCTCATAGTACACTATCTCGTGAGAACTACACAAAGTTAAACCATTATCTCCAAATTAAATCATGTTAATAAGCCAATGATCAAACAAATCATGGGAATCAAAGCTGCAAACAGGAAATGCCATCAATTAGATCAAATAGACAATGAGATGGTAATGCTTGCAATATTCTGTATCTTTGTCTCTCTACTCTTTTTGCACTGATCACTTAGGGCGTGTTTGGTAGGAGCGAAAATTATTTTTTTGGAAAATAATTTTCTCATTTTACGGTGTTTGGTAAAATAAGGAGGTTAAAATTATTTTCAAGGTAAAATCAATTTCCCTAGAATGACGGAAAATATTTTCACTTTGAATGGAACGTAAGTTGATTTTACATTTCTTTGGCGCTCACACGGTTTCACATTCTTTCTCTCTTCCGTATCTATTTCCTCAATATATGGTTCAAAGATTAAGACAACATGTTAAAGATTAGCTAAGCTGTATCATCCTAATAACGTTACTAGTGAATTTAACAACCATGATTTTATCGAAATCCAAAACGCATTGCAATTTATCATCAACGTTAAGAAGAGAGAGAAACTCATTAGGTTTTTCCTCTTCTTTGTTTGGACTCTTATTCGAAGGTGAGAAATCGATAAGCTTTGCTAGCATCAAATTGTTGGTGGTAGGTAAGATTAAAAAAATTGACAAATGTACATATTGTCACAACTTTGATATGGATGATAGCACTGTTGTAATATAATTTCCCAAAGAGCAAAATATAAATTCTCATTTTTCTAAATATCTTACTTATTTTTGTTTTTTTACTAATGTGTCTCTTTTTAGCTTTTTTGTTCATTTTTTGCTAATTAAGCTCATTTTTCAAAAATTTTATTTCCCCTTTACGAAACAACTTAAAATATAAGTTGAAAATCATTTTACATGAAAAATTGTTTTATTGAAAAATGATTTTCAACCCTACCAAACACACCCTTAGTGTGTTTTATACCCATTGTAATGCCTTAATTTATAATCACTAGGTTAACCTTAATTATTTGAACTTTAGTAGCTAATACCATTGAAGAACAAGAATAGAACATTACCACCATCCTAGAGAGGATAAGGTTTAATTATTTTATTTAACATAAATAATACAACACACTTCAGCTTGCATGTTAGCGTTAAGCCAATTATTATGAATTAAGGCACTATGCCCAGTTATAGCAATAATTTCCACATGAACACCCAAATGTACACTACATTATTTAGAGATAAAGAGTGGTTAGTGTTGTTGGCGAGGAACACCAATTGTACCACACCCGTTGACACCTAAATTTCATTTTTTCACTAAGCATAATATTTCTCACGAGCCTAAAAAAACAAAACAAAACAAAGAAAAGAAAGAAAGATTTAAAGCTCTTATATAAAAGTGTAGGCTTAGTCTTGCAACACTTTGTTCCCATGCAGTAAGATTGAAGTCTCGAAATCCATGGAAAACATGAAGGTTTTCATGACAAGCATATGAGACTGCCTAAGATTTTTAATCGTAAATTAGGTGAAAGCATTTGATTTTAATTTTTGTTTTTTGACAGTCATTTGAATTTATGAATTATTAGTTGAGGATGTTGTAGCCTGGCTCAATTTTTGTCTAGTACATACTGGATGCCCCCCTGCACACAGCAGGACCAGGAGAAAAACTGTAACACCCCCCTGCTGGGATAGCAATATTACATCGCCAAGGCTCTCTTTGAGATCCCCTAAGGCTAGTTAAGGTGTAGGTTTGCATTTTGTTCAACCCAACCCAAAAATTGGCGAGATAATAATTTTTTTTCCCCCTCCATCCTGCATCCACGCAACAGTAAGAGATTTTGTCCCTGCTAACATGCATATTAATGTAATTATCATCAAGCCAACTCCTCAGCTATTAAGCTAAAGTCAGTGCATTTCTCCATCCTGTTAGGTCACACGCCTAGAGGGTTAAACGGTATGTTGTCGTCTTCGCATGTAATGAGCATGCACAAGATTGGGGGGAAAATACTTGAACTAGGGTACAAGACCTAGATTCCCAGTTGACACCTAGATTCCCAAGAATTACTAAAGTCAAAGAGGAGCTTTGTTAACCTGGACACTCAGGTTAATTAGTAATCCCGGACCGCACGGTATCCTGTGGCCTGAACGCAAAGTGGAGGCCCCCTCGTTAGCAGACCATCAGCCTAGACCACATAGGTTAATTAGGAGCTCTTGAACACATCAAGAGTCCCATAGTAATAAACTTCGTTGCCTTCTAAAATCTTATGAACTTACACAATCCAAGTAAGCAGGCTAAAAAACACCCCACTTAGAAAACTTCCCTTCAAGTCTTTGTTTAGCATAATAGACCCGTTTAACAAAAATAACTCAATCAAATTAAAGTCAATCCACGAAGCTAGTTTGTTAAACATTGTAAAATTTGGTTAAGCCGTATAACTTGATATAACTAGCTAATTTTTGAAGTAAGACCACACACTTTTAAAATGTTGGACACATGCCCCATTTTTCAAATACAAGGCATCACTTTTATTCACAAATAATTCTCCCCAAACTAGATTTAAATCTCATACATTTCAAACTTGTTTGAAGCAGTTCTGACATGAATGTACCGGTTTGAATAAGGATCATGAGCTTGTGACTTGGTAAACATGTTTAAATTTTATTTAAGCAACGAGGCATCTTAGCCAACTTATTTCCAACCGAACTACACCTCTTGAATCATTTGAATACTTGTTTAAATCCCAACGAAATAGCACTTTTATAAAAGAAGTTCACACCTCATTCAAGACTCATTTACTTCAAATGCTGAGCTTTCCTTTCCAAGGTTACATGAATTCGTGTGAGGTATTAATACACTAGCCATAAATACTTACCCAAATCACATACACGATGTACAATAATCATTTATGAAAAATGCAAGTATACTTGACTTATAGGTTCAGTTGCAACAACTAACAACAAACACCAACCAAACATGGAAAAAGGCGGATAGCCACGAGTGTAATTCGAGTTTGGTTTCGGTTTAGACTCAGCTCCAATTCGGTCATGTTTGGTTCCGGTTCGGTTCGGTTCAGGTTCAGGTTCAGTTCGATTCAGGTTCAGTTCGATTCAGGTTCAGTTCAGCTCAAGTTTAGTTCGATTTAGGTTTAGTTCAGTTCAGTTCAAGTTCAGTTCGATTTAAATTCATTTCATTTCAATTCGATTCAGTTCAGGATTAGTTTGGTTCAGGTTCAGGAGAATAGTCCGAAAATCTATTTCAATCATCGTTTAAATTGAGCAGAATAGAACTAAACACTTGAACCAATCAACACAGACCTGGTGCTCATCCATTCTTCAAGTTACCCATTCAAGGCTAATTAACAAATCCTAATAACTAGGGGTGGGCAATGGACCAAGTTGGGTTGGACTGGACCATCCTATTAACTAAACGGGCCAGGTCGGGCTTAGCACGGTTATTAATGGGCCGGGTTGGGTTATGGGCCAAAATGTCCATGGCCCGCGCATTACCACCTAAGGAGTATTTTTGATGAGTTAGTTTTCCAACTAATGTCTCTGTAATTTTCTAACCGAACTAAACTAGTCCAAATTCAAAGTTAGAAAACACACAACCAAGTTAATAAATAAGTCGGGTAGGGTTGACTCATGAGCAGCCCGCTTTGGGCCCGTTTAAAAACGTAACAAACTTGCACAAAAAATGGTGTGTAATAATTATTATTATGTACAAAGTGTTGGTAATAAAGTTAACTAATTGGAACATGTAAACTAGTGTATCAATTAGGTTGAAACAAATAATGAGTCACTAAACGGGGCGAGCCCAGTCCAACCCATTAATATGCCTTAATGGGCTAACCCATTACTGACGCAATTCATTATTGACCCGACCCTTTATTAGCACTATTTTAAACAGGTCGAGTGCTTAAGCCAATGAGTACCCAATCCTTTGCCAACCCCTACTAATAACTACATGTTTTGGCCAAAATCGCTCATAACTTCAAACCCACAATTTCAAACTTCAAACCCTAATCTAACCATATACAATGGAGATTCCAAGCACCAAAATAACTTTGGATCAAAATTACTATTAATTGGGAATGGAGATTACCCACCTCGAATTAAAGCTTATGGACCCAATTTAGGGCTGAATTAGGCGATTTTGGTCGGATTCGGGTCATCCTTCGTCCTCCCATGCCACTGCCCCGTCCTTCTCCTCCCTTGCGCTTGCCACTGCGCCACTGTTCTGCTTGGTTCCTCTTCTCCTCCTTTGTTCCTCTCCTTCTTCTCTACCTCTGTCTCGTTCGCTCTTTCTTTCTCTCTCTGTTCGTGTGTCGTGAATGGGTTGTGTTACTGAGGGGTTGAGTGAACGACGGAGTTCCTAGTGAACTCACACCCCTTTTTTTTTCCCCTGTCGATCCGGTCTCTCCTCCCCCCTGCGTGGTAGAAAACAGCCTCCCCTCTTGTTTTTTTTTTTTTTTTTTTGTAACTCACTAGTTAGGCTAGAAGCTTGGGAAAAGAGAGTATAAATTGAAATAAATAAAATCTCAAGGCCATATGCTTAATAAAAATTATTTGGTCTAACTAGCCTTACTTAAAAACATATATAATGAAACACAACAAATTAATAAAAATCACATTTTTCATTCAGGTAGGTCATATAATCATTTCAATCAAAATGTCAAACTGGCTAACGCGTATAATTAATCGACTAAAATTTCATGAACCTTATAAAAACATGTTGATGTCAGCACTCTGTACATTATCACTATAAGCAAAGGCTTACTTGTGCGTTGTAGAGATAGGATGGGGGTTGATTTTTTCAAATAATTATTAGTTGAAAGATATTGAATTTGATGACAAGCAAAAGAAGCTAAGAAGCTTAAAGGAATCATCTTAAAAATGTGTGTATTTTCCTTCAACAAAAGTTCTTGCCCCTTTTGAAACTTACAGTGGACCTTGAGTCACTAAAACGAGGAATTTTTTGGTGCAACTCAGAGATTAGGATTAGCCTGGCCTACAAATTAAGATGTGACGGGCTTTCTTTATATTGTTGGTTTTAACTTTGATGCCATATGTTTAGTAGGATGAAGTTGAAAATTTATAGATATACACTACTAGATTCTACACATATTCAATTCGTTGGAGCCCTCAAAAACAAGGTGTTTTGACCTGGCAGTTTCAGTGGGATATCATATTACAATACTAATTCTCATTATTTTATCTTATGTATCTGCGCTTGTTTGTGACTCAGTTACATTCTATGTTACAGTGGATTTTTCCTGGGAGGAAACAATGACTTGCTGGGGCATATTTGTGAGTATTCTGTAATGTCATTTTCAAAAGTAATGGATCCAATAGCATTTGACTTTACATTATAGTTGTGACATATCCTAGTGTTTCTAGGACTGATATGTCTCCTCACTTTCTATAAGTGTAGGAACATAAAGTAGCCAAGGCCTGATACTAGTAGCTATTCACCATAAGGCAGAAACCTCATAACTTCCTGCAAGAATATGCTTGGTAATTATCCTACTAAAGCAGGTGTGTTGGAAAGTTAATATGTACACAATCTTCTCCTAGAAAGTAAACAGCTTGTCATTTGGAGATCCCCTAATTTTCCCCCGTTTGTTTTTGTGGGAAGGAATTTTCAAAAGAAGAAAACTAACAGAATTTCTGAAGGTAAAAGTGTATATAACTAGAAAGCAATTGAATATTTAAAGGAAACAGTTATGACATGTTATTTTCGAGCTTATTAATCTATAACTGACAAATTTAGGGATCGCTATTAAACTCCCAAAGGTGACACTGAGGAGATTCAAGGTCTTCTCCATCCCCCTTCTCCTTAGTGATTACCGAGTTTATTTTTTCCTCATTTTGAGTACTTAGTTTAGTATCTTACTCTCCTTATAATGAAAAATAGAACTACATTCAAATTTTGCCAAATGATTTACTAACACAGTAAGTTAGAATAAACTTTAGAGAAATAATCATCTATAATGAAATGCTTGTGCAGGACTCATAAACACTCATGTGCATTAGCTAACTACAAGTTAGTCACTCCTTTTCATATACAATAAACATAAAGGTGCCAAAAGCCATAACTACCTTCCATTGAGATCGCTCTTTAAACCCTGCGAAAAGGCTCAAGGAGGGGGGTGTTGGCTAAATGTGTAAAGCTAAAATGTACTATGTATGCAAGCTATCTCTGATAGGCAAGACATCAGGCTTGTTAAAGTAGACTACTGAGTAATTGGTGTGAGGGGAGGAAGCCACAAGAAACTGTCATGATGAAAGGTAATGATGAACTCCAATGCTTTGCCTTTTATATATTCCATATGATTCATTAAAAAAAAGGCATATATAATTAAGAGAATTCATTATTTACAATCTTTAAACTATGCAATGTTGCTCCTAAACTATATCTGCCAATGTTCCCTCAAAATTCAGTTGTTTGAACTAGAAAAAAAAAAATCCTTTTTAATAAGTTTCGAAAGAGCAAAGTTATAGAAGAAATCATACATTTAAGTTGGATTGAAACGCACATATGACAATAGGTTATTTTATTGGTAGACAACATACCTTATGTGATGGAAGTCTTCAAGGGAAAGGAGTCCCAAGCTATGACCTTCCAAGAACACAAGGCAAAGAGAGAAAACCCACGAACTGGAAATGGCACAGTCGTGCTATAGGGCACGGTCAGGCCGTGCCAAAGTTCTGCTTTAAGTGGGCGTGAGTAGCTAGTTTGCACGGTTGGAAGAGATGAGAAGGATGTGATGGGATTAGACTATTAGGAGTAGTCTAAGCTTTGAATGAGTGTGGGAATGGAGTAGTGGAAGGCTTATTTTGAGGGGGAAGAGATGGAAGTGTGTTTAGGAATGCAAAGATAGATGAAGAACACAAGGAGAACTTGAAGAGAGTTCACGGTTTTAAGAAAAACCAAGCACCCTTAAAGATCTTCTGGTGTTTTGGATAGTACTAAGCTAGGTGATTAGATAAGATACACCACTAACCACTAGCTTAGGGCCCTTAATCTTTGATTAGGATAAGATACACCACCTAACCAAGGATTAAGACTCTCTTGTTCACCATTTAGCTCGGCCAAGAACTAAGATAAGCAAGGAAAGTGTTTAGGGAACTCAAGACACAAAGTCTTTACTCTCAAATTCAAATTCAAAGTATATATTACAAAATGAACACCTAAGGCCTTTATATGGCCTTCTAAAACACATAAAATGAGCTTTCCTTCCAAGCTAGGAAAGTCATTAAAACTCCTAATACTAGCTAGTACACTGTTAGGAGCTAATTTAATACAAATCGAAAGTTTAAGGTCTAAAATACAACTTAGCATTAATATAAACCTTTCCTAGGCATTAAGGCACCTTGATGAGTCAATTTCCTCACTAGGAAGGTAATCTTCTCACAGTTACACCTCAAAATGGCTGAGATATGCTTGCTTGACATGTGGTGCTAGGGTGGCCGGTTACATGCTTGCAAAATGGAAGCCTCTCCATGCTCCCACATGTCTCCCTCATGTTTGGCTTAGTGGCAGCTTACCAAGCATCTCAAACCAAGCTGGTGAATATGCATTCACATTAAGCAAACCCACTTAGGAAGGAAAACCTCCTTGCTAAGGAACCGGGTATATAGGTGCCGGTTTTTGCTTGGTTTTGTCCTCCTGAGTTGACACCTCAAATGCTGAGTATTCTGGGATTTTTTTACATGGATGGAAACCTCAAGATTTATAGAATACCCTCCATTTGGAATCAAAACATTTGGACTTTTTTTGCCCCTTGAAAAAGATGAAATGCCCAAACCGTGCATAATCAGGTTCAAAACAGCACATGACTGAAAATCAGCTTCGTTCCCTAACCAAATGAACTCCAAATCTGGTAATTCAAATTGGAAATGAAATCTAAGATCTTAAGATTTCCAGGAATACAAAAATTGGACATTTAAACCTCATGGAAGATTAAGAAATGTAATCACCAAAACCGGGTAAAATCTAGATGTAAACTGTCTTAAGGGTAGCTTGACTTAAACATAGGTTTTGGATGACCAAATGAACTCCAATGAGGCTGAAACTTGTTTTATTTTAAAGCTAACATCCTAAGGTTTAAGAGAACGCCAAAATTAAGGATTTAAGTCATCTCAAAATTAGGTGACCATAACCAGATTTCACGGGCTAGTTGTAAAGGTTCTTGGCAGCAAGGTGCAATTAATTGTCTAGGCTTGTTTCTAATGCTTGGGAATATCCTAAACATTCTGGAAGTGAGGGATGACCACCAGACCTCCATCATTATGTCATCCTCGAATAATGGCAAATTGTTTCCTGGGTAGATATGAAATGAGATCATAGAACATGTTATACCTTTACATTGAATCTTGAGAAATATTGAAAATAATTTTGCATTGCACAATGGCTAATGTCAACAAAAATTCACCCAAGTATAAGGGACATGTGATTATAAACTCTCTTAAAACTAATAAACTACATCTCTAAATCTTTCATTGATGCAAATTGATGTTTATGCTATTAAATTGTAGCCATACACTTGTTCGTAATGTGCATTGATGCTTACAACACATAGAGCTCCCATCACCTCACACAATATAAGGTTTATACAGTTAGTTCCACTAATTCATTCATACCTTTGGTAAATTAATTCCCTAATAGTCCCAATCTATACATAAATTAGACACCTTGGTGCAAAACTAAATCGCAACCCAGAATTTTTTGAACAATAGCACAATTAAGCCACTTATGTATGCATCTTCTTTAACCAAACTTCAATAAAAGAACCAAAACAACAATCCCCTATTGCCAACTCCATAGAGCCTCATCATCACCAAAAAAAAACAAAAGATAGTAAGTTTAGCGAAATCAAAATTGAAAGCACAATTAGCCAAATTAAACAATGAGTGCAATGGGCACAATAGTCGCTCTTCAAGAAATTAACACATGAAATTCCCCCTAAAAAAACCAAAACCAGACCATCCAATTTTTAGTGCACACCAAATTAGTATATCATTAATTCTAATTTATTGAAAGTGTCAGTACAATTAATTCCAAGTTGCTGCATTCGAATGTGATACAATGATGTGAGCTAAAAATTAAATCATTGGATGCGAAGAAAAAGGCATACTGATGGAATTTTGACAATTAATTGATGAATTAGAATTTGAGGAAGATATGTTAGAATTGAGTTACACACCAAATTCTTCAATATCTAGAGTACTTGGGCGCGATTAAGAGGGAATTTCTATTTGTTCAAGATTATCGTCTAGCTATAGTGAAGAATTTTAGGGGTTTTTTTTTTCAAATTAGTTAATGAAATCAAATGAGAAAGAGATATGGAATTCAATAGTTTAAAAGGGCTTCCGGAAAGTTTGATCATCAAATATGGCATGAAATGGGTAGAGAATTTCATGGAGAGATCAGGAGTGGAATTGGACTCATTCTAAGGATGCAACAATGTACTGCTTAATTAACACAAATTTTGTTTTATGTTTTCCACTTAGGCTCCTTTTTCAAAGAGAAATGTTACTTAGCACTTTTTTTAATGAAATATTTACCACTTAACATAAAATTCAACTTAATTTCTATAATTATTTTTAATTATCCACCATTAGTGCGTGTAGAAAGGGGTTTATATGTTCCCCACATTTCTTAAGTGTGAAATTGAGAATAGTCCTAATTTTCCTCCGCATACATCCATAATTAAGTGTTGTGGTGAAAGTGTAGAAGGATGCATTATTTTTTCTCCTTGGTGGAAGCACTTTGTGGTTTAAATTAGAGCTTCAAAAAATAAGAGTTAAAGTTGATTCTTTAGTTTGGCTAAGTTCTTGAATTGTAGCCACACAACTTGTTCTCTTGCACTCATTTTAGAGCATTTGTTCGTCTTGTTAGAGCTCTTCGAGGGTGAACCCCACTTTGAATTGAAAAGACAACTACATTTGCAATAAGTTCTTATGTTTGGCTAGGTTCTTAATTTGTAGCCACACATTTTGTTATCTTCCACTCATTTTATGGAATTTGTTTCTAATTGGATGGAGCTCTTTGTAGATGAAAATGGAGCCCTAAAAAACTATAAGTACAGTTAACATCAGTCTTTAAGTTTTGCAAGGTTTTTTATAGCCACAACTTTCGTTCTCTTCCACATATTTTATGACGTATGTTCCGCCTAGTGGGAGTTTTTTACAAGTGAAATGATATCCCCAAATGAAGGATGACAAGACTTAAAGTTAGTTCTTAAGTGTGACAAGGTTCTTGATTTTGCAGCCGCACCTTTCATTTCTCTTATAATCATTCTGAGAAATTTGTTTCTATTAGGGAAGGCTTTTTGTGGGTGAAATTGCAGGCCCAAACAAAAAGGTAATTGGAGTTAAAGTTAGTTCTTATATTTTGCATGGTTCTTGGTTCGTAGGCCACCTTTGGTTCTCTTCCACCCATTTTTATCGTACTTGTTGCCTCTTGGTCGGAGCTCTTATGGATGAAATGTGATCCCCAAATGGAAGGACAATGAGAGTTAATGTTGATTCCTTAGTTTGGTAGAGTTGTTTATGTTTAACCACACATTCGTTCTCTTGCACTCATCATAGGGAAATTAGTTCCTCTTTGTTGGAGCTCTTTATGGGTGAAATTAGATCCCTAAATAAAGAGACAACTAGAGTTAAAGTCAGTTCTATTGGAGCATGCATGGATGGGCTGAAATGAAGCAAGCTTGAGTTTAGTCTCAAATTTCCCCTTAGCAACGAGATATGACTTGGTTTAAAGGCTATGCCACCAACTAAGACTAAGGATCCACCAAGAAGTGCTTAAAGTCTAGGCCACCCACAATCCTATAAAGGTTTCACTCACGACTCATCACCTTTGAAGAAAGGATAAAGAGAACTTAAGATTTTTGAGAGAGAAAGCTTTGAGCTCTTTGCATATAATTTGAATGATGTCCTCTTACAAGTGAGTTTGCTCGTATATAAGTCTAACCTCAGCCAAAGCAACTCAAAAATTCAAAAGGGAACAAGAGTACACTAAGGGAAGAGGAGAAATATCCAATCGGTCACCCTAAGTACTCTAACACATCACTACTGGCTTTGGATGCCTCATTAGGGTTAATGATGCCCTTAAATGAGATGTCAAGCTTTCAAAAGATCCTAAGTACATCATTGCAAGTCATTTTTAGCAAGAAGTATAGATAAAAACCCAAGAAATGGTCCCTTATTAATGGCTAGGCACAAATTGGGTAAAGGGAAGTTTTCTTTGTCCTTTGGGTTGGTTAATAGCAGTACAAGGGGGTGCTTTGGAGGGGTTATGGGCATGTGGCATGATAAATATTTAGATCAAATTTCATGCCTTAAAGTTTCACAAAAGTTAGACTCCATTAAGTCAACTTAATTAAGCCTAAATTCGAACTGTGCTAAAGTAACTCCCAGATTGCACGGTTGGAAAGATCATGCTGTTTGACCCACCAAATGAAGTCCAAATTCCTTGTAACATATTTTATTGGAAAGCTAATGTCTTAAAATTAAACAGAGTGGCCAATAATCCTAATCATAACTGCAGTAACTATCTCCAAAAGGCAGACAAACATGGACTACATTCTGCCAAGAACAGGCCATGGAAGCATAACCTACTGCTTTGCTCTTCCCTTATTCTTGTCGAGGGTTTAACTCCATTTTAATGCATAAACCTCTTAAGGATTCCTGACCTTCCCAACAGATGAGAGTAACACATCCAAAGGGCTTAGGATGAGCTTGGAATTGGAGCTCCAAATCAGTACATGGGCCAAGCCTCCTTTGATGAAGCTTGTGAGCATTAAGGAGGATTTGGGAGCTCTCTTGGACTTGAGTAGGCATGATATTTGCTTCATACTCCCCTTCTTAAATGTGATTTGCCCTTAAATCATCACTATCTTCTTCATCGTCAAGGTAGGACCATCCCCTCTTGGCATGAGGTTGTTCCTTCTCCTTAAGGGAAACCTCTCTTTTCTCAAGTGCAACCATACCAAGTCCCCGGGCTTGAAGGTGATAACCTTGTACATCTCATTGGTCGTCTCAATCTTGGCCTGAATCTATTGGTGTAGCTTCTGTATCTCCTTGGCCCTCTCCTCAGCCTCACAACTCACTCTAGACTCAAGTGGAAGTGGTATGAGTTCTAGGGGAGTTAGAGGGTTGATTCCATATCATGACTCGAATGGAGAGTGGGAAGTGGTAAAGCTTGGAGTTCGTTTGTATGCAAACTCAGTAAGAGGAAGCTTGAGATCCCACTCCTTGATGCTCTTACTCACCAAGCTCCTAGGCAAAGTAGCAAGTGTCTTGTTGCTAACCTTGGTTTGGCCATTGGTTTGAGGATGGCGGGAGGTACTATACAAGAGCTTAGTACAAAGGAGACGCCATAGGAATCTCTAAAAATGACTAAAAAGCTTTGTATCTCGATCGGACACAATACTCTTAGGAATAATATGAAGTTTAACAACTTCCTTGAAGTAGAGATGGGCTTTGTGAGATGCATCATGGGTCTTCTCACAAGGGATAAAGTGAGCCATCTTTGAGAAATGGTCCACCACCATAATAGCATCCTTACCCCTCTGAGTCGTTGGAAGAGCAACTATGAAATCCATGCTCACGACTTCCCATGGACCATTAGGAATACGCAATAGAGTGTATAAATATTGGTGGAATTGAGTCTTGGCCTTTTGACAAATAGAACACTTGGAAATTACCTCATGAACATCACCACCCATTTTCAGCCAATAGAAGTGTTCCTTGAGCATGTCAATGGTCTTGTTCATCTCAAAATGGCCGGCTGGACCTCCTTAATGAACTTCCTTAATAAAAAGCTTTTGGATTGGACCCTTTGGAATACATAACTTGTTGCTCTTGAATAAGAAGCCCTCTTGGTGAGTGTAGGGGCTATGCTTGCTGCTTTCTTGATCATTGATGTAAGGGTTGAAATCCTCATTGTCTTGGTAGAGATCACGGATGAATTAAAAGCCTAGGACCCTGCCTCCATCACGGCTAATATGGAATGTCGCCTAGAAAGAGCATCCGCTAAAACATTGGTGCTCCCCTTCTTATGCTTGGCCACAAAGGAGAAACTTTGTAAGAACTCAACTTTGCAAGAACTCAACCCATTTAGCATGTCTTAGATTGAGCTTATGTTGGCCATTCAAGCACTTTAAGGCCTCATGGTCCGAATGGAGGACAAACTGTTTCAGCCTTAAGTAATGAGACCAATTGGGCATTGATCTTGTATGAGTACTGCCCTATACTTACTCCACTTGTATCGCAATTAACTTTAAATAGCTTGCCAAAGTCAGGAAGGACTAACACCGGGGCCTCACATAGCTTGGCCTTGAGCTTTTCAAAGGCATTAGGGGTAGCCCTTGTCCACTCAAAAGACCGTTTTTTTATACACTCAGTAATGGGAGCTGTGAGGGTGTTAAAACCTTTAATGAACCTCCTATAAAAAGATGCTAAGCCATAGAAGCTTCTAACCTCGGTGATTGAGGAGGGAGTAGCCATGACTTGATAGCTTCAACCTTGGCTTGATCCATTGAGATACCATCCTTTGAGACCACATACCTTAAGAAGGTGACTTGGGGGGAAAAGAACTTAGACTTTTCCAACTTGCTAAAGAGCCTTTGAGCTATTAAAACTTTGAAAACTTCATCCAAGTGATGTAGATAATCCTCTTGGTTCTTTGAATAAACCAAAATATCATCGAAATAGACAACCACAAATCTTCTAAGAAAAGGCCTTAAGACTTCATTCATCAATCTTATAAATGCACTAGGGGCATTAGAGAGGCCGAAACGCATCACCAACCATTCATAGAGTCCCCCTTTAGTCTTGAAAGCCGTCTTCCATTTGTCCCCTTCCCTCATGCAGATTTGGTGATATCCACTTCTTAAATCAGTCTTTGAAAAGATAGAGGAGCCATTAAGTTCATCAAGCATATCATCATTCCATGGTATGAGATACCTATACTTGATAGTAATATTGTTTATAGCCCTACTATCCACACACATGCGGTATGATCCATCTTTGTTGGGCACTAATAAAGCCAGAACTGAACAAGGGCTCATACTCTACTGTACATAGCCTCTAGCCATCAATTCATCAACTTGCCTTTGGAGCTCCTTGGTCTCTTGTGGATTACACCTATAAGCAGCCTTGTTAGGGAGTAAAGCACCGGGAATGAAGTTAATTTGGTGTTCAATGCCTCGGATAGAGGGAGGCCGGGAGGTAGATCTTGTGGGAAGACATCTTGGTATTGTGAAATGAGGGGGCGGACTAGGGGGTGTAAGGGAGTCACTTCCTCACTTTTGTTACTTTAAAGCATGAGTAAAGCTAGAATTTGCTTACCCTTGCTTAAAGCTCTCTCAACTTGTGTTTTACTCAACATGAGAAGGTCTCTCTTCTTCTCACTTCCCACCCCGAGCTTAGTTTTGTGGACTTCGTTTAGAGGTAGTGTGTTTAAGACAATCTTTTCCTTATCAATGATCAAGGAGTAAGTGTTCTTGAATCCATCATGCATAACATGCCTATCAAATTTCGAAGGTTGACCCAAAAGACTATGACATGCACTCATAGGTACCACATCACAAAGGACATTATCTCTATACTTCTTTCGGATTGAAAATGAGATAAGGGCTTGTTTAGATACATTAATGTCACCACCATCATTGAGCACTTTATGGAGTAAGGTTTGGGATGTGAAATAGTAGGAATACCAA
Source organism: Selenicereus undatus (assembly GCA_017589665.1). Taxonomy (NCBI): domain Eukaryota; kingdom Viridiplantae; phylum Streptophyta; class Magnoliopsida; order Caryophyllales; family Cactaceae; genus Selenicereus; species Selenicereus undatus. The sequence goes on from JACYFF010031958.1 coordinate 56,499,485, forward strand.
GCTTCTCAATGAGAGGAGTGGAGACTACATTAGTGCAACTTCCCCTATCAATGATCAAGTTGCAAACCTTGTGTTGAATGGTACACTGGGAGTGAAAGATTATTTCTCTTTGGGCCTTGTCATAAGGGGTGTCTTGGGTATGCAAAACTCTCCTTAAGACAAGTAGTTCTCCCTCATCGACCTCAAGTTGAGTTTCTTCCTCCAAGCAGTCTGAATCTACCTCTTTGGTTTCTTCTTGAGTCTCCGTTAATAGAGCATCAACTTCTTCAACTTCTTGCAAGGTCATGACCCTTTGATTAGGACAATCATATTGGAAATGGCCATACCCTTGATACTTGAAGCACTTCTTGCCCTCAAGCTTCATAGGTAATTCCTTTGGGTAAAGAAGAGCCACAACCTTGCTCTTGTCAACCTGTGAGGTACTCTTGGGTTTAGGATGAGTAAAGGGCTTGAAAGGAGGCTTTGAAGCTACTTACTCCTTGGGAAAAAGCTTAGTGAAGACCCTCTTTTCATTCCTTTATTTTTCAACTTTAAGGGCGAGCTTGAAAACATCATCCAAGGTGAAACAAGTATGAAGTTCCACCTTTTTAGCAATGATGGGGTTTAGCCCATTGAGAAACCAAGCCACAGTTTGCTCTTGGGGTTAGTGGATACCTCCTCTCAAGAGGAGTTGTTCAAACTCTCTCATGTACTGACCCACACTCATATTGTTCTGTTTGAGTGAGAAAAGTCAGTTGCAAATGTCTTGCTTGTAACGCTGGAGAAGAAACCTCTTGTTCATAAGAGATTTAAGCTTCTTCTATGAGTTAATCTTCCTCTTGCCATCTCTAGCTTGTTGCTTCTTGACATTTTCAAACCACAAGGAGGCGTAACTTGTGAGTTTAAGGCTAGCAATCTTGAAACTTTTTTCATCATCATAGCCCTTGGCCTTAAAGATTCGGTCCAAGGCTTGAACCCATTCAAGGTACTCATCGAGGTTCAAGTTGCCATTGAATTCCGGGGGTTCGACTTTAATGTCTCTAAACTCGTCAGTTAGAGGTCTCCTACCTCCCCTTCTTGGATTGCTTCCCATGCTTGAATCACTAGAATAGTCATCCTCATCCCCATGATTATTCAGCTCTTAAACTTGCTGGCCTCCTTGGAGGGTCATGAATTGAGCGGTCATTTGCTCAAGTTGTCTATTGATTTGCCTCACACTTTGTTGTAGACTTAGGATGGCATTATCTTGTCTCATAATATGAGCTTATTCTAAAATCATACCTCTTGGCACCCTTGCTGATTGGGGAGAGTCCGTGGAGGGGTTTTCTTCATTAGACATGATGAAACGGTAAGGAAAAGGGAGGGTAGCGGTTGTTTGAGAGCTAGGTTCTTTGTGGTTAGGTAGTGTATTTGGTTTCCGGTTTGAGAGGGAGGAAATGGGGTTGTTCAAGTAAGAGAGTAGGGGTAAAAACACAATGGTTTCTCAATAGAAATAAGTAGGAAAAGGAAGGAAGTGGGGTATAAACTCAAGCACACTAACTTGGATTTGTTTTGATACCAAATAGAGCATGCACGGATGGGCTGAAATGAAGCAAGCTTGAGTTTGGTCTCAAATTTTCCCTTAGCAATGATATATGACTTAGTTTAAAGGCTATGACACCAACCAAGACTAAGGATCCACCAAGAATTTCTTAAAGGCCAGGCCACCCACAATCCTATAAAGGTTTCACTCAAGACTCACCACCTTTGAAAAAAGGATAAAGAGAACTTAAGATTTTTGAGAGAGAATGTTTTGAGCTCTTTGCATATAATTTAAATGATGTCCTCTTACAAGTGATTTTGCTGGCTTATAAGTATAACCTCAGCCAAAACAACTCAAAAATTTAAAAGGGTACAAGAGTACACTTATGGTAGAGGAGAAATATCCAATTCATACCTGAAGTACTCTAACACATCACTACTAGCTTTGGCTACCTTATTAGGGTTAATGATGCCCTTAAATGAGGTTCCAAGCTTAAAAAAGATCCTGAGTACATAATTACAAGTCATTTGCAGTAAGAAGTACACATAGAACCCAAGGAATGGTCCCTTACAAATGGCTAGGCACAAATCGAATAAAGAGATGTTTTCTTTGCCCTTTTGGCTGGTTAATAGCAACACAAGGGGGTGCTTTTGAGGGGCTTTGGGCATTTAACTTGAAACACATTTAGATCACCTTTGATGCCCTAAAGTTTCACAAAAGTTGGACTCCATTAAGTTAACTTAATTAACCCCAAATTCTGACTGTGCTGAAGTAACGCTTAGATTGCACAATTGGAAAGATCTTGCTGTTTGAACCACCGAATAAAGTCCAAATGCCTTGAAAATTGTTTTATTGAAAAGATAACATCTTAAAATTAAAGTGAGTGGCTAATAATCCTAATCATGACTGCAGCAACTATCTCCAAAAGGCTGGCAAACGTGGACTCCATTTTGGCTGTATTATACCAAGAACTGGCCATGGAAGCATAACCTACTGTTTCGCTCTTCCCTTATTCTTGCTGAGGGTGTAACTCCATTTTGATGCATAAACCCCTTAGGAGGACTCTTGACCTTCTCAAAAGATGAGAGTAACACATCCAAAGGGCTTAGGATGACGTTGGAATTGGAGCTCTAAATCAGTACATGGGCCAAGCCACCTTTGATGAAGCTTATGAGCATTAGGGAGGATTTAGGAGCTCTCTTGGACTTGAGTAGGCATGACATTTGCTTTATATACAATGTGGCAAGGTTACTTATTTTTTACCACACCATTCCTTCTCTTGCAGTCATATTAGGATGTTTGTTTTCTTCTTGGTGGGAACTTTTTGTGGGTATAATTAGGGCACCAAATCAAAGGTAGGCGGAGTTAAAATTGCTTATTTAGTTAGGTTCTTTATTTATAGCCACACCTTTCTTTCCCTTGCATTTATTTTAGGAAATTTGTTTCTTTGTGGGTGAAGTTGCAGCCCAAAAAAAGGCCATAAGAGCTATAGCTAGTTCTTAAAATTTGTTAGGTTCTTAATTTCTAGTGACGCATTTTGTTCTCTCGTGCTAGTTTTAGGCCATTTGTTTCATCCTAGTGGAAGCTCTTTATGGGTGAATTAGGAACCCGAAATGAAAAGATTATTAGAGTTAAGGCTGGTTGTCATGTTTTGCTAGGTTCTTGATTGGCAGAGACATTTTCTGTTCTCTTGCACTGGTTTTAGGGAATTTGCTTTTTCATTATGGGTGCTGTTCATGGGTAAAATTAGAGCCCCATAAGAAACTACCAAGGTTCGTTCATAAGTATGTGTAGGTTCTTGATTTGTAGCCACATCATTCATTCTGCTAAATTTATTTTATTGCATTTGTTTCATATTAATAAAGCTCTTTGTCAGTGAATTTAGAACCCATAATTAAAAGAAAACTAGATTCAAAGTTAGTTTTTAAGTTTAGCTAGGCTTTTAATTTATACCCATGCCTTTCATTCCCTTACCCTCATTTTAGAGAATTTGTTTCCAATTGGTGGGAGCTCTTTGGGTGTGTAATAGGAACCCAAGATGAAAAGATCGCTACAGTTAAAGTTGGTTCGTCAATTCTTTAGGGTTCTTTATTTCTAGCCACAAGCTTGAATAAAAAATAATCATCTAATCTAACCTAATTACCCTAATTTATTCACCCCTAATGGGGTTTGGGAGTGTGGGGAGGAACCCTCAATCGCCTCTCCAAAGAGAACCCTGATAAGAGCCCCCCACTAAAAAAGGGCTGTCGCTTATAAAGGCCCAAAAGAATTAAATCACATGGATGGAGGGGGACGCGGTTGTCCCATAAGGCACGGGCACCCCGTGCTCCCCAAAAATTGGTGGCATGGCCATGCCATCTTTCTAGCACCGCAATGCGATCGTGCCTCCTACTGCATGGTCGTGCGCTCTATTGTTTTCTTCAGCGCTGCTTCTCCTGGTGCTTGCGGCTTCATCGGACCTCTATTCTTGCTTGAGTTTGTTCCCAAAACCTTCTTTTTCGATCAAAATCTAAGGATTTCTCCTAAAAGTAAGGCAAAACACATTACAAGCACAACATGAATCGAAGGAAGTGAATTTGACCCTTTCTCATCTAAATTCGACATAAAAACCTAGAGAAAAAGTGATCAAATAGGGAATAAAATCAGGTCAAATAAAGGTCTATTATACCTTAGAGTGAGAACCTTATTATCAAAGGTGGTTTGAATGGGCACATTGGATGAAAAGTATATGGGTATCAAATGATACACGAAGGTTTTGGTTATGGGAAAAGAAATGGTTCTGCGGTATTAATCATGGACTTTGCGGTTGCTTATGAATTGATGATTGAAAACTCCTATTTAAGAAGAAGAAGGACAACCTAGTCTAGCCTTTAAGAGTGGCATCACAAAGACTCAAATTAACTACTTTCTAATTAGAGCAAACAATTAGAGGTCATGTAAAGATTATAAAATGTTACCAAGTGAATATTTACAGACACAAACATAGGTTATTGGTGATAGATGTGGAGATTTAAGTTCAAAGTGGAAGAAGAGAAATGTTGGAGATCCTTGAGTTAAATGATGGAATCTTACTAAGGGAAACGTAACAAAGATTCCAGAGAAGATTAAAGCAGAAGTGAGTTGTAAATAAGTGGAGGATGTAGACATAATGTGGGAAGCAATGACCTAATGCATTTGGAGGATGGCCAAGGAAATCTTAGGTACATCTAGAAGAGGCAGAAGAAAAATGAAAGGAGTTTAGTGCTGGAGTGAGGAGGTAAAAGAGAAAGGCAAGGAGGAAAAAGTTGTATATGCTGCTTTTATCAATAATAGTACTGACGAAGAAAAAGACAGTAATAAACGTAGGGACAAGTTGGCAAAAAGACTAACAATGAAGGTTATTACTGTAGGTAAGAGCTTTGCCTATGACAGGTTATATCAGAACCTTAAGACTAAAGTATGGGAGAAAGAGGTCTTTAAGCCAGCAAGGGTTAGGGAATCGAGAATAAGAGACTTGGGTTATGTAAGGTGCATAAAAGGTAAAGATGGGAAGGTTCTAGTAGAGGAAGCAGTAACAATGGTGGCAAAGGTGCTTCTGTAGGTTCTTCAATGGTGATATGCTAGGGCATTCCCATAGAAGGGAGCGAGGGTGTTGTGAGAGGCAATAGAACTATTAATCCAATGACCCTATCACCAAAAATGACATTAAAGAGGCCTTAAGGAAGATATCCAATGAAAAGGCTCGGGGGTCCTGGTGGAAGTGCTTTGGTGAAGAATGACTAAAGTGGCTAACAAAGCTGTTTAACGTTATTCTTCGGACTACAAAGATGCCATATGTCTGGAGAATCAGTAATGTCATGCCACTCCATAAGAATAAGGGTGATATTTAGAATGCAATAATTACAGAGGTATAAAACTACTTCATCACACTATAAAGTTAAGGGAAAGGGTGACTGAGAGAAGGTTGCGAAGGACATTGCAATCCTAGAGAACTAATTTAGTTTTATGCCAGGCAGATCGACCATTGAAGTCATTCACCTTGTTAAAAGGCTCATGGTATTATATAGGAACAGGCAAAAGGATCTCTATATGGTGTTCATGGACCTATAGAAAGCACATGATAGAGTACCATGTGAAGTATTATATATAGAGTCGCTTGGAGAAGAAGAGAGTGTCAATTGTGTATATATGAATTATTAAAGATATGTATGAGGCAGCAAAGATAAGTGTTAGGACTTTGGGAGGACTTTCCTGTTGATATTGGCCTCCATCGAGTATCCATGTCAAGCGTATTTTTTTCCATATTTTTATTGATGAACTAACTAAAGGGATCCAAGAGGGGGTACCATGATGTATGCTATTTGCAAATGTCATTGTTCTTAACGATGAAACTAAAGATTGAGATAATAGGAGGTTGAAGTTATTGAGATATACCATAGAGTCGAGAGGTTTTAAATTAAGCATATCGAAAATTGATTACTACAAATGTGGTTTTAGTGCAGGGGTAGAGGGTGAAGGAGAATTTTCCATCCAATAGCAAGAGTTAAGAAGTTTAAATATTTGAGCTCAATCATTCAAGAGTGTAACGATCCATACCTAATTCATGCTAATCACCTTCAATTATCTTAGTTTAAATTTAATTAAGCTCGATGTCGTATTTTAATTTACATTTTATATATTTATGCAGTCGCCATAGCGTATGCTATTTGCTAATTATATTGTTATGATTAATGAGACTAGGGATGGGCTTAACATGAAGTTAGAACAGTGAAGACATACCTTAGAGTCTAGATGATCTTGATTGAGTAGATCCAAGATCGAATACTTAAAATGCAGGTTCAGTGCTGATGAAGAGGGTGGTGAGGAAGTCACAATTGGTGGTGTGGCAATAACAAGGGTTGAGAAGTTCAGGTATTTAGGTTCGGTGATTCAATAGAAAGGAGATATAAACGAAAATATCAACCAACATGTTAGAGTAAGATTGGAAAAATGGAAGAATGCTTCCGGAATATTATGTGATGAGAAAATTCCTGTCGGATTGAAAGGAAAAGTTTATCGTATGGTAGTTAGACCAGGTTTATATATGGTTTAAAGTGCTGGCCAATCAAGACGACTCAAGTCCAGAGGTTAATGGTAATAGAGATGAGAATGGTCCAATGGATGTGTAGCTATATGAGATTAGATAGAATTAGAAATGAAGTAATTAGAGAGAAAGTAGGAGTGACACCCATTGAAGATAAGATGAGGGAGACTAGACTAAGATGGTTTAGTCATGTTAAGAAGAGCAGTGTTGATGCACCAGTGAGGAGGTGTGAGACAATTAACCTTCTAGAATGTACAAGAGGCAGGGGATGGCAAATAAAAGTTAGAATGAGGTGATTAAATGTGATTTAAAGTTTATAGGACTAACGGAGAACATAGCTTAGGACAAAAGTGTGTGGAGAGCTAGGATTAAGGCCACGAACCATTGATTGCTTTTAGTCCTTCCTTTGGCTTTTGTGAGTGGGGATTCTGGTTGTGTTGTACTTACTATTAGTCTATCCTGCGTTGGCTATATTCCTGTATGCTAGTAGGTTGATCTTGATAGGGCTATTATTATCGCATTCGACATTATTACTGCCCTGCCTCTGGTTGTTTACTTGTAGATTCCTCTTAGTCAGAGTAGTATCATGCATCACTTGGTTGGAGTAGTATTATGCTGCTGCTCGCTGGTTAAGGTATGTATTACTCTTATACCTGCACATATTATGCTCATTATACTTTGTGTTATTTAATTTACAAAATTATTTAGGTTGTGTGTTTGTTACCTTCGTTTCTCATATGATTTTCAACATTAAAAGCATCTCCTTAAAACTTTTTATATAGTTTCCTTGGAATTGGTCTTTCTACTGATAGTCATAGCTGTAGAGGTAGGACTGCCTGCATCTAGATCTCCTGAGAAACCGTAAAAGCGGGACCCACACTGGGAGTTGTTATTATTACTGTATATTTATGCAATTATAGGGTGAATCGGTAGAGCGGCCTCGAGAAAAAATTTCATTATGCTCCATATTAATTCATTCAAAATCATAACAAAACATTTAAATGATAAACAAGTAAAGTTAGATGTTTAAATAAAATGAAAAGTCATGGAATATAAGAATATGCACAAATGGCCCACTTACATTATATAAATAAAACTATAATAATAATAATAATGTAGGAAAATGCAATGAATAAATTAATTTTGATGGGGTCAAGTTTACAATTTTTGAAATACACCATAATAATCCCATTAATAGCCAAAATATTATTCTCAAGTTTGGGCCTAAATATTTACTAAGCTAACAGAAGAAAATAAGAATATAAATAAATTAATAAACCAGAAAAATATGGATTAATACAATAAAATATGCAATTCACAAAATAAAACAAAATTAAAGCAAAAATACATCTTATTAAAACTACATAGAACCCCCCATCCCTTGTATCTTGCGAAATCCCCTTGCCTAGTTACCCCTTTCTCGAGTCCCTCCCCTACCGTCGCTACTACTATGACACCATCGCCCTAACATTGCCTGTCACCGCTCGATGCCATGCCGCTGGCCAAACAACTATTCGCCCCACTTGTGCCTCCCCTATTCAACTCCCTTTTTGCTATTCAAGTGGGTTGAGAAGGTGAAAACCCTAACCTCTTATATTTAGTACTTTTATTGTTTTTATTGATTGGATTTCATAACAAAAGTTTTAGTGGCTTACACTACTATTACTAGAAAGTTGTTACTGAGAGGGGAGATGGAGGGGTATTATTCATGGGACACTACCATATATCTTCCCTACATTAGGTGTGCCTCCCCCAATTGTTCCACCTCCACCTTCCCCTGCTCAGGGACTACCATGCCCACCACCACTAACTTAGCAGGCACCTACCTCCCTACCGCGGGCCAGCTCGTTGGATGTTTGTTACTCATCTAAGCATTTTGGGGCTTCTAGAGAGGTCCATGTGGATGTAAGCTTGAGATTTGTGGAAGCTAGTGGGAATTTGAATTGATAACAATGGTAAAGAGATATTTTTCTAGTAATGTGGTTAACTAATTTCATATGGGCTAATGACCATTTGCATATTTGGGACTCGCAAGGAAAGATGGAATGAAGACCTTTCGGTTTCGAACCGACACCAAATACTTGACATCATACTTAAGCCTAAAAATGGAACTAATTAACCTAATGTGTACCGTGGTTAATGTTATGTTTAAAAGATAATAACAAAAATGATAATAACCCTAGTACAAAATAATAATAGCGATAATTGTAGTAGTAGTAGTAGTAATAATAATAATAATAATAATGATAACAATGATAGTGGTCACACTAATCCTAATAATAACAATAATAGCATTGATAGCGCGAAGAAGTAAGCTAACGATAGTAACCATGAACATAATAACAATAATGGTAATAACATGGATATTAATAAAATAAGAAGTGAAATATATCATGTAACAACGATAATTTCAATGACGCAAATGGTAAGGGTAACAACAATATGTAAAGAGAGAGTAGAACGAGAGAGTAGAACAGAAGAGAAATAAAATCCACTTATGTTTAAGTAAATAATGATGCGTATATTAATGGTTAAAAGAAAGGCCAAAAGAATTTAAAAGTACTTATTAAGGCGAAAAAATTAATAAAATCATCTAAACTCCTACTAAATATAAAATTATACATGTGGAGCAGAAGCAAGGTTAGTGTAGGTGATTTTTGAGATGGTGGAAAAATAAACTAAAGAAAAGAGAAAAGGAAACCTCAAGCACACGATTGTCATCATAGTACTTTGAGGGTCGATCCACAGGGATGACGTTGAAATTATGGTCATTTAAAACAAACGGTTAAACTAGTTAATTGCACTAAACTAAGCAACATCAATGAAAATAACTAAACCAAACTAAAACAACTAAATCAAACTTGAGCATTCGTTCAACCAAAACGAAATTAACTTATTAAACCAATCTTCAGAATCAGTAACTAACTAATATTCAACATCAATCACCATTCAGTAGCTAACTAAACCAATGCCAATATTCAATCAAACTCAGAATTAATCGAGCAACACGCTGAAATCCAAAACAGAACAACTAGATGAACCCAACAAACAGAACACACAGAACAACAATAATAGAGCACAATACTGACCAGATGGAGAAGACTAAGCAGCAGGGGTGGTCGAATGAATTGAAACAGAACAACAAAAACAACAGCAGGGGAAGGGGAGAATCAACAAAATCGAAAACTCAATTGCAAAATAGAGGAGATCGAAAGCAAACCGACATGCCCAACCGAAGCCAATGTCCTAATTCGAAGCCAAACAGAGAACACAACAGGGGATTCGAACCAGGGGGAAAATCGAAATTACTCTGAGCGAAATCATAACCAAATAAACCCAAAAATTCCTTGCAATTCATGAACAAAAATCCCCAAATCAAAGCTTAATTACAAGAATTTAAATGCTGAAATCGAACCTAAGAACGAAACCCTAAACCTAATCGAAATTTCTAAAATGCGAAAATGAACACTAACCTAAACTAGGTGACAACTACCTTCTTGCTCATTACATACGCTCATCCTACTGCTGCAGGCCTTGGTGGTGGGGCCCCTTGGCGAGGTGGGGCCAGGGGTTTTGCTGCACCTTTGTCTACAGCCTTCATCCTTTGGGGGCATGCAGTAATAAGGTGTTTAGGGCTTCCACACCACATGAACTTATTAGTTCCTACTCAACATTCAGGGGTGGTGTGATTTGTTCTTCTGCATTTCACACAGGGCTCTGTCGAGCCTACCAGATGACTCTTGGGAGGAGCAGGAGAAGGTTTCTTTTGGTTCGCACTCTCACTCAGAGTTCCTCGCTCAAACCCCTTTCTTTTTTGGTTGATTGGGTTCAAGGCTCTTAACTCTGTCTTTACTTGTTCCACTTCAGCAGCTCGCTCATATAGCTCTTGGTAAGTCAAAATTGGTTGCCTAGCTAACTGATTCTGAATATAGAAGGCCAAACCCTCTTCAAACCTTCTCTTTTTCAACCTTTTAGATGATACAAATTCAGGAACAAACCTGGATAATTATGTGAAGTTACTGGCATACTGCATCACAGTCATGTTGCCATTCATTTTCAGCTCCATAAACTCTTTCTCCTTTTGCCTTTGGACCACAATTGGGTAAAATTTTGCCCTTAACTCACTCAGGAATTTGCTCTAGGTGAATTCAAGCCCTACAAGCTTATCCTTAATAGTGGTCCACCAAATATCAGCTTTACCAGTCAAATAATACGTCCCAATATTTGCTTTCTTTTCTTCTGGTACCTCTACCACTGTAAAATTTTCTTCATTCCCCTTACCCATTCCTCCAATACTACTAGATCATAAGTTCCATCATACACTTTAGGGTTGCATCGTGCTACCCTATCTACTAATTTATCCTCTTTAGGAGGGGTTTCAGTAGGTACTTGGGGAATCTGCTTCATCAGTTCAGCTACTAAGTTCAGCCAGAAGTTCGGGTCCCCAATGTTGTTACCTAACTCAGGAGGGATTGGTGGCATTTGGCCAAAATTTGGTGGTACTTGATGGGAGGCTTGATCACCCGATCCCTGGCCATGATCCAAGATTTCCTCTATATGAACCTCTGCATTGTTGTGCACTGATTCAGACATTTTGATCACACATTAAACGAAAAAATTCAGTCACTAGAATACCCAAACATGTAAGATAAGCATGTCTAACAAATACATTTAATATAACTCAAATATTATTGAAAAAAACCCAAAGCTTCATTATATCATTTCATAACTGCTTATTTACATACATAGCTGCTTGTTTATATACATGATCAGCAAAACATATCACATCTAATTGACTAGGCAAAGTCAGTTTTGACTCCTACCTCAACCCCAAACACTACCTGGCCCCAAGACACTAGATCCGTTATATGACCAACAAGAGAAACGGACCATGTCATCTCAGTTGGAGGGGATTGGACTAACTATATACAATGTCATATACTACACAAAATACAACTATTCAATCCGATCATACCATATATATACATACATGGCTCAAAATGTAACCTACTCAGGTGCAATCTTGAAACAACTTAAAGATCCCTAGATGGATCATGTAATAATCCGAGTGTGGCTTAAAAAGGTTCGAAGTGGCTGCTTATATCACTAAAGGTGCACCTTTCTTTTCGAGGAGCCCACCCTTAAGCACTTCACAGCTAAGCATGCTTGCTGGGAGCAATCTCGGGATGAGTGACCTCCTGGGAAGTTTCCTAGGCCGCGTGTGAGCGAGGAGGAAGCATGCTAAAAAGGCTTATAGTGATTTGTGGGGCCCGTCGACGATCCTTAAAGTTGTTCTTAGTAATTGCTCATGACCCGAGAGGGGGTTAGGGCGTTATAGATGTTATCAAAGCCGACCCACGACCCTGAGCTGCGCTTGTGGATGGAGAGCCTATGGGCAGTCACGTAGCGGGGCAAAGATATTGGGTGTGGACCGCTGGTCAAGAGGACTCGTAAGTCGGTCAGTTAATGAGACACAACGAGGACTTTGTGCGCTTCAAGTGGGGGTGATTGTAACACCCCAAGTGTGGCTTAAAAAGGTTCGAAGTGACTGCTTATATCACGAAAGGTGCACCTTTCTTTTCGGGGAGCCCACCCTTAAGAACTTCACAGTTAAGCGTCCTTGCTGGGGAGCAATCTTGGGATGAGTGAACTCCTGGGAAGTTTCCCAAGCCGCGTGTGAGCAAGGGCGAAGCACGCCGGAAAGGGTTATGGTGATTTGCGGGGCCCGTCGACGATCCTTAAAGTCGTTCCTGTAATTGCTCATGACCTGAGATGGGGTTAGGGCGTTACAAATGGTATCAGAGCCGACCCGCGACCCTGAGTTGTGCCTATGGATGGAGAGGCCAAGGGCAGTCACCTAGCGGCCAAAGATACTGGGTGTGGGCTGTCGGTCAAGAGAACTCGTAAGTCAGTCAGTTAATGAGACACAACGAGGACTTTGTGCGCTTCAAGTGGGGGTGATTATAACACCCCGAGTGTGGCTTAAAAAGGTTCGATGTCACTGCTTATATCACTAAAGCTGCACCTTTCTTTTCGGGGAGCCCACCCTTAAGAACTTCACAGTTAAGCGTGCCTGCTGGGGAGCAATCTTGTGATGAGTGACCTCCTAGGAAGTTTCCCAGGCCGCATGTGAGCGAGGACGAAGCACGCCAGAAAAGGTTAGTGGTGATTTGTTGGGCCCGTCGATGATCCCTGAAGTTGTTATTGGTAAGGCCCATGACATAGAGGGGTCGAGCCATTACAGATCATAATCTAGGTAGGACTCATCCCGCGGCTCCTCACCTGAGTCGAAGCTGTTGTCCGACACTCCTGACTCTACCTCGTCAGCCTCCTGCTCAACCTGCTACTCCACTATCATCTTGTCAATCTCTTGATCTCACTATTGCTCCACCACTGCCTCATTAATGTCCTGATCCTTCTTGGGATCATCATCGTCCTCCAGATGGCCCTCAAAATCCTCTATGGCCTCGTCCTCAGAACTAACTACCACAATCTCTAGTGTATCAGGGAGATCCACCACCACGTGAGCCTCCCTATGACTGTCGGGCATCAGTAGGGTGCTCGAACCAGGTGGCTAAGGTGGTCCCTGTGCCGGTGTAGGTGGTGCACCCTTAATAATGTTCCACTAAATATCAGCTTCACTAGTCAAATAATGTCTCCCAATGTTTACTTTCTTTTCTTCTGGATCCTCTACCGCTATAAAAATTTTCTCCATTCCCCGTACCCATTCCTCCAATTCCACTGGGTCATACTTTCCGTCATACTCTTTAGGGTTGTGCCGTGCTACCCTATTTGCTAATTTGTCATCTTTAGGAAGGGTTTCGGTAGGTACTTGGGCAATTTGCTTCATAAGTTCAGTTATTAAGATCGGCCTGTAGTTTGGGTTCCCAATGTTGTTAGCTAACTCAGTTGGAATTAGTGGCATCTCTCCAAAATTTGGTGGCACATTACATGAGGCTTGTTCACCCGGATCCCTGGTCATAGTCCGAGTTATCCCCTATATAACTCTTCGCATTGTTTTGCACCGATTCAGACATTTTGATCATATATTAAACAAAACAATTCAATCATTGAAAGAATCCAACGTATATGATTTAATATGGCTAACAAATACATTTAATATGGCTTAAATATTATTTAAGATAGAACCTAAAGCTTCATTATATCATTCCATAACTGCTTATTTACATACATTGCCACTTGTTTATATACATGATAAACAAAAGTATATCACATCTAACTGACTAAGTAAGGTCGGCTCTGACTCCTACCCAAACCAAACCACTAACTAGCCGCCAGACACTAAATCCATCACATGTTCAAAAACAGAAACGGACCATGTCATTGCGGTTGGAAGGATTTGACTGACTATATATAATGTCATATGCTACACAAAATGCATCTATCTAATTTGACCATGCTATATACATGCGGGGCTTAGAGTGTAACCGACGCAAGTCAACATCTGAAACAACCTAACGATCCCTAGACGGATCGTAATCTGGGTCGGACTCATCCTCAGGCTCCTTACTAGAGTCAAAGTTGTTGTCTGATGCTTCTAACTCTATCTCGTCAATCTCCCGATCCTTCTATTGCTCTCTCATTGGCTCATCGATCACCTGGTCAATCTACGACTCCCCCACTACCTCATCGACCTCCTGATCCTGCTCTAGGTCATCCTCTTCCTCTAGATGGTCCTTAAGAACCTCCATGGGCTCATCATCAAGACCAAGTACCATGATCTCTGGTGTGTCGCGGAGAGATCCACTACCGCATGAACCTCCACATGACTGTCAGGCATCTGAGTAGTGCCCAGTATAAGCGGTGATGGTGGTCCCTATGTAGGTGCAAGTGGTATAGGCAGGGGATGTGCCTGGTGTAAAGAAAAAACATGCTGAAGGATCTCCATGGTGGCCCCCCTCTACTCGAACTCCTCCCGCATCATCAACTCTGAGGTGATCGTAGCCCAAGCCCCTTGTATCTGAACCCTAGGTCCATCCCAACCTGGGTTTCCCATCATCATGAAATCATGGTAACAGATTCTAAACTCAGCCCACGAGTCAACTGTAGGTAAGGACCACAATAATCTACACGCACGGACCATGATGTTATGGAACTCGGAGAAAGGGTCCTGTGCATGAGCTATCATGCTGGCATGCAACAGTGAAATATAGGCAGCCACAGATGTACCAGGCGTCATATTAATGGCGTAAGGATCCATCTAGCAAGGAAAACACAAATGAGAGGCATGTAGAAGATAAGCAATATACATTCCTAACATCACAAGCCTCTAATAGTGTATGATATCCCTTACTAATAAACCTTCTCACCCTCCTACATCTAAACTCAATAATCTGTATCCGATCAAGAAAATCAAAACCTGACTCTGATACCAAATCTGCAACACCCCAGATGCACATAAGCCACAATTTACATTCTCTCCATTAATTTCACTAATCAGAAGTAATAACCCAATGATCGAGGCATTACCGCCATCCCAAAAGGACAAGACTTTACTTATAAATAATAAACATAACAAAGCTGAACATCGCTTACCTCCATAAGGAATTCACACAATCATAAACCGTCAGAACCATATATAAACAGTTTCTAACAATCTCAAACTTTTCACCAAAATATAGTAACTTTCCGCAGAGTACACAGTTCTAACATCAGAAAATTTCACAATACATTGCTAAAAACATTTAGAACTAATACACCACTATTCTTTTCAAACTTCTGTGGTCACTTATCTCCTCCCATCGGCCTACTATCCTGAGGGCGATTTACTAAGCATTGGCCTAAAGCAAAACATGAAAACATTTCAAATTGTGCTGAAGCTCAGTACATGCATTCCTATATTGTTGAATGTTCATGGAAATGCTGGTTGAGCCAGCATTACAATTCATTTTAATTTAAAACAGGGAATGAGATGAACATAAAACTGTATTGCTAATTATTATCTAATAGTGAACCCCTGGTAACTGTTACGATCTGTAGATAGGTGTACACCTGCCAACCACTGATTAACCTGATTCGTTGATGTACTTTACCAAAACATTATAATTTTGATAAATACATGTTGATTTCTAAAGATACAAGCAATGAACGTACTTTGGACTTTTAATGAAATCTCACTTAATATGACTATGCACAAAAAGGGGAGAAAATGATAGATGAGACCCTATTTCTGTTCAAAAATACCAGTATAGGAATATATAGTGAGCAAATGTATTTATTTTCATTGTTGATAGTTTTAGTTTAAAAAAAAAGGCTTAATAGGAGCTAAAATAAATAACTCGTAACCTAATCTCCCGACCTCAGCTTGAGACCTAATTCCCTAATATAGAAAGCTTAAAAGTCCCGTAAAACTTTCATTTACAACGCAAAACTTAATTTCCACAATAGGGTTCCGAAAATTGGGTTAGAACACAATTATGCCAGCTGTGGTCTATCGTGCGCACTCCTAGAGAAACGACCATAAATTTTTCCACAGAACTCGAATTAAACCCATTCAAAAGGAATTTGAAAGACAACCCACTGATATATCTAGCCACCAAAAATCACAAGTTTTCAATGGTCCAAACTATACCAGTTTAATCACAAAGTGACCCTTGTTTTCGGTTTGTTCACAGCCCTACTGTTTTTGTTTCCCCCCCTTCTTTTCACATAATTCCCCATCTAAAATCACTTCTTGAAATCATTTAACAAACCTTGGTCCTTCTCATCACCTTACAAAGCCATATTATTCAACTTCACTCCATAATCATCTACATCAAATTTTCCATTCTTCTATTTCTCAAACCCATTCAAAACACATCCATGATCTTACTTATTTGCAATTAATGAGCAAAATGACCTTTTAGAATCAATTAGAGAAATTCCCATGATCCATCCCTTCTTCAAGAATCACACCAAGTCATTTTTCTAAGTTAAAAGGCACATCAGATATTCATTTCTCATCCAAGTATACACAAATAAAATGCTTGATACCAAAAGAAAGTCAAACCATGCATAATCATTAAAACCCTAACTCATGGCCAACTTAGATCCACCTTTAACTCATCCAAAACCACACCAACACCACCATAATCATTTATGATGCTAAAGATTACCAAATCAAGTACAAAATAATTCATAAACATCACTTAAAGCTTAAGCTAGCATGATAATGGACAACCCTAAGCCCTGCCTTGCTTCAAGCTTAACCACAATTAAAAACATCAAAATAACTCTTGTTTCCATCCAAATAACACGATTAAAACTCAAATCAACTTGAATAAGAATCAAAACCAAAAATCCAAAGAAATAAAGTTAGGATTACTCACTTTAATGCCTAGGAGAGAGGTGGAAAAAGTGGTTGATGAGGGTGGGGCTGAGAGGAGGTGGTGGTGGCTGTCAAGGTGCCAAATTGGTGGCTGGATGGGCTACTCCAGCGGTGGTAGAATAGCAACACAGCAGCAGTCAGGGGGTATGGCTGGGTGGAGAGAAGAGGAGAGAGGTTGTGTGATATTTGTTGTTTTTGCTTGGCTTAATTGAACTAAGGACTTTACTTGGCTCAGTTTTAACCTCAAACAGTAGCTTTTAATACCTGTAATTAGGCTTAAATTATGGTAATTAGCTAGGTTTAATTAAGCAAGGCTGTTGGGCTTCAAATTGGGCCAAAACAAATTGGACTTAGTAACAAAACGCTCCGTAATGATAATGTTTTTGGGTAACTTGAATTTAAATTTGGTGATGTTACGGAAGAATAAGTTAAATCACTTAGATTATAATTATCAGGGCCTACTATAAATTTTTCTGAAATTTTTGTTAATAAATAAAAAAACCCAAATTGTAAAGTGAGGGCCCAAATGAGTTTTTTCCCCACTAGGATAATTAAATGCGATAAATAAATGTGAGAAAAAAATATTAGCATGATGTAATTAAATAAATAAACAAGATTTAGGGTTAGACTATTACGTTTACTAAGGTCATAACTAGGTCATTAGGACTCACATGCCAATATTCATGGAAAGAATTATGGGGCAATCAATTCGTACTCAACACATGGTCAAACGTGAAGCATATTTTTCAAAAAATCATTTGCAAGCACTTTTATTTAGTATTGGGCCTATCAATGGATCATATCAAACCAAATAAGACTATCTAGTCTGCAAATTTCATCATTGAAGGATTTTTTGCTTTTTTCAATATTTTTTCTTTTTCTTACATTTTTGTTTTCAAGAATGTAATCCTAGATGAGGTTAATCCTAAAATGTGAAACTACTCTAAATGTTATGCTTCTAATACCACAAAAACATAAGAAATGCAAAACTACAAGGACGAAGCTAGATGCACTAACTACATGCTCTAGCTACATAAGGTTAATCCTAAAATGCAACTTCAAATGAAATCATGTACACTATATACAAATCCTAAAACTCAAGAAACCAGGCATTAGATGCCATCATTCAACTCAACTTTTCCATGCTTGGACAAAGCATAGTCCTCAATGCAGCCACAAATGTATAAAAGAGAAGGAGCAGTACCAAGAAGCAATGAGAAGAGAAGGAGGGTGCAAGGGGTTACCTTGAGAGATATGCTAATCTCTCCAAGTCTCAAGACAGGTCCTAAACTCGTAGAAATATTGGTTCTGGGAGGCAATCATGCCACAGAGCTTATCATGTTGCCTTCAAATATTGCCCATTCATTGGCATTGATCACATGTAAGCACAAATTTCCTTGTATCCTTGAAAAGAGTGGGCCAATAGAAGCCCGCTTAAAGAAACTTAACAATAGTCTTGTCTAGACTAAAGTGTCCACCATAAGTTAAAGCATGGCAATGGTGAACAACCCTGGGGACCTCATCTTTGGCAAACGTCGTCGATAGATACCATATCTATAAAACTTGTAGAGTAAAGGTCCCTCCCATACATGATACTTAGCATTAGCTAAGAACTTCTTGTTTTGTGGATAGGACAACCTGGAATGCAATACTCCACACACTTGGAGAAGAAGAACCCATCGAATTAGATGGGGCTTAGTTTCAGAATTCTTTAATAGGTGCTTCAATGTGACATGATCGGTGAAAACTATCACCTTAGAATTGATCAAGTATGAACAAAATTTTTCCAAGGCAAATATAACAGCCAAGAACTCTTCTTTCATGGTAGCATAATTCAATCGAGCTTCATCAAGAGTTCAACTCGCATAGTAGATGGCATATGGCTTTCTGTCCTTTCTTTGTCCTTGACCGGCTTCCAATGCATAATCGTTTGCATTGCACATTACTTCAAAAGGAAGCTCCCAACCCAAGGCTTGTATCATCGGAGCCAAAACTAATGTCTCTTTAGACATGAGAAAAGAGCGCAAATATTCCTTATTAAAGACAAAAGGCACATAAATAACAAGCAGTTGGGGGAGAAAGTTTACAACATTCAAAAAATCTTTAATGAACCGATAGTAGAAACCGACATGTCCAAGAAAAGTCCTTACGTCTTTCACATAATTTGGTGATGGAAATCTCTCAATCACCTCCACCTTTACTTTGTCAACCTTAATACCTTTATTAGAAACAATGTGCCTAGGACAAACCCCTTCTGTTCCATAAAATGATGCTTTTCCCAATTCAATACCAAACTCATATCTTCACATGTTTGCAATACTTTTAACAAATTATGTAAAATGATCAAAAGATGCTCCATACATAGAAAAATCATCCATCAACACCTCCATAATATCCTCAATCAAATTAGAGAAAATGGTCATCATACAATGTGAAAAGGTGGTAGGGTATTGCATAACCCAAACGACATCCTCCTACAAGCAAATGTCCCATATGGACAAGTAAATGTGGTCTTTTCTTGGTCACTATAGTGGATAGGAATTCAAAAAAACCCCCAATACCCATCTAGATAGCAAAAATAAGAGTTCTTGGTTAACCATGCAAGCATTTAGTCGATGAAGGGAAGGGGAAAATGGTCCTTATGGGTGACCTTATTTTGCTTCTTATAGTCAATGCACATGCACGAACCTTTAACTATCCTAATAGGAATTACTTCATTGTTGTCAATTTCCACAACCACCATCCCCTCTATCTTAGGGACAACATGGACCAAGCTTCCCCACTTACTATCAGAGATAGGGTAGATAATGCTGGCCTTAAGCAATTTTAGAATTTCCTTTTTAACCATCTCTTTCATGTTGGGATTTAACCTCGTTTGGTGCTCAATTGAAGTCTTATGGTCTTCTTCCAGCAAAATGCGATGGACATACACAGAAGGGTGAATTCCTTTGAAGTCATTAATATGTATCCTATGGCCTTACGATGCAATCTAAGTGCTCTAATTAAATAATAAATTTGAGATGCACTTGGATTAGCATTGACAGTCACATGATATGTAGAGTTAGGGCCAAGAAATTGATATCTCAAAGAGGAAGGGAGAGGTTTTAATTCTGCCTCAGGGGCATGCTTGTCATCAAACAAGGGCTTATCATCAATCACTAGCTCTTCCACCTTTATAAAGGAAGGTGGAATTTGTGAAGAGGCTTCCAAAAGTAAGCACGCATGGCAACTTCAGGATTGTTATCCTTAGAAGTGCTGCAATTCAACATACAATGCTCAAGAAGCTTACCAGAAACATGGTTAGTGACTTCTCTTACCAAATTATCAATCACATCGATTCTACAGCACTCCTTAAAAATATAAGGAAATTTAGAAGCGTTAAACAAGTTAAACTCTACGTAATCATCCTTGACATCAAAGGACAATTTACCATTCTTTGTAACAATACGACACTTGACCATGGATAGGAAAGGCCTCCCAAGAATGATTGGGGGTTCATGTATCCTCTTCTATTTCAAGGATCACAAAATCAACCAGTACATATAAATATCCCACCTTAATGGGGACATCCTCTAAAACACCCATGGTTATTTTATAGAATGATCCGCTAATTGCAAGGAGATGGAGGTGTGTCTCATTTCTCCTAAGTCAAGCTTCTCATACATAGAAAGGGGCATCAAGCTTACACTTGAGCCCAAATCACACAAAGCATGGCCAATACACACATTCCTGGTCAAGCAACGGATGAAGACACTACCTGGATCCTTAAGCTTATTTGAAGCTTATTTTGGACTGCATCACTGCATTCTTCAGTCAAGGCCGCAGCCTCATGCTCTTCTAGCTTTCTTTTATTAGGCAAAATCTCTTTTAAAAATTTAGTATAGGAAGGCATTTGATACAAGGCATCAATGAATGGAATATTCATGTAGAGTTTCTTTAAGACCACTAAAAACTTAACTGCAAATTAAGCTAAGCTTTAGCCATTCTTTGAGAGAAAGACAGAAGCAGAGTGTAGGGTTTTGAGGAAGTATGTTTGGGGTCCCTAGGAAATGTATCCTTCATAGCATCATCATCATGAATATCATTAGAGGGACTAGATACCTCTTTCTCAACAGCAAAATTCTTATAATCATTAAAACTCCCATCAATGCTAACCGCTTTAGGCCTCTTTAGCTCCAAAAAATAAAAATGGCATTGCATTGCTCCCTGGGTTAGATTTAAGCTTACTAAGAAGTCTACCCAAGAGTGTAAACGAAGAGCTAGTTTGTTGGGAAATTTGGGTGTACGACCCGCATTCTGTGTTTTCCGTTAAGCTAGCTGTATTACCTTTTTACGTTATAAAATCGTATTTTTAGTAACTATATGAGTTAAATGATTATCGATGTGCTTTTGGGAGCAATGATTTTATTAAAAAGGATTATTATTGCTATTATTGATTTCAAAGTTAATTCTTGCTATTTTCAAATTTAGTTAGGACGCCGGCTTTGAGACCCTTCAACCTGAGCTTAGACTGATCGATAACGCATTTGGGATCGGGTTGTTGTAGCAATTGGGCATAAAAGACACCAAAAAAAGGGAAATAAAAAAGGGAGCGAAGCCCCCTTTCTTCAAGAAACACGACAGAGGGGGGGATCTCAACCCAGCCCCTTGACCACCACTCTACGCCCTGAGAGAGAGAGAGGAGGAGTAAGAGTTTGACCGCCAGAGAGGGGGAAGCAGGCTGGCCGAGCACCGCGGCGGCGGCAAGGGCCACATCAGCGACCGCCTAGTCTGCACGGTAGCCATCATGATAGAGTGAGAGATCAAAGGAGACACTGGGGGTTCGACCAAGCGCCGGTGACGAGGTGGCGGTGATTGGTGAGCCCAACTCTGGCGGTCACCAGTAATAGCGATAAAAGAGAGCAGAAACCAGATCGGGTAAGGCTGATTCGAACTAGGCTGCAAAATGGGTCGAATTGGGGTCCAATTTTGCGTGGGTTGGGCATGGATTGGGTCTGTTCGTGCGGTCAAAGAGCGGGAGTCAAAGATGGGAGTTTTCAAGTACCTATGGTTGAGCCTAGAGCCCTTCGAACGAATCCCTAGCTTGGAATAGAGGTGGGTGTTCCTCGCCTCCTAAATTAGTATTAATTTTGAAACATTTTAACCTAAACGATGATTTATGTCAGCTTAGGTTTAGTTAATTTCATGGATTAGGTGATGAGAAACCATGCATGTTTCGAATCGATTCAAATATATTAAGTTTATACATGCCTGAAGATTTAATTCGAAGTGAATTATGCATGTTTAGCTTTGATTCGAACCTATTCAGTTAATTGATGCCTGAAGATTTAATTCGAAGTGAATTATGCATGTTTAGCTTTGATTCGAATCAATTTAGTTAATGCATGCCTGAAAAGTTGACTTGAATAGTAATTTCGATGTAATAAATGAATGCCTAAAGTCGTGTTATGTTTAAATGGCATAAATAGGTTCGAATAGTAACTTCGATATAATAAACGAATATCTTGAACACATTATGTTTAAAGGGGCCTAAATAGGTTCAAATAGTAACTTCGATGTAATAAATGAATCCCTTGAATCGTATTATGTTTAAGTGGTTTATTTAGATTCGAATAATGACTTCGATGTAATAAACGAATGTTTAGAATCGTATTATGTTTAAATGACTAAATTAGGCTTAAATAGTGACTTCGAAGTGACTTGAATCATGAATGCAAACGCTTGCATCGTATTATGTTTAAATGACCAAATTAACCTAACTAGTGAATTGTTTTATGTTTAAATAGAGACTCGATTCATGTTAAGCTTGTATGGCATAGATAGGTTTGCTTAGTAACCATGATGTGATAAATGAACGTCGTGAAACGTAATATGCTAAAATGACCTAATAGGCTTAAATGCAACTTCAAATCGATACTTGATTGTTTTATTAAAATGTGCTCACGAAGTAGCTTTTGAAACAATTCTTGAATAACGAAAAGAGCTTGTTTGCCCTTAGTTGCAATACATCGATGTAATCATGTTTCATGCTTAGTTAGTTCAATTCGGTTTGCTAAATGTTCTTTTCAAGTTAATGACGTATGATTATATTTATGTATATACATATTTGTTGTTGTGATTACATAAATATATGTACATATGCGTGATGTAACGCACCGTTGAATGGTGCTGCTTGCCCAGGTGAGTACCTAACCCCTATCTCTTTATGAGCTAGCATGATAATATGTTATGATTAATGAAATTGAAAAACCGAGATGGTAGTTGGATGGTTCGAGGAAGAACTATGAGTGGTTCGAGGATCTTGTGGTACGGTGCTTGTGAAGGAGGGAGTTCGGTTTGTGAATTGACCGCAATCATGTGGATTGCAAGGCCATGTGTGGCTCATTGTGTTGAATTGATTATGAAGTGCTTGAATGTGATATCTGTGGACCCCCTTCCCTTCGATGTCCTCAAATTGCATTTTGTGCATAAGGGTGAGTTTTTCAAAGAAGGATTTCATGTTTTGAAATGATAGCAGCCATAACTATTAGTGCATGATGACATATTTTAATTAAATGAAAACAGTTTTGGGATTGAACTCGCTCGAATGGGGGAATCCCTAAAGATTTTTGTAAAGGCGTGAGTTGTATGAAAAAGGATTTCGCTGTGAAAGGCAGCAAAATTATTAGCCGTTATGGCCGAGACGCTTTAAAGTGGCTAAGACAATGTGGTGCGGACAATATGATATGAATGATGTTAACCTAGGAGAAAGTCCGGAACCATAGAGGCCCTGACGAGGGTTAATGTAATGGTCAGATATGTTATATGTAGCTATCCCGGAAGTAAGAGCTTAAGCGTGAGTGTTAGGTCTCACTATAGGGTTGAGAATAGATCTCACCCAATCAGCACCCTGTAATGATCTTATGCCAGATGTATTTTCCTAATAAGCAAAGAAAAGCAGTCGACATTACGTCATTTTAAGTATTTCAGGAAGAATGTTTTTATGGGCTGATAAAAGGCCATATGAATGAAATGTGAAAAGTTTATAAGGGTCAGTATGCGACCGATATGAAAGAGATTTCTTTTAAAGAACATGAGCCTCAAGAGGCTAAGAGAAGAGTTTTTATGAGCCTCAAGAGGCTAAATGAAGTGTTTTCAAGAAAAGAAGGAAAGCTTTTTGTGCATGTTCTATGCTTTTCTTATAAATGAAATGTGAATGAGATCTAAGTAAAGTATGCTGATGAAAATAAAAGTGTTATGTGCATAGTCCAAGTATGATTTATGAATGAGATGCTAAGTAAGATATGATTAAGAAAAGAAGGCCTTATAAGCATGTTTCATACATATCCTATGAATGCAATTCGAATGAGACCTAACATGTGTGTGTGCCATATGCATATCATATGAATGAAACACCAAGAAAAGTATGATTATGAAAAGAAATAACCTTATGTGCACATCACATGAATAAGGTTTCATGTATAGTTTAAATGGAATGCTAAAAAGTTATGACTATGAAAAACAAAGACCCTTATACTTAACCCTTAATGCTCGCTTACGTGCTTAACTGCTTGTTAGTAAAACAACTCAGTCATTCAAGAACTTAGAAATGTGTTCGAGTGGTCAAAATGAAGTTTATGGTTAGTAATCCTTCCATAAGGATTTTATGAATGCCTAATATGATAGTAAAGTATGAATACGTGATATGTGACTAATATGAACATTATTGCTTGTAATAGTTTTGGTTTTAAGGGGTCGGGGGACACTCACTGAGTGTGTGATTGCTCATCCCACTCCTCTTTCCCCCTTTTCCCCAGGTTTTCCTTGACACAGAAAGAAGTTAAGTAAGCTATGTCAAGATGGAGTCTATTCTTGCTTGCAAGGTGTCATCTGTACGTACTTACATCTTAAATGAAGTCTTGTAAAGTTTGTAAATGTTTGTAAACAAGTATTCTAGTTCATGTAATGCATATTGTTTATAAGTCGCTCTATATGGCCATATGAGCCGACCATCTAATTAGTTAGATGTCTTCTTGGTTAAAGTTAGTTATGTTTGGGGATGTAAACCCCATACTCCAGTTGTGTGAACCGCTGAGTTGTATCATTCGTTTCTTCTTTATTCATGAACTATTTTGTTTGGTGCACTTCGAACGAGCGGCTCGTTGAGTTACGAACTCTGGCATATAGCTGTTGAGCTTCTTTTAAATGTTTTACACTTCCGTTGATTTGCAGGAATTTATTGTAAGACTTTTAGCCTGAAAACGGTCAGTTTTTAGGGGAAACTCTGTCCGTTTCGTCCCAGAATTTAAGTAAAACGTTAAGAAAACGTAACGCTTTCGGCCCTAGGGGCTGGGGGTGTTACATTGGGCTTCTAACATCTTATTTTGAGTAGTAAGGACATAAACCTTAGAGGCTAAGTACTTTATGTACTCATCTTGCTTTTATTGTGCCATAAGCATAGTCTCCATCATAGCTTCAGAGTTACAGTTTAGGGAGCTAGTTGGGGAAAAGGAAGTCTTTGAAGCTCAAGGGGTGGTCTAGCATTCAGTTTGAGCATGTTCAAAGGGTTAGAGCTATACCAGAAATTTGGGTTATTTCTCCAACCCAAATTGTAGGTATTGGAATAAGGGTTATTGGTCGATCTCGGATTATGATTGACATAATTGACTTGGTCACTAGTTTCTTGGGCAAAAGGACTTCCAACTTGGCAACTTATAGTCAAATGGTCAATGGAACCAAAAATTTCACCTGAAGGAGGGGCACTTGAATTCACTACATTAACATTCAGATGATCCAATATTTGAGTCATAGCATCTACTTAAGCAAAAAGTAAAGTAATTGCATCAACTTCAAGCTTACCTCCAACCCATTTGGGTTGGCCTCTCTCATTGGACCATTGATAGTTGTTGAGTGCCATCTCCTTAACGAAATTGTAGACCTTATTCTTCATTTCGCTCATTAGGGCGCCACCCGCCCCTACATGTATAGTAGATCGTATAGGTTGAGCAATTTCATTGTAGAACGTTTACATAATCATCCACTTTTGGAGCCTATGGTGAGGTCATAAATGTAATAAGTCCTTGAACCACTCCTATGCCTTTGTAGAGAGTCTCATCTTCCCCTTGAGAAAAGGTAGTTACTTGGTTCCTCAAGCTTGTCATCTTGCCAGGTGGGAATTTGGCGAGAAAGGTCATGGTGAACTCATCCGAAGTTAGGATAGAACCTAGAGGAAACAAATGGATCCACACCTGTGCCTTATCCTTCAGTGAAAAAGTAAAAATCGAACATGAATAGTGTTGACACAGACTCTCTTATGTTTCAACGTATCATAGATCTCCAAAAACACCAAAAGATATATAGTAGGGTCCTCCATTAGGGCACCAATGAACTGTGCCTATTGGACCATAGAGAAGAGGGTTGTCTCAAGCTTAAAGTTATTAGCTTTCACTGTTTGTTAGACAATACTAGATGTGATGCCTTGGACCCTCAGGATAATGAAATCTCGAAGTGTCCTTCGCCAACCTCCCATTCCATTGACCATTTTATGTGAGGCATCAAGGGCCTTGCGCCTTTGCTTCTTCCACCTTAAATGAAAAGTCCTCTCAATCTCAAGATCAGGTTCGCATCAGAACAAACTTCACATTAAAGGGAGAAAATCTTTCAAGCATCAATAGAAGCACCATCAAAGAAAATCAAAAGGTAATAACAAAAGTAATTAGTCAATTCTGTAAGGATTAACTCAATATTTAAATAATTATCCCCCTGCAATAGTGCCAAAAACTTGACATGTGCAGCAAGCACACGGGGTATTGTGGTCTACATTAGACATCATCTTCGGGGACCAAAGCAATCTATTGAGTTTTTGTCCTTTTAAAAATGCTAAGAAAATAAGTTTTCAATCAAAGAAAAGCATCCAGGGATTCGCTTTGCCTAACAAAGAGTTAGACTCTTGAATTAAGCATGTGCTCTTCTCTAGTTTGGATGACTCAAAGGAATACAATATAATGTAATTTAATCTTTTCTCTCAGAATAAACCGAATTGCCTAAACTAGTCCAATTACCATTCTTTCAAACGTCCTTGTTTTAGTTTAGGTTCTAGATCATGATTGCTAATTTCTCCTCTTAACATACAACTTTCTTTCAAGAATTACTAAGTCAAGTTTAATCTTGCTAGTCCAATAGCCTCCTTTTGGTATTTCACTCAACTATCTATATATATACAAGCCAATTTGGCCAAACTAACTCACATCAATTCAAACATAAGATAGAAACGAATCATTTCAAAATGGATTAAGCATAAGTGACAGAATTAGGGACCCAACATCAATGTTTTGGCAAAAGAATCCCTATATTAAAGTAAACTACTCACTCAAATTGAAATTAAACATCATCTAAATAAAATCGGCGAAGGGTTCAAGAAGAACCAAAAGGAAGAGTACGCTTACCAACTATAGAGGTTGTCTAACGATCTTTCAATCTTCAAGCATCCAAGTTTTAATTTCTTCCTGTCAATCCTCTTATTGCTAAAAAATGATTAGAAATCTATAAACTAAAGGGAGGGATCAGTGATAGGATAAGTGCGGATGCCCTTGCTTTCAGTCAAAGATGCATTGAAATAGAAAAACTTGAGCATTCTCAGCCAATGAAGGAAGATAAAGTGCCTGCAGTTTTCAGCTCACCACAACCCATGGTGATCACAATGGGCCGTTGGTGATGGTTGCTAGCTTTGAGCTCTTCTTTTCTTCTTTGTTCCATGGGTAGATGGGATGGGGGTACCTCCATGGTGTGTCAAATGCATCCAATTGAGTGTCAACGTTGTCGAAAATGGTGTTAAAACCTACAAAATATATCAAAGAAGCACACCTGAGTGTAAAAATAGAAAAAGTGGTGCAAATTGTCTGCGTAAACACACAATCCCCTAGGAAATGCTGTCAAATAATCCTAAAATGATGCATATTTTCAGCACTTATCATGGGCCTAGGTCATTATTTGTAGACACACCTTTGTTTTTACTGCATTGAATTTAGGGCATTGGTTTCCTCTTAGTGGAAGATATTTGTGGGCTAAATTTGAGTAGCAATTTGAAGCGCAATGAGAGTTAAAGTTAGTTCTCAAGCTTGGGTAGGTTTTATTATTTGTGATCGCACCTTTGGTTCTATAGCACTAATTTAAGGTATTCATTTTCTCTTGGTGGGACCAGTTTGTGAGTGAAATTGGAGACCAAAAAGAAAAGAAAACGTAAGTTGAAGATAGTTCTTAATTTTGGGGAGGTTCTATATTTGTAGTCACACCTTTCATTCTCTTACACTAATTTCAGGGCATTTGTTTTCTCTCGGTTGAAGCTCTTTGTGGGTGAAATTGGAGCCCTAAAAGAATATAAAGTTGGAGTTAAATTTAATTCGTAAGTTTGGCTAGTTTCTTTGCTCATGACAACACCATTCGTTCCCTTGCACTCATTTTATGGCAGACATTTTCTTTTGGTCGATGCTTGTTGGGTGTGAAATTAGAGCCCAAATGAAAAGAAAACTAGAATTAAAGTTATTTCTTTGTTTAGCTAGCTTTTTTACTGATTACAACACCTTTTGTTCTCGTACGCGCATTGAAGGTGTCAAAAGCCAATGTTAAATCACCCTAGAAGGCTGAATAGGGTGATTACTTAAAAAATTAATACTTTATAAAAACTACAATGTGCTTTGAATTTATTCAGCCAATGTGAGGAATGACAACCTTGATGATTAGTCACCAATGTCAATGATAAACAGAACTAAAGAGCACAAATAAAATGGGACAAAACACATGATATTTTTACAATGTTCACCCTTCTAAACAAAGCTAGTCAATGCCTAAGGCACTTATTCCCATAGGATTTAGTCACCTCTACTTGTTCACTTGAGAAGTACACACCAATGACCTTAGCTTTATAATCTGTCTAGTGTTCCAATATCACTCGGCTAAGGAATCTCAGTTAGCATGCTCAATAAGTATTAATCTCGTAATACCAAGCTACCCAAGTAAGTTCCCCTACTTACTTGCTAGAATTCCCTTTGAAATATTCAATTGAAGAATAATTACATAAGAATGATTTGCACTTGAGCTCTTTTCATGGTGTAGTTTTTTCTTGTGACTAGCAATATACTTCAACTCTTGTTTTTGTAGATTTAAAACTCTTCTTGACTGTTGGAATAATGCTTCCCAAATCTTCAACGCTATTCTACCTAGAATCAGTGCCATTGATTCAAACTATGGTATTTCCAAACTTAGCTTTTCATTGCCAATAAGACTAGATCTTGATTGCTGAGAGAATAGCTTGATTTGAACTTCAATGATATTACCATAATCAATTAAAATAATTTACAAATGAGCTCAAGATTGATTTATTACAACTTTCCAAAACCAGCTCAAAGAAAATCTTTATAAGATCTCAGATATTAAGCAAGGATGTATTGTGTTATAAAATACAATCCATTTAGATATAAGTAAAGGATTATTTCTAGAAATATTAATAGCAATATATCTCCTGGAATGAACCAATATGGCATAAATCAATTTTACCAAAAGGGATTCTACCATAAGCAAATTCCGACAATCTGACTTTGATACTTTACCTTTGCATAGTCAAGATTGGTTAGTGCAACTCAATGCATTCAAATTAAGCTTTTGTCTTTCACTCAAAACACCCAATGTTCTTGCGATGTGGCATTGAAACAATCGATGAGATTGACAGAGTCTTCACTTGTTTTGGAACATTTGTTTCCTTGTGGTGCAAACTATTTATGGGTGAAACTGGAGGTCCAAATGAAAAGACAACAAGAGTTGACGTTAGCTCTGAGGTTTAGGTTGAATCTTGATTTGTGACTGCATCTTTTGTTATCTTGAAAACATGTTAGAGCATTTGTGTGAAGATCTTTCTAGAAGAAATTGAAGCTGTAAATGAGAAGAAAACTATATTTATAATTAGTTCTTAAGTTTTGCTAGGTTCTATAGTTGAAGCACTTCTTTCGTTCTCTTCCACTAATTATAGAGCACTATTGTCCACTTGGTGGGAACTCTTTGTGGGTATTATTGGATCTTGAAAAGGAAAGACAACCAGAGCTAAAGTTAGTTCTTAACTTTGGTTACTTTCTTTATTTGTAGCCACACCTTTCTTTTCTCATTGTGGGAGCTCCTTTGAGTGAAATTTGAGCCCACATTGAAAGGACAGCTAGAGTTAAAAAATTTTCTTATATTTGGCTAACTTCTTGATTTGTATCCATGCCTTTCATTTATTGCAAATTTTATGGCAGTTGTTTCCCCCAGTGGAAGCCCTTTGTTTGTGAAATATGAGCCCCAAATGAAAAGACAACTACAGTCAAGACTAGTTCTTAATTTTAGCTACATTGTTGATTTTTAGGTCCTCTTACATGTATTCTAGGGCATTTCCTTCCTTAAGATGGGAGCTATTTATGTGTCAAGTTGGAGCCACAAGTTTTAAAAAAAATTGAATTAAAGTTAATTCTTAGGTTTAGCTAGGTTCTTTTTCTTAGCAACACTTTTTGTTCTCTTGCAAACATTATAGAGTGTTTGTTTTCTCTTAGAGGGCACTATTTTTTTTCTAATGAAATTGGGACCCCAAATGAAAAGACAACTACAGTTAAAGTTAGTTCTTAATTTTGTTTAAGTTTTATATCTATAATCACACTTTTCGTTCTCTTGCACTAATTTTAGGTCATTTGTTTACTTTTGTTGTGAACACTTTTAGGTTGAAATTGCAGCCCCGCAAAAAAAAGGCAACTATAATTGAAGTTAGCTCTTGTGTTTAGCTAGATTCTTGATTCTACACCTTTGTTTTCTAGCACTTGTTTTAGAACATTTGTTTTCTCATAGTGGGCAGTAAAATTAACGTCCCAAATGAAAACATAACTGAAGTTAAAGTTCATTCTTACTTGTGGCGGGTTCTTTACTTGTGGCCACAACATTCGTTCTCTTGCATTCAACTTAGGGAATTTGATTCGTCTTGGTTGGAGCTATTAGTGGGACAAATTGGTGCCTCAACTGAAATGATGAGTTAAAGTTAATTCTTAAGTTTGGCTAGTTTCTTTATTTGTTGTTATTGCTTTCATTCTCTTACCCTTATTTGGGGTGTTTGTTTCCTCTTAGTGAGGGTTCGTTGTTGGGGAAATTGAAACCCAAATGAAAAGACCACTAGGGTGTAAGTTATTCTTTTGTTTGTCTAGGTTCTGTACTTGTGGTCATACCAGTCGTTCGAATGCACTAATTTTAGTTCTATTGTTTTCTCCTTGTGGGAGTTTGTTAAGGACAAATTTTTGGCCCAAACAAGAAGGACTACTAGGATTAATGTTAGTCCTTAAGTTCCATGCATTTCACTCTCTCATGCGCATTTTAAAGCATTTGTGTCCTCATGGTGGAGCTCGTTGAGGAGAAATGGGAGCACCCATTGAAAAGACAACTAGAGAATTGTTCTTAAGTTTGACTAAGTGCTTCACTTGCAGCCACACCTTTCATTCCCTTGCACTAATTTTAGGGCATTTGTGTTCTCTTAGTGGATGCTCTTTGTAGGTGAAACTGGACCCCAAATTGATCAAACAGTAAGAGTTAAAGTTAGTTCTTATGTTTGACTAGTTTCCCCATTTATCACCGTACTCTTTATTCTCTTGCACACATTTTGTAATATTTGTTTCTTCTTTGTAGGAGCTCATTGCTAGCGAAATTGGAGCCCTAAATGGAAAGACCACTAGAGTTAAAATTAGTGCTTTTGTTTTACTTTGCTTTTAATTTGTACCACACATTTTGTTCTCTTGCACACATTCTAAGGAATTTCTTTTCTCCTAATAGGAGTCTTTGTGGGTGAATCGAAACCCCAAAAGAACATACAACTAGAGATAAACTTAGTTCTTATGTTTGGCTTAGTTTCTTTATTTATAGCCACGCCTTTCACACCCTTTCACTAGTTTTAGGCACTTGTGTTTGCTTGGCTGGCCCTCTTTGTCAGTGAAATTGGAATTTCAAAAGAAAAAACAACTAGTGTCGAAGTTAGTTTTTAGGTTAAGGTAGTTTCTTTATTACTAGCCACGCCTCACAATCCCTTGCCTTTATTTCAAGGCATTTTGTTTCCTCTACATTGGAGTCTTTTGTGGGTGAAATTTGAGCCTCAAACAAAAAGACAACTGTAATTAAAGTAAGCCCTTAAAATTGGTTAGTTTCCTTTTTTGTATCCACACTTTTTGTTCTCTTGGACACATTTTAGGGAACTTGTTTCCTCTTGGAAGGAACTCTATTTGATGAAATTGGAGCCCTAAATGAAATGACAGCTACAGTTAAAATTGGTTTTTATGTTTAGGCAACGTTCAAATTCATATTCATGTCCTTCGTTCTCTCGCACTAGTATATCATTTGTTTTATCTTGGTAGTAACTCTTTATGGGTGAAATCCCAAAAGATAATACAACTAGCGTTAAAGCTTGTTCTTAAGTTTGATTAGATACTTTATTTGTAGTCACACCTTTTATTCTGTGGCATTCATTTTAGGGCATTTGATTCCTCTTGGTGGGAGCTCCTTGTGGGTGAAATTAGAGCCCCAAATGAAAAGACGGCTTGAGTTAAAGTTAGATCCTATGTTTGGCTAGATTTTTTATTTGGAACCACACCTTTCATTCTTGTAGGGTAATTTTAGGGCATTTGGCGAATGCTCTTTGTCAGTGAAATCAGAGCCCCAAATGAAAAGACAATGACAGTCAAAGTTAGTTTATAAGATTGGCTTGTTTCTTTATTTATAGCTACACCTTTCATCCTCTTACACTCATTTTAGAATATTTGTTTTCTTTGGGTCAATGCTCATTTTTGATAAAATTGGAGCACCAAATATAATGCTAATTAGGGCTAAAATAAGTTCTTATGCTTGGTCTGCTTCATGCTTTATAGCCACACCTTTTATTCTCTTACACACAATTAGGGGAATTAGTTTTCTCCTAGAGGAAGCACTTTGCTTTTGTTTGACAAGGTCCTTCATTTGAGCAACACTTTGTGCTCCCTTATGCTAACTATGGAGCATTTGTTTTCTTTGGTGGATGCTCTTTGTTGTTGATTTTGGAGCCCTAATAAATAGACAACTAGAGTTAAAATTAATTCTTATGTTTTCCTTGTTTCTTTACATGTAGCCACACCTTTCATTATCTCGGACTTATGTCAAAACATTTGTTTTCTCTTGATGGGAGCTCTTTTATATTTAAACTAAGCCCCAAATTAGAAGGGAGCTAAGGCTAAAATTAGTTCTTAAATATTGCTTGATTATAGGTTTGTAGCCACACCTTTTGTTCTGTTACACACATTTTAGGGCATTTATTTTCTCCTATAGAGAGCCCTTTTGGGGATGAAATTTGAGCCCTAAATAAAAAGCCAACTAGAGTAAAAGTTATATCTTAAGTGTGATTAAGTTCTCTTGTGCTTATTTTAGGGCATTTGTTCCTCTTGGTAGGAGTTGTTTTTGGTGAAATTGGACCCCAAATTAGAACACAATAAGTGTTAAAGTTAAGTCTCCAGTTAGGCTACATTCTTGATTTGTAGCAACACTTTTTCTTCTTCTACACTGATTTCAGGGCATTTGCTTCTTTTACAAAGTGCTATTTTGGGAAGAAATTAGCGCACCAAATGGAAAAACAAGTAGACTCAAAGTTAGTTCTTACATAATACTAAATTCTATATTTGCAGTCGCACCATTTGTTCCCTTGTGGTAATCTTAGGGTAATTTTTTCTCCTATTGGAAATTGTTTGTTTGTGAAATTGGAGCAACATGATAAAAGGTGACTAGTGTTAAGGTTATTTCTTAAGTTTGGCTAGTTCCTTTATTTTCATCCATGACTTTTGCTATTTTACATTCAGTTGGTGGGAGTTTTTTGTGGGTTAAATTGGAGCCTCATTGGAAAGGACAATAGGAGTTAAAGCCAGTTAGCATGTTTGCCTATGCTCATGATCTATAGCCATACCTTTCTTATCCTTGTACTAATTTCATGGCATCTGGTTTCTTTTGGTGGCTGCTCTTGGTCGTTGAAATTGGAGCCACAAACAAAAAAACAACTAGAGTCAAGGTTAGTTCTTAACCATGGCGAGTTTCTTTATTTGTAGCCATACCTTCATTCTTTTGCACTGATATTCGAACCATTTCTTTCCATTGGTTGGAGCTAAAGTTAGTTCTTAAATTTGGCTAGGTTCTACATTTGTAGCCCAACCTTTAGTTCTGTTGCGTTAATTTTAGGTCATTTGTTTTCTCTTGGTTAGAGCACCTTCTACGTGATATTGCTGCCCCAAAAGAAAAGATAACTAGAATTAAAATTAGTGCTTAGAATTGGCTAGTTTCTTTATTTGTGGCCATACCTTTTGTTCCCCCTTTTAAATATTTTGTTTTGTCTTAGTGGGAGATCTTTGTGGGTGAAACTGGAGCCCCAAAAAGAAAGACAACTACACTTAATATTAATTCTAACATTAAGGTACTTTTTTCAAATTTGTTGCCATACCTTTCATTCTCTAGCACTCATTTTAGAGTACTTGTTTCCTACTAGTGGTAACTTTTTGTGGATCAAATTTGAGCTCTAAATGAAAAAAAAAACACTAAAGTTAAACCTAATTCCTAACTTCGCCATGGTTCCTTATTTGTACTCACACCTTTTATCCGGTTGTAATAATTTTAGGGCATCCATTTTCTATTAGTGGAAGTCTTTATGGTTAAAATTGGAGTCCAGTAGAAAAGTTAGATAGAGTTAAAGTTAGTTCTCCTATAGGGGATTGGTTTCCTATTGGTGGGAGCGCTTTGTGAGTAAAACTAGAGTACCAATTGAAAAGAAAACTGTATTTAAAGTTAATTATTTAGTTTGACTAAGTTCTTAATTTGTGGTGACATTATTAGTTCCTTGGGAATATTTTCAGGGAATTTGTTTTCCTTTCATGAATGCAATTTATGGGTGAAATGTAAGCCCTAAATGAAAATAAAATAAGACCTAACGTCTGTGCTTAAGCATGACTAGGTTTTGGGTTCATATCCACAACATTTGTTCTCTTGTAGACATTTTAGACCATTTATTTTCTCTTAGACGAAGCTATTTGTGGGTAAAATCAGAGTCCTGAATGAAAAGAGAACCAGAGTCTTATGTTTAACTAGTTTCTTCATACCCATGCTTTTCAAGCCCTTGCACGCATTTTAGGGTGTTTTTTTCTCTTGGAGAGTGCTATTTTTGGGTCAAATGGGAGCCCCAAATGAAAAGACAACTAGAGTTAAACTTAGTTCTGAAGTTTGGCCAAGAATAATGATTATAGTCACTTTTTTTTTGTTCTTATACAATAGTTTTAAGGCATTTGCTTTCCCTTGGTGAGAAATCTTTGTGAGTGAAATTGGAGCCCTAAATAAAAGATAGCTAGAGCTACGGTTAGTCATTAAGTTTGGCTAGTTTCTTTATTTGTAGCCACAACTTTGTTCTCTTCCTCAAATTTTAAGGCATTCATTTTCTCTTGATGGGAGCTCTTTTTGGGTGAAATTGGAGCGTCCAATGAAAAGATGGGTAGAGTTGAAGTTAGTCCTTAGGTTCGGCTATTTTCTTTATTGATAGCTAGATCTTTCGCTCCCTTGTACTAATTGTAGATCCTTTGTCTTTTCTTCTGGGACATCTTTGTCAATGAAAATGAAGCCCCCAAGAAAAGACAACTAGAGTTAAAGTTAATTCTTAAGTTTGGCTAGGTTCTTGATTTTATGAACACCTTTTGTTTCCTTGCACTAGTTATAGGGAAATTGTTTTGTTTTGGTGGTTGCGCTTTATCGGAGAAATTAGAGCCCAATATGAAAAGACAACTATAGTTGAAATTAGTTCCTCATTTTTGCTAGTTTCTTCATTTGTAGCCACACTCTGTTACTCTTGCACGCATGTTATGACATTTGTTTTCGCTTGGAGTGAGCTCTTTTTTTAAAAATTAAATTAGAGCTCCAAATGAAAAGACAACTAAAATTAAAGTACCTTCTTAAGTTTTCCTTCGTTCCATATTTGTAGTCACTTCTTTTGTTCCCTTGCCCTAGATTTAGGGCTTTTGCTTTGTCTAAGTGGGAACTTGTTTGGGTGAAATCGGAGCCCAAAATAAAAGACAACTAGAGTTATGGTTGGCTTAGTTTAAAAAAGCGCAGGTGAGGTGCGCCTAGGCGAGAGGTGCACAGACTGACGCCTCACCCATACCCAGGCGAAGCCTATTCCGGATGCCACGTGAGGCGTGCGCCTCATGGCGCAAAGCGCGCGCCTAGAGGAACTTAAAGTTCCCTTAAAAAAAAAAAAAGAATTGAAAAGGAATAATGGAAACTTAGCTGAGCCAGTGTGGTTGGCATCTTCAATCGACTTCTTCTCTCAGTCGAAGGCTTCGAAACCTGCTGTTCTTCTTCCTTTCTTCTTCTTCTCTTATTCTCAGTTGAAGCCCTCATCTGCTTCCATCCAGGTATGTCTGTGTTCTTCTTTACTTCTCTTCTTCTCTTCTTCGTCCTGCTTTTCTTCTTCTTCTCTGCTACAGTCATCGGCTGACCATGGCTGTCGAACGTCTGTTTCTCCTTTTTTTGTTCTTCTCTATCCCTTAAGCTCTCATCCTCTCTTTCAACTTTGTCTGTCACTATTCAAGCCATTTTCATATGCTTTCCTCCTTTGTTTCGCGTTGCAGCTTTCCTTTTCCTCCTTCTCTGTTCTGTCTTTCGGTGTTGCTAGGAAATGTTAGGGTTTGTTTTTTTTTTTTTTAAATTTGCTGGGCAGCAGGCAGTGGGCTTCGAGTGTTTAGTGTTAGAAATGTTAGGATTTTTTTTTAAATTAGCAACAACCTAATTTGATTTTGGTTAGCCCACTGCCAGGTGCCCTGCCTTTGGGTGTTTAGTGTTAAAAATGTTAGGGTTTTTTTTTTAAAAAAAATTAGTAACAGCCTAATTTGATTTTGGTCAGCCCACTGCCAGGCAGTTTGTATGTGGGTGTGCTATTGTCTTTTTTTTTTGGGTAAAATGCAATTAGTGATTAGTGCCTCACTAAATATTTGTTTGATGGATTTGATGATGTTGATCCTGAGCATGTGGTGTTGGATGATGATGATGATGACGACTTCTAGTTGATCTTAGATTGCTTGAAGAACTGTGTTATATGTTGTTCATTTTTTCTTTTATGACTATGCTTGTTTCTTTGTTTCTAAACTTCTACTAAGTTCTTGTGTGTGTGTTTTCACTTTTTAGAATATTATCATGCTAAATTACCGTCTTATGGACTATTTACGATACTTTTGGTACTTATATTGATGTCTAATTCTTCTTTGATGCTACTATTTTACTCAATTATAATAAATAAGTCATGAAAACTGCTTTCAAACCTTTTTTTAGCTAAAAAAAGGTTCGCGTCCTTGAGGCGCGCGCCTTCGCCTCGCGCCTTGCACCTCGGGACCCTTTGCGCCTCAGTGCACCTCGCGTTTTTTCAAACTAAGATAGTTGGTTCTTAATTTCACCAAGTGTCTATATCTACAACCACACTTTTTAGACTCTTGCACACATTTTAGGAAATTTGTTTTATCTGGATGGGATCCCTTTGTGGGTGAAATTGGAGCCCCAAATAAAAAGACAACTACTCTTCAAGTTAGTTCTTGAGTTTGGGTAGTTTCTTTATCTACGCCAGCGTCTTTCGTTCCCTTGCACTAATTTTAGGGCAACTGTTTTGTGTTGATAGGACCATTTGCCATCTTAATTAGAGCCTTAAAAGAAACGACAGGTATAGAAAAAGTTAGTTCTTATGTTTAGCTAGGTTGTTGATTTATAATCTCACCATTCATTCCCTCGCACAAATTTCAAGGCAATTGTTTTTTGGTGGATGTTCTTTGTCAGTGAAATTAGAGCTCAAATAAAAAGGCAACTAGAGTTGAAGCTAGTTCTTGAGTTTGGCTAGTTTCTCCATTTGTAGCTACAACTTTCTTTCCCTTGTAGTCATTTTATAATGTTCGTTTCCCCCTGATGGAAGCTATTTAATGGTGATTTGGAGCCTGAACTGAAAAGACAACTAGAGTTAAAGTTAGTTCTTTAGTTTGGCTTGGATCTTTATTTACAACCACTACTTTCATTACATTGCACACATTTTAAGGCATTTGTCTTCTTTTGAGGGGGAGATATTTTTGGATGAAATCGGCAACCTGCATGCAAGGTTGTTTATTTGTAGTCTCATATTTCAGTCTCTTGCATTATTTATAGAGCATTTGCTTTCTGTCAGTGGGAGCCCTTTTTGTTTGAAATCGTAGCCCCCAAAAGAAAGCACGACTAGAGTTAAACACATATATTATGTTTCATGGAATTTGTTTCCACTTAGTGGGGGGCCCATTGTGCGTGAAGTTGGAGTCCCAATTGAATAGACATATATGTTTAAAGTTAGTTCTTATGTTTTGCTAGGTTCTTAATCTGTCAGTGGACTTAGAGTCCCAAACAAAAGGACAACTAATGTTACATTTAGATGTTAAGCTAGATTCTTAGTTTATAGCCACGCCTTTCGTTGTCTTGCACTTATTTTAAAGTATTTGTTTCCTCTTAGTGGGAGCTCATTGTGGGTGACATTGATGCTGCAATTGATAAGATAACTAGAGCTAAAGTTGGTTCTTAAGTTTGGCCAAGTTTTTGAGTTATGTCTAGCCTTTCATTCCTATGCATTACTTTTAAGGCATTTGTTTTCTCTTGCTAGATGAGCTTTGTGGATGAAATTATAGCCCTAAATGAAAGATAATTAGAGTTATGGGTAGTAAGTTTGGCTAGTGCTCTCATTTTGTAGCCGTGCTTTTCTTTCTCTTGCACCCATTTTAGAATATTTGTTTCCTCTTGGTGGGAGTTTTTTGTGCGTGAAATTGGAGCCCCAAATGAAAAGACAACTAAAGCTAAATTTAGTTCTTAAGTTTGGCATGGTTATTGATTTATGGCTACACCTTTTGTTCTTTTGCACAGATGGTAGGGCATTTATTTTCTCTTAATAGGAGCTCTTTGAAATTAGAGCCCCAAATAAAAAGACAGCTGCAACTAAAGTTAGTTCTTAAGTTTGGATGGTTTCTTATTTTGTAGCCACATATTTCATTCCCTTACTCAAATTTTAGGGCATTTATTTTCTATTGGTGGGGCCTTTTTATGGGGACCATCCTTCAAAAGAGCAACCTATTGGAGACCATCTTGACTACTCTTCTACTATCCCTACTCAGCTCAAAGAAGTCAAGGAGTTTGCCCGTTCATGCCGACAAGCCGTGAACTTGCCTTGTGAGTTCACACCTAATTCATCCTCTTCACATCCGGTATTTGTTACAGTTTTGTGTCAAAATGTAATGGGCCCAAATTCTGATGGTCCTTACATTCTTCAATATTAAGAAGAGATCTTTCCAACAAGACCAACCACGCTTAATTTGGAGTTCATTTGGTTGGTCAAGTTCAGGCCACAAATTCGGATGTCAAAATGCAGGCCAGTTTTGGACAGTCTCAACTCTTTGACCCATAACGTTTGAACGGATGATCCAAATGTGATGAAACCACATTCCCTGGAAACTATACATCCTAAGCTTTCCAATGAATCAAGAATCATCGAATTTGGATCAAAATCCAGAGAGTTATACCTGTTTGAAGTTGGGGTTGCTGTTGATGTGAATGCATTTAATGCAAAACGTGTGAAGGTGTGTGAAAGCTTATGATTTCGGCTCTTGCTGCTTATACCTCCTCATAAAGTGTGTCCTCCCTCTTCAAAAAAGTCTTGGATGTGTGATAATGGTGGGGTACATGCATCCTTTTTGCTGCCACACACACTTCACACCAACAACACCAAAAGACACCCTTCTTCGGCTTTGTTCATTCGAATGTAGTATGCTGTTTTTATTCACATCTTTTCATTTGTTTTATATGTATTTTAATTGTGTAAGGCCTCCCATAGTATTAGAATCATTTTAATTCAATCAACTTTCGAGATATATGAAATTTTGTGAGTTAGAAAACTCTCTCCCTTGAAATTCCTAGTGTTGTATCTTGAGTTTGGCAACTCAAGTGGGTCTCTAGGTTCTTTTTATTTCAACTAGATAGTGATTAAATTCAGTCACTAGTTGATCTAAAGAGGATTGCCCAAGTGTTCTCCAAGGGTGGCTCCTAGGATTATCCCTTATAAGGTCACTTGACTATCCAAGTTTGCATTCTTCTACCTTTTGTTTCTCTTCTTCTATCAAAAACCAAACAATTTCTCTAGCATGTTTGTGAGGTTGGATTCTCTCCTACTCATTATACATCAAATTGGTGTCAGAGCCTAGGCTACATTCTTGGCCAAGCTTCCCTTCTCATCCCAAACACAAAACTCACAAAAAAAAACACAAAAGCCTCACAAAAATTTCAGTCGTGCCAAATCAGAAGAGTAGCACGGCCATACCGTGCCACCACGCACGACCGTGCCACATCCTGCCCTTATCAACTCCAAAATTTTTTTTTTATCTTAAAACCATCACCATGTCTTCTAGCCTCACCGCCGAAGAAGTGGCTGAACAAGCCCTTAGACAGAAGGCCGAACTTGAGGCACAACTCAAGTTTTTGCAAAAGCAACTTGGCCAACTCATGGAAGAGAAAAGAAGGAATCCACGGAGTTCAAGAAGCTCAAGCAAGCAACACCACTCAGATGACTCCGAGGGAAACAATCCGGTTAGCAACTCTAGTGAAGAGGAGTTTGAAAAGAGTCCTAGACGACCTTAAGGACAAAGGGAAAGGAGCTTTGGTGATTTCAAAGTCGACCTTCCCGAGTTTGAAGGCCAACTTGACCTGGACATCTTCCTAGATTGGTTGCAAACGGTGGAAAGAGTCTTTGACTACAAAGACATCCCGGAAGGAAAAAAGGTAAAGCTTATTGCTTTGAAACTTAGGAAGTATGCATCAATCTGGTGGTCTAATGTTGTGACCAAGAGGGTGAGAAAGAGGAAAAGTAAGATCAAAGCTTGGGAACAAATGAAAGCCAAACTTAAAGACAAGTTCTTACCCCCACATTACCTTCAAAATAACTTCCTTAAACTTCACCATCTCAAACAAGGTTCTAAGAGTGTAGAGGAGTACGCTAGGGACTTTGAACAATTACTCTTGAAATGTGATTTGAGAGAGAATGATTCCCAAACTTTGATTCGTTATTTGAGTGGCCTTGATGAACAAATTGCCAATATTGTGGAATTGCATCCCTATACCTCCCTTGATGAGTTAAGTGTTTTAGCCCACAAGGTTGAAATGCAAAAGAAACTCAAAGGCAAGAACCCCATTCCTAAGCCTACCCCACGGCCATACGGCTACCAAAAGCCCCCATACACTCCTCAAAAGCCCTTCACCATCTCAAACCCGAAACCCCCTCAAAACACAGCCACACAAACGCCATCAAAGCCTCCACCAAAACCCCTAAAATAGGTTAGGTGTTTTCGATGTCAAGGCCTTGGACATTATGCTTCCGAATGTCCAAACAAGAAGATGGTCACTTTGACCGAATATCAAGCTTCCCTAGAGGAGCTAGAAGGTGAGGAGGAAAGGGAGGAGGAGGAAAAAGGAGTGTACATGACCGAAACCCTAGAAGAAGTAGAGGAAGGGCCGGATGAAGGAGAGTTGCTCGTGATTAGAAGAGCCTTGAGCGGAATTGCTTCCCAAGAAGACCTGTAACAAAGGGAGAATATTTTCCACACTAGGTGCACC
This sequence comes from Selenicereus undatus, assembly GCA_017589665.1. Lineage (NCBI taxonomy): Eukaryota > Viridiplantae > Streptophyta > Magnoliopsida > Caryophyllales > Cactaceae > Selenicereus > Selenicereus undatus. Next base: position 56,541,056 of record JACYFF010031958.1, read on the forward strand.
GTGGGAAGGAAAGTGTGTTCCCTCATTATTGATGGAGGAAGTTGTGCAAACGTGGCCTCCAAAACCATGGTAGACAAGCTTAAGCTCTCGGTTTCACCACATCCAAGTCCCTACACAATTCAATGGCTCAACCAAGGTAAGGGCTTACCAATCACTACTCGTTGTCTACTTTCTTTATCTATTGGAAAAAATTACAAGGATGATATATGGTGTGATATTGTGCCCATGGACGCTTGACATGTCCTTTTGGGCCGACCATGGCTCTTTGATCGAAGTGTTATGCATAATGGTCGATTGAATACCTACACTTTCACCAAAGACCTCAAAAAAATCACCCTTACTCCCCTTAAGCCTAGCTCACAAAAGAACCCCCAAGACAATCCCAAATTGGATGTCTTCCTTAGTACCTTACTCCACTCACAACTCCATGAGTTTGATGCTTTCAAGGAGTAGATTCTTTTAGGCCAAGAACCGGCCGAAGTAAGGGATTCTTCCCATCCCTTGCTTGCTCCCTTCTTAAAAGCCTTCTCCCATGTCTTTCCACCCGAAATTCCCCACGGCCTACCACGTCAAAGATCAATCCAACACAAGATTGACCTCTTTCCCAGAGCCACACTCCCAAACAAGCCGGCCTATCGCATGAACCCTCAAGAGACACAAGAGATTCAAAGGCAAGTGGATGACCTCTTATCCAAGGGCCTAATCCGAGAGAGCCTTAGTCCTTGTGCCGTTCCGGCTTTGCTTGTGCCTAAGAAGGATGGGTCCATGAGGATGTGTGTGGATAGTCGGGCTATCAATAAAATCACCATCAAGTACCGCTATCCCATTCCAAGATTGAAGGACCTTCTTGATGAGCTCCATGGGGCCACTATCTTCTCCAAAATTGATCTTAGAAGTGGGTATTATCAAATCCGCATCTATGAGGGAGATGAGTGGAAAACGGCTTTCAAAACCAAGGGTGGGCTCTTTGAGTGGCTTGTCGTGCCCTTTGGTTTGACCAATGCACCTAGCACATTCATGAGGCTTATGAACCAAGTTCTCAAGCCATTTATTGGAAAGTATGTTGTCGTGTATTTTGATGACATTTTGGTGTATAGCCGTGGAGAGGAAGATCATTATGAGCATTTGCATGAGGTCTTGAATGTCTTGGCTCAAGAGCAACTATTTGGCAATCTAGAGAAGTGCCATTTCTTCTCTTCCCAAGTGAAGTTTTTGGGATACATGGTTTCGGCCAATGGTATCCAAGTTGATGAAGAGAAGATCAAGGTCATTCGAGAGTGGCCTACTCCTATGTCCATCCAACAAGTCCGAAGCTTCCATGGTTTGGCATCCTTTTATAGAAGATTTGTGAGCAATTTTAGCTCAATCATGGCTCCCATGACCGAGGTCCTAAAGGCCAAACATTTCGAATGGAGCACACAAGCTCAACTTGCTTTTGAAGAAATCAAAGAAAGGCTAACTAGTGCTCCCATTCTAGCACTTCCTAGCTTTTCTAAAATCTTTGAAGTTGAGTGTGACGCTTCCGGAGTTGGAATAGGGGCCGTGCTAACACAAGAAAAGAGGCCCATTGCTTATTTTAGTGAGAAGCTAAATGATGCCAAGAGGAAGTATTCAACATATGACAAGGAATTTTATGCCATTGTGAGGGCATTAGAGCATTGGCGACACTATTTGGTGGAAGGTGAGTTCATCCTCCACACGGATCACGAAGCATTGAAGTATATCCAAGGTCAACATAAACTCAACCCCCGGCATGCTAAATGGGTAGAGTTCATGCAATCCTTCCACTCTGTGATCCACCACAAGGCCGACCAATTGAACAAAGGGGCTGATGCACTTTCAAGAAGGTATTTATTACTCTCTACTCTTGAATCCAAGGTTCTTGGGTTTGAGTGTATCAAAGACTTGTATGCACAAGATGAAGGCTTCAAGGCCATCCTTGAAGATTGTTCTAACCATGCCCACGGGTCCTTTCACCTTGAAAATGGTTTCCTCTTCAAAGGGAACCGATTGTGTATTCCTAAATGTGGGTTTAGGGAGCTTTTGATTCAAGAGCTTCATGGAGGGGCTCTAGCCGGCCATTTTGGAATTGAGAAGACATGTTCCATGCTCAAGGAACATTACTTTTGGCCGAGGATGTCAAGGGATGTGGAGCATTTCATTAAAAGATGCTCTACTTGCCAACTTGCCAAAGACCACATTCGGCCTCAAGGCCTCTACACTCCCTTGCCGGTTCCTCAAGGGCCTTGGGAAGATGTTAGCTTGGATTTCATCACGGGACTACCACGGACTCAAAGGCATAAAGACTCCATCATGGTGGTAGTGGATAGATTTTCGAAGATGGCTCATTTCTTGGCATGTCACACTACCTTTGATGCTTCACAAGTGGCTAATCTCTACTTCAAGGAGATAGTAAGGCTCCATGGCATTCCTAGAAGTATGGTGTCCGACCGTGACACTAAGTTCCTTAGTCACTTTTGGCTAACACTATAGAGAAAGCTTGGTACCCTACTCAAGTTTAGCACATCTTGCCACCCTCAAACAGATGGCCAAACCGAGGTCACAAACCGAACCTTGAGCACTCTTCTTCGAGTCTTGGTGAAGAAGAACATTAAAGGATGGGATGAGCTACTTTGCCATGCAGAGTTTGCCTTCAATCGAACTCCAAGTAAAGCCACTGGTCTCTCCCCTTTTCAAGTTGTGTATGGATACAACCCACGGACTCCCCTTGATCTTGTACCCATCTCCAATCCCACAAAATTCAGTTGGGAAGCCAACAAGAGAGCAAAAGAGATTCAAGATCTCCATGCCAAGGTACGAGAAAGAATTGAAAAATCAAATAAGCAAGCCAAATCTTATGCCAACAAGAAGAGAAGAGAAGCTCATTTCCAGCCCGGGGACTTAGTATGGATTCACTTGCGAAAAGAGAGGTTCCCAAGCAAACGCAAGTTAAAGTTAATGCCAAGGTCGGATGGACCTTTTGAGATCCATGAGAGAATTGGTCCAAACGCGTACAAGGTGGACCTTCCTGGTGAGTATGGGGTATCCGCTACCTTCAGTGTAGCTGATTTAAGCCCTTACTATGATGAAGAAGAGGAGATGCCGAGTTTGAGGTCAAACTCAAATCAAGCCGGGGAGAATGATGGGGACCATTCTTCAAAAGAGCAACCTATTGGAGACCATCTTGACTACTCTTCTACTATCCCTACTCAGCTCAAAGAAGTCAAGGAGTTTGCCCTTTTATGCCGACAAGCCGTGAACTTGCCTTGTGAGTTCACACCTAATTCATCCTCTTCACATCCGGTATTTGTTACAGTTTTGTGTCAAAATGTAATGGGCCCAAATTCTGATGGTCCTTACATTCTTCAATCTTAAGAATAGAGCTTTCCAACAAGACCAACCACACTTAATTTGGAGTTCATTTGGTTGGTCAAGTTCAGCCCACAAATTCGGATGTCAAAATGCAGGCCAGTTTTGGACAGTCTCCACTCTTTGGCCCATAAATTTTGAACGGATGATCCAAATACAATGAAACCACATTCCCTGGAAACTATACATCCTAAGCTTTCCAATGAATCAAGAATCATTGAATTTGGATCAAAAACCAGAGAGTTATACCTGTTTGAAGTTGGGGTTGCTACTGATGTGAATGCATTTAATGCAAAACGCATGAAGGTGTGTGAAAGCTTATGATTTCGGCTCTTGCTGCTTATACCTCCTCATAAAGCGTGTCCCCCCTTTTCAAAAAAGGCTTGGATGTGTGATAATGGTGGGGTACATGCATCCTTTTTGCTGCCACACTCACTTCACACCAACAACACCAAAAGACACCCCTCTTCGGCTTTGTTCATCCGAATGTAGTATGCTGTTTTTATTCACATCTTTTCATTTGTTTTATATGTATTTTCATTGTGTAAGGCCTCTAATATATAAAGGCCATAGTATTAGAATCATTTCAATTCAATCAACTTTCGAGATATATGAAATTTTGTGAGTTAGAAAACTCTCTCCCTTGAAATTCCTAGTGTTGTATCTTGAGTTTGGCAACTCAAGTGGGTCTCTAGGTTCTTTTTATTTCAACTAGATAGTGATTAAATTCAGTTACTAGTTGATCTAAAGAGGATTGCCCAAGTGTTCTCCAAGGGTGGCTCCTAGGATTATCCCTTGTAAGGTCACTTGACTATCCAAGTTTGCATTCTTCTACCTTTTGTTTCTCTTCTTCTATCAAAAACCAAACAATTTCTCTAGCATGTTTGTGAGGTTGGATTCTCTCCTACTCATTATACATCACTTTTGTTGAAGATATTAGAGCCCCAAAAGAAAAAATAACTACCGTTAAAGTAACTTCTCAAGTTTGACTTGTTTCTTTATTGGTAGCTACCTCTGACATTTCCTAACACTTGTTTTGGGATTATTGTTTCGTATCTGTGGATCCCTTTGTGGGTGATATTGGAGCCAAAATGAAAAGGCAACAACATTTGGAGTTCGTTCTTATGTTTGGCTAGTTTTTTTTTCCCCATTTGCGGTAACACTTTTTTTTCCATTCAACGCAAAAGTTAACGAGGAAGTAGTTCTTAACAAACAACTCATAACTACTCTATTTCTTACCCTATTCATGCAAAGATCTAGTCGAATGTGTGATTTTGCATAATAGAATATCCAAACCAGAGGTTTTGTTTTATTATTTCACTTGGAGGGATCTATTTTTCGATGAAATTGAAGCCTCAAATGAAAAGACAACTAGAGTTAATGTTCATTCTTAAGTTCAACTGTGTACCAAATTTGTGGACACTCTTTTTTGTTCTCTTGCATTAATTTTAAGGCATTTGATTTCTCTTGGTGAGAACTCTTTGTGGATGAAATTGGAGCTCTAAAATGAAAGACAACCATAGTTAATGTAAGTCCTTAAGTTTGATTACTTTCTTTATTTGTAGCCACACCTTTTGCTATCTTGGATATATTTTAAAGCATTCGCTTTCCCTTAATGGGAGCTTTGAATGGGTGAAATTGGTGCTCCAAATGAAAAGAGGGGCAGAGTTGACGCTAGTTCTTAAATTACGCCAGTTTCTTTATTTATAGCCACATCTTTTGTTTCCTTTCACTAATTTTAAGGCTCTTGTTTTCTATTGGTGGGACCTTTGTGATAGTAAAGTCAGAGCCCCAAAATAAAAGATAACTAGAGTTAAAGTTAGTTCCTATGTTTAGCTAGGTTCTTGATTTACACCTTTTCTTTCATTGCACTAATTTAAAGGAAATTGTTTTATTTTGGCGTTTGCTCTTTAAAAGACAACTAAAGTCAAAGTTAGTTCTTATGTTTTTCTATATATAATATATCATATATATATATATATATGTGTGTGTGTGTGTGTGTGTGTGTGTGTGTGTGTGAGTGTGTGTGTGTGTGTGTGTGTGTGTGTGTATTTTACAGTGACACATTTTGTTTCTTGCACTCATTTTACAACCTTTGTTTCCCTTGGGTGGGAACCCTTTGTCGGTAAAATTAGAGCCCCAAATGAAAAGACAACTATAGTTAAAGTTAGTTCTTAAGTTTAGCTAGTTTCTTTATTTATAGCAACATCTTTCATTTTCTTACACTAATTTTGTAACATTCATTTCCCTTGGTGGGAGCTCTTTATCAGTTAATTTAAAGCCCAAAATGAAAAAACAACTAGAGTTAAAGTTAGTTCTTTAGTTTGATTGGGTTCTTGATTTATAGCCACAACTTTCTTACCTTGCACACATTTTGGGGAATTTGTCCTCTTTTCAAGGGAGGTCTTTTCAGATGTAATTAGAGCACTAAATGAATTGATAACTAGAGTTAAAATTATTTCTTTTGTTTTGCAAAGTTCTACTTTTCTAATGACATTTCTTCTCTTGCAATAGTTATAAAGCACTTGTTTTCTTTTGGTGTGAGCCCTTTGTAGACAAAATTTGAGCCCTAAAAGATAAGACGACTACTATTAAACATAGATCCAAAGTTGGCTAGTTTCTTTGTTTATGGCAACACCTTTTGTTCTCGTGCACACATTTTAGGGCATTTTGTTTCTCTTAGTTGTTACTCTTTGTGAGTGAAATTGAAGCCCTAGTTGAAAATACAGCTAGGCTTAAAGATAGTGTTTAAGTTCGGGCAAGGTTTTTATTTATAGTCGCTCCTTCCGTTCCCTTGCACTAATATCTGGATATACTTTTCCTTTTGCTGGATGCTCTTTGTTGATGAAATCAGAACACCAAATGAAAATTCAACTATGGTTCAAGTTAGTTTTAAAGTTTGGCTACATTGTTTATTTGTAGTCATGCCTTTCGCTCTCTTACACTTGTTTTAGGTCATTTGTTACTCCTTGGCGGATGCTCTTTGTTGGTGAAATTGAAGCCTAAAATGAGCAGAACGCTAGAGTTGAACTTATTTCTTAAAGATTTGTAGCAACACCTTTCGTTCCTTTGCACAACTTTCACGGTGTTGGTTTTCTCATGAAGGAAGCTCTTTGTCGGTAAAATAGGAACCCCATATGAAAAGACAACCAGAGTTAAAGTTAGCCTTTAGTTTGGCTAGGTTCTATATTTGTATTGATATCTTTCATTCTGTTGCACCAACTTTAGGGAACTTGCTCCCTCTTGGTAGGAGGTCTTCGTGGGTGAAAATGGAGCCCTAAAATAAAACACAACCAGAGTTAAAATTAGCTCTTATGTTTCATTGGTTCCTTTACTTGTAGCCACACTTTTTGTTCCCTTGTATAAATTTTACAACCTTTATTTCCTTTTGGTGGGAGCTCTTTGTGGGTGAATCTGAAGTCCCAAATGAAAAGACAATTAGAGTTAAAGTTAGTTCTTGAGTTTGGCTTGGTCCCTGATTCATGGTACCACTTTTTTTTTCTTGCATATATTTAAGGCATTTATTTTATGTTGGAGAGAGCTCCTTTAAGATGAAGTCAAATCCATAAATGAAACTAGAACTAGTGTTAAAATTAGTTTTCGCGTTTGGACAGGTTCTACATCAATAGTCACATTTTTCCTTCTCTTTTAGTAATTACAGGGCATTTGTTTTCTCTTGGTAACAGCTCTTTTTGGATGAAATTATAGCCCCAAAAAAAGGCAGTTGGAGTTGATGTTATGGTGGAATCAAAACATCAACTCCAAGGATGACTCAATTTAGTCGACCAACCTGAGTGAACGAGCTTAATTCTACCATCTAATCTTCATTGGACTTTATACTCTTTTGGACAAGTAACTGGTCTCATTGTTTATCTTATGCTATAACTTTGAGATGATATAAGTTGCTTCCACATCTTCAAACATCCTAATGATCAATGTCGTTAACAAGGTCATTTATTTGGCCTAGATTTTAGTCCCGCGGGCCTGGTTTCGAAGGGTCAGCTTTGACTTTACTTCATAGCATCATTTTGGTAAGTTTTAGGTAGTGAAGATTTGCATAATATATTGTATTAATTGAACTTAAAATTTTGATAATAAGACCAGCTAGCATCAGCAACTAACCATAAAAAGTTTGAGAGGAAATCCTTTACACAAGGATACACAGGCTATTAATCACTTGCATTTTGGCCGGGAAAATTTCATGCCTTAGGCAATAACTTGCATTGGCTGGTCTTCATTAGTTGATATTAGAAGATGAATTAGCTTGTCACCTTGTTTGTTTAGGACGACAAGCTAAATAATTATCAAAGCCCTTTTAGTAACTTTACTAATTATGTATTTTACTTTGTTGCTTAACTTTGTTGTTTTTAGCTAGCCATTGTAAGAGGGGTCTTAGGATTTATTTGAAACTAGATTTTTAACTTGTATCATTAGTTGTTGTTAAATAAAACTATAGATTGCTCTTTCCCTTCAAATCCACTCTAGCTTATCCCTTAGTTTGGTTAGTTTGGGTGATGTTCTAATGAGTCCTGAAATTCTTAATGGTGGTGTGCTTTATCCAACTAAAGATTAGTTTATCTTACTTATAGTTTGCTTAAAGTTGAGGTAGCTTGTTGTCATATATTGTTGAGGTAGCTTGTTTTACGACCTTAAAACTCAAATCGTAACTTATCTTTTGTCATAGACTTTACACGAAGTTAGTTCCTTATTTTGGTTAGTTTCTTTATTTGTACATATACCTCTCATTCTCTCGAATTTATCTTAGGGAATTCGTTTCCTCTTAATTGGAGATCTTTGTGCATGAAATTGGAGCCCACATTGAAAAAAAGACCATTGTTAAAGTTAGAGCTTTTGTTTGAATGGGTTCTTTATTTCTAGCCACACCTTTGCTTCCCTTACACTAATTTTAAGGCATTTCTTTTGTTCTAGTGAATGCTATTTGTGGCGGAAATTAGAGCCCCATATGAACATACAACTACAATTAAAGTCTGTTCATAAGTTTGGCTTGTTTCTTTACTTACAGCAAAACCTTTCGTTCTCTAGCACTAATTTCATAGTATATGCTTCCCATTAGCCGGAGCTTTATGGGTAAAATTAGAGCTCCAAATGAAAATAAACCCAGTGCTAAAATTAGTTCTAAAGTTCGGCATGGTTCTTGGTTTGAACCACAGTTTTTGCTCTATTACACACATTTGAGGGCATTTGTTTTCGCTTATAGGGAGCTTTTGTGGCTGAAAACAAAGGCCCAAATGAAAGGACAACTAGAGTTAAAGTTAGTTGTTATATTTGGCTACGTTTCTAATTTGTAGGTTCTCTTGCACTTATTTTATGGCATTCATTTCCTCCTGGTGGAAGTCGTTCGTTGGTGAAATTTGACCCTAAAAAAAAGACAAAAAGAGTTCAAGTTATCTCTTAAGTTTAGCTGTATTCTTTATTTGCAGCATTCATTCCCTTGCACAAAATTCCGGGCATTTAATTTCTTTTGGTTGTTGCTCTTTATTGGTGAAATCAGACCCCAAATGAAAGAGACAACCACAGTTTAAGTTAGTTGATAAGTTTGATTAAGTTCTATATTGCTGCTTGCACCTTTTGCTCTCTTGCATTTATTCTGAGGCATTTAACCAGAACCCCAATTAAAAAGGCAGTTTGAATTAAAGTTAGTTACAAATTTGGCTAGGTTCCTGATATGTAGCCACACCTTCCCTACCTTGGCACTAATTTCAAGGCATTTCTTTTCCTTTGGGAGATGCACCGTTAGAGAAATTGGAGCCCCAAATGAAAAGCCAACTGGAGTTAAAGTTAGTTCTTAAATTTTGTTAGGTTATATATTTGTAGTTACATCTTTTGTTCTGTTGTTGTAATTAAAGAGCATTCATTTTTCTGTGTGGGAGCCCTGTGTGGAAGAAACTGGAATCCCAAATGAAAAAAACAACTAGAGTTTAACTTAGATCTTAAGTATGGCTGGCATCTTTATTTGTCATCCCACCCTTCATTCTCTGCACCCATTTTAAGGCATTTGTTTCCTCTTGGTGGGAGCTCATTCATGGTGAAATTAGAGCATCATTTTGAAAAGTGACTGGAGTCAAGGTTAGTTCTCATATTTGGCTAGGTTCTTACTTCTTTTTTTTTTTTACAGCCAAACCTTGCATTCCCATGCACTAATGTCAAGGAATTTGTTTCCTTTTAGCGGATGCACTTTGCCGTGAAGTTAGAGCCACGAATGAAAAGACAGTTAGAGTCTAAGTTGATTTTTTAAACTTTGCTAGATTCTTAGTTTATTCCCATACTTAAATACATTTTAGGGCATTTGTTTGCTCTTAATGGGAGCACTTCGAGGTTCAAATTGGAGCCCCAATAAAAGGATAACTAGAGTTAAAATATGTTCTTAGGTTTCGAGTGGTACTTGATTTGTAGCCACACCTTTTGCACCCTGTGGAAATTTTAAGAATTCATTTTCTCTTGATGTGAGTCTTTGTGGGTGTATTGGACCCCCAAAATGAAAAGACACATAGAGTTAAAGTTCGTTCTCATGTTTGGCTAGTTTCTTTATTTGTAGCCACATCCTTTGTTTTCTCTCACTAATGTTAGTGAATTTGTTTTATCTTAGTAGGATCTCTTTATTGGTGAAATTGGAGCTCCAAAAGAAAATATGACTAGAGTTAAAGTTAGTTCTTAAGTTTGCCAATTGTTAGCTAGGGCTTGCATTCTCTTGCCTTTATTTTAGGGCATTTGTTTCCACTTGACATGAGACCTTTTTGGGAGAAATTAAAACCCCAAATGAAAAGACTACTAAAGTTAAATTTGGTTTTTAAGTTTGAGTTGGTGCTGGATCACACCTTTCATTATCTAGGACACATTTTAGAGCACGCATTTTGTATTAGAGGTACTCTTTTAGGATGAAATTTAAGCCTGAATTGAAATGACAACTACAATTTAAATAAGTTTTTATGCTTGATTTTTTTCTATATTTGTAGTCATATCTTTCCTTCTCTTGCACTCATAGCATTTGTTTTCTCTTGGTGGCAGATCTTTGTGGATGAAATTGGAGCCCCAAAAGAAAAGACAACTATAGTTAAAGTTAGTTCTTAATTTTTATTGGTTTCTCTATTTATGACTGTACCTTTCTTTCTAGTGCACTTATTATATGGCATTTGTTTCCTCCTGATGGGTGCTTGTTGCGGGTGGAATTGGATCCCTAATTAAGAAGACAGTTGGCTAGAGTTAAAGTTGGTTCTTATGTTTGGTTGGGCTCTTAACTGATAGTTATACCCTTTATTCCCTTGTGCTAATTTCAGGGCATTCGCTTCCTTTTTGTGGATGCCCTTTTTCTATGAAATTTGAGTCTCAAACGAAAAAATAACTACAGCTGAGTTAGTTCTTCAGTTTGGTTCATTTCTTTGTTTTTAACGACATCTTTTCTTCTCTTGCCCTCCCTTTTAGAACATTTGCGGTCTCTTGGTGGGATCATTTTTTTGGGAAAAATTGGATACCTAAATGAAAAAAGAACTAGACTTAAAGCCAGCTCATAAGTTAGGCTTGGATCTTTAGTTGTAGCTGCACACTTCATTCTCTTGTATAATTTTTGGAGCATTTGTTTCTGCTTGGTTGGAGCCCTTCATTGGTGAGATTGCCACAAAACAAAAAGACAACTAGTGTTAAAGTTAGGGTTTACGTTTTCCTTGTTTCTTTTGCTTGTAGCTGTGCCTTTGTTTCTTTTCCACTCATTTTTAGGGAATTTGTTTTCTCATTGTGGAAGCTATTTGTTGGTCAAAATAGGATCCTGAAATGAAAAGAGAACAACAATGATCCATAGTAAGGTAACTTGGAAGACCTATCCAATAAAAATCAGCGTCAAGGTGCTAGCATTTCTAAGGGAGGTCAAGGTAAATCAATTCTTCAAGGGGATCTAGTTAGCACACATTAACTTATGTAGGATTTGTCCCATAGTTTTTCAAGTTTTAGGAATTGAGTTAGTTCAACTATCAAAACCAAATTTAGGGACACTTTTCCTTTTTTAGGGCTTTTGTTAACATCTTGAGGTTCCCATCTATGATAAAAGAAAATTACATCTAATAGTAGTTTTAGATGGATAACTTCTTTGCTCAAGATTAGTGACTAATTGGGTCATTAAAGTTCTCATCTGCCTAATTTGTCATTGCAATGGTTTCCTTTGCTCTTGGGTGTTTAGAGGACTCTTTTCTTGATTTATCAAGTCCCTCGACATCCACTAGAATGCCCATGTGAAGAATCTACCCTTGAAGACAAGTTCGCTAATAATTCAAAGGGAGAGATTTATAGCTTGTTTCTCATTGGTTAGTCGACCCCGCGAAAGCAAGACCCACACTGGGAGTTGTTGTTGTTGTTCTCATTGGTTAGTCGTAAAGTGATTTGCAACAACAACCTTTTTCACTCTCGCATGTGCTAGTGGCTCTTAAATATGTGTAAGCTTGTGTTTGATGTATATGCATATTACATTAGCTAGACTCATTGACGTAATTAGTTTAGCTAAACATTTAGTTTGTAATTTGTATTATCTAAGCTTGATTAGAGGGTTCCAAATCATGAAGAAACCTCTTTTCTTTTCTGGAAAAGCATGGATGAAATATAAGTCCGCCTTTTCTAGGCTTTTACTTTCTTACTTCATTAATGAAAAGCTTAGCAAAGTTTCTCGGAAAAACTGTCTCCCAAAATATCACTTAACAAACAAAATTGGTTAGCTAATTTGAGTGGTTTCCTTTAATGTAAACTTGGCGGCCTAGCCTTTGTGGTGTAGAGAGTGGATCTCTTATTAGCTTGGGTGGTGGCTGAGCTTTTATACCTTGCATATACCTTGGATCTCTTATTAGCTTGGATCTCTTATTAGTTTGACCCTCTGAATTTGATGAAGGATTGAATATGGTTCTATACTTTGAGTGGATCCAATCTTTAGAGAGGTTCTTTGACATCATAGAGTATTTTGATGAAAACTCTTTTAAGGTTGTTGTGTTAAGCTTAAAAAGTATGCTTCACGTTGGTATCAAAACACCAAAAGACAAAGGACCAAAGATGGGAAGTCACATATCAAAACTTTATCCAAACTAAAGAAACTAATGCATGAACGATTTTTGCCGATAATTACAAGCATGATCTATACCTAAGAGTCTCATCTTCAAGACAAGGTCATTCGAGCGTGAAAGAATATAGTCGACAATTTGAATGACTCAAAATCGAAAGTGATCTAGATGAACAATCAAATCAGGCAATGTTGACATTCCTTGGAGGCCTTGATCCAAGCATAGCTAAAAAGGTAGACTTATAACCTTATCAGACATTTGAAGATGTGTGCAAGCTGGCCATTACGGTGCAGAAGCATAAAGAACAAGAAGTCATTGTGTAGCTCCTATTCATGACCTAATGCTCAATCCAAGTCCTATTCTGTTCCTAAGGCCAAGAACTCTTATAAAGAAGACAAGAGCAAAGAGAAAGGTAAGGGGATTGTGCAACGACCTGAAACTTGAGAAAGTTATATTTTTCATAGAGGATATTACTTAAGAATACTTTCAAACTTGACAAACTAACACACAAAGTTCTATTCTCCTCCTAAGGCCATGGGCATCGTGTAACGGCCTGAAACTTAACAAAGTTAGTCATTTTCAAATTTGACAAAGTTGAGCCTCTTACTTCAATTCAACCATTGAAATATTTATGACATTGAAGCTAAGACAACAAAGTGACATCCAAATAAAATCTGGTAAGATTCATTTAACATCATTCAATACCTAGAAATAACTATAAATTAGTATATTTACAAAAATGATTATAAGTTATATTTTTCATGGAGGATATTACTTAAGAATACTTTATATAACCTATTTATCAATGATGCATAAATAAAACAATAATGTTAATAAAAGAAATAAAAGTGAGTACTAAAGCGTATATCAATCAATGTGGGTGAAACTCATATTTTATCTAGCTAACTTATGAAATAAATAAAACAATATGTGAGTGATATGATTGTGAAATGAGTAAATTAAATAAAATAGAATAGTGAAAAAAAGAGAGAAATTTTCTAGCTAAAATGGAAGCAAAAATGCAAAGAAAATGCCGACAACCCAAATTCTTGAAGAAAGAGAGGAGGGGTAGATAAGATTTTGGAATTAAAAAAATATCTGGGAATGACGCACTTTAATCTTCTTCGCGATTCTCCATCCCCCCCCCCAATGCATAACAACCCCCCCCGGCTGGGACACCCCAATCCGGTCCTCCCGTCACCGCCACCTAGTCGTTCCACAATCCACCAACTTTCACACTATGTTTTTCTGGGTTGTTTCTTAGTACCTGCAAGGTGAGCTCAAAATACTTCTTCGATTGTCTTCATTGTTTACTTCTTAATTTAGCTAAGAATTATGTTCCTCAACATTAGATAAATGTTATTTGGTGTAGATTTGAAGTTTACAATGATAAATATTGGTGTTGGAAGGTTGGGTATTTGTGGGTCATGATGGAGGAAGTGGGTTTTGTATATGTTTTGAAGTTGATTGAGTTGAATTTAAAGGATTTTGGTTATGTTTTTTAGGGAATTAAAAGTTGATATGTGGACCATTGAATAGTTGAAAGATAGAGAAGGGCTTGAGGTTGAAGATGAGTGGAAGGAGGGAGAGAGTGTTTTACAAGGGGCTTTTGCAATAAATTAATGAATGATAAGTTTGGAGTCGATTCAGAAAAACTGATTATGTAATTTGAGTGTGTTAGTGATTCGAAGCTATATTGAGGATTGGATCTAATAATAATTTGACAAAAATAGTGTGGATGAAATATTGTGATTTGATAAAGGAGAAAATTTAAGTTTTATTATTATCCAAATAAGTGATTAAAGGTTAAAACATTTTAAGTTGGTTAAAAATGACCTATTTCCTTATAATTCACACAAGCAATGGTAATTAAACTCTACCAAAGTTTTTTCTTAAAAAAATATTTGAAATTAATATCTCCTCAATTTGACACAAAAAAAATTATAACTATCTGATAGAGTCCTGATGGAGGTCCATCCACGAGTCCATCCCAAGTCCAAATGGTCCAAAACAATTCCACAATCAAGTCCATCTTCACGGCCAAGGAGAATTTTGAAATGGATGCACATGGTTTTGCATCCAGAAATTTACCCGGTTTTTGTTACTTAATTACTTAAGCTTAATCCAAGCTTAGGTGATTAAATTTTGGTGATTATGTAAGCTTAAGGTGTTAGCTTTCATTTCCATTTTGAATCATAGGATTTGGAGCTCATTTGCTATAGGAACGAAGCTGTTTTTTGAAGACGTGCTGAATTGAACCCGGTATTGCACGGTTTGGGCATTTCAACCATTTCAGGGGGAAAACGACGTCCAAATGCTCTAATTCCAAATGGAGGGTATTCTAGACATCGTGAGGTTTTCATCAATATAAAACAATCTCAGATTACTCACCATTTGGGTTGTCAACCATGCAGCACAAGTGAAGGCAGAAACCGGCACCTATAGTGCCCGGTTGTCAAGCTAAGGAGGTTTCCTCCCTAGGTGGGTTTTGTGACATGTGGACGTGCTTACTCATCAAAATTGAGCTGCTTGGTAAGCACCACTCAGCCAAGCAAGAGACAACCACATGGAGCAAGTGGAGAGGAGCCACTTGGCAAGCATGTACTTGACCACACTAGCAACACATGTCAAGCAAAGGATTTCTCAGCTATCTTGAGGTATGGCCGTGGGAAGCATTCCTTCCCAGCAAGGAATTTGACTCATCTACCTTCCTTAGTGTTTAGGAAAGGTTTATAATCATGCTAAGATATAATTAAGACCTTAAGCTTGGGGTTTGTATTAGATTAGTGCTTAACCATGTCCTAGGTAGCATTAGGTGTTTTAATGACTTTCCTATCTTGTAAGGAAAGCTTATTTCATGTAAGTAGAAGGCCATATAAAAGCCTTACTTGTTTATTCTGAATGTTATGTTATGACTTTGATTCAAAGAGAAGAGACTTTGTGTCTTTGAGTTTCCCTAAACACTTTTCTTGCTTATCTTAGTTCTTGGCCGAGCTAAGTGGTGTTCAAGAGAGTCTTAATCCTTTGGTT